>JACEFZ010025123.1:117500-212500 GCA_014155875.1 Cepaea nemoralis
GCTTATTTGACTACTTATATGAATTAAATGACATGCTCCCCACCAGGGACTGGGTGAAGCCGGGCCGGGTCAGACAGACAGACAGATAGACAGACAGACAGTCGGGAACGGGAGAGCTTATATGACTACGTATATGAATTAAATGAGATGCTCCCCACCAGGGACTGGGTGAAGCCGGGCCGGGACAGACAGACAGATAGACAGACAAACAGATAGTCGGGAACGGGAGAGCTTATATGACTACGTATATGAATTAAATGAGATGCTCCCCACCAGGGACTGGGTGAAGCCGGGCCGGGTCAGACAGACAGACAGATAGACAGACAGACAGATAGTCGGGAACGGGAGACCTTATATGACTACTTATATGAGTTAAATGAGATGCTCCCCACCAGGGACTGGGTGAAGCCGGGCCGGGTCAGCCAGACAGACAGACAAACAAGCAGACAGACAGACTGATAGATAGATAGATCCCCTCCAGGGCCTGGGCGAAGCCGGGCCGGGTCAGCTAATTGTGTATATATATGTCTCTGTTTTTTTTTTCCCGCATTTCCATCCTGTTTCAGGATATTGCGGTCAACATCAGCATCTTTCAGCTGTATGTTGATTGCTAATCTAGATTACGTTCATCAGCACGCCACGACTTTCTGAGCGACCGGATCCATACTCTCATAAGTCACTTTTGCGATTCGAACCACTGCTAATTCTCGTCACGTGACGCGACGAGAGTATTCGGGGTTAGCGGAGAAAGCTGCTAACGCCTCGGCCACGGAGCCGGCATGTCTCTGTTACAAGTGTCTAAAATTTCACACTCCTACAGACAATGAACAATTCTAATATATACTGTGTAGGGGGAATAAATGTACAGATACGCGATTTTTACCTTAAATTTGAATTTCTATTTCATGATAATCTGTAAGGCATTTATGCCGGAGATCTGACTACGAAGGGGAACCAGAACACCTGCTGCTACATAACTACAACCCATGATGGTAGCGACTGTGACTAAATAGACCAATTCGTTCAATATATGTTCGTCCATAATGGATGCATGAGATCACATGATCATTTCCACCATCATGAACCATCTGGTGTCTCACACGCTCAGTGTCTGACCTATCTACAATCATTTTTTTTTTGGGATCTTCATTACATTCCTGATCGTTTTCCTCCACGCGACGCGATTGGCGGTGACTTGCTCCAATGACACACTATCTATGCTGTATCATTCAAGTCCCGCTTACATACTTCTTTTTACCATTGTAGAGGTCAATGTCGAGATCTTTTATCCATCTGCAATTAATCAATAAACAGATGGCCTTCGATATTCAGCCATCACCCATACTTTTTGAGGCGTAGTGGTTTATCGAGCTCATGCTTAAACTTCTTGTGCGATGAAGACCATAGTTAATTCTCAGTACAGATCAGAAGAACTCAAACGGTGATTTTCTCGTTCAGAAAGGAGTGGCAAATCACCAAACGTTAAGTTTCTAGAAAATCAACCTGGAGTTGGTCGCAACATCCCACATAAAACACGTCACTCTTTTAACATAACACCACACATCCTGGTAATATTACCACTTGTATAGTCTGTAGTATCTAAATGTTGGAGAATGAAAACAAACAAACAGAATTTGTGAATATAGAAAAAATGTATCAGAAAGCAGCAAGTTAAATAGTTTGCCCATGTAATAAGATTACCGGGGGGCTGAGTGGTCTCGAGGTATGATGTCCGCCTCGAGTGCTGGAGGTCCCGGGTTCAGGCCCCGGTGAGGACCGGGATGTATTTAAAAAATCCACCTGAACTTCCAGTAATAAAATTTCCCGTGGTCTCTGGGTAGTGAGATCGGACGCCTGTGTGTATTGTTGCGCACGTAAAAAATCCCTTGGCAGTTAGAAATCGAAAAAGAGTAGCCTAACGGCGCTGACCGGGCAAAATTTCGAGTTAAAAATAAACGCAATGTATTTCAGGATCCTTGACGATGCAACGGAGTTCGTGCATTGAGCTGAGTTTCTCCAGACTGGGGCTTGAGTTAGGAGGAAAACGGAAAACTTATGGGTTAAACCGTGTGCCGTGATGTTGATCCAACGACTAAACTAAACTAAAACTAATAAGATTACCAACTAACAGTATACCACAATAAGCAATGATGTACAGACCAAATAGAAGCAGAAGAAGAGGCCGGCTACGTAAAAGTTAGACAGACGGAATAGCAGTCCATGGGAATCTCGATAAATGGAGCCTATAAACAGGCACTCTCCCTCTGTTTATACTTCACCTTGACAACGCGAGGAACCTGATGAGATGAGATGATATGAGATGATTAAAAAATGTATAAATCAATTCAGAACAAAGCATTAACACCCCTGACATATTTTCTAAAGACCTCATTATTTTATCAATGTATAATGAAAACAAATTATGATTCAGTACACAATACAAAGGGTTGGAGCCTGCCAATACTACCTGTCTTGTCCACCGGGTAGAAGTCAAGATTTAGAGTTTTGCCGCGAAGTTGTTGAAAAAGCGGCCGTGAACAAACACATGAAGTGGTCATTGAGAGAAAGTGATTTTAGTGGTGGGGCTTCCGTCTCTATAAACTATGTGAAAACTGTGACATGGCCATCGGCGGATACGAGTCTCTATTGTCGTACAACCTCCAGCTTTGCAGAGACTGTCGTTTTAGGTACATGCTCCTGGAATAAAATAAAAATGCCCAAACTGGTGGAATTCAAGGGGAAACCACCGTTATATTAATCTCCTGTAAAACAATCTTCTCAGCAAATTGGTGTCCACAAGAATTTTAGATCAAACAATTTATGGAGAAAAGTCAAAAATAACGAGAATGAATCAAGCAAATGTAAGCCGATCTCCCTCGATGAAACTTCACTTCAAATTGTAGAATCACACATAACATCTATGTAGCACTGTGGACTGGGATGGGAGAAGTGGTAGAGATTTTGAAATAGGACTACAAAATGCGACAGGAACTACATTACCCTTTTTGGGCAACAATCACCATCAAATTAATATTCTTTTTGTGGTTGACTCGGTCACAGGACAATTAATCTGAGCCAGGGATGGACCCTAATGTAACTTCTCTTCTGAGGTTGAACGATGTAGGGGTAATATTAGAATAGAGTGAAGACATGGGAGCTTGAGGGAAGACAAAATAAATTAAATCTAGCACATTGCTAAAAATATTAAATTCTTACATCAAAGCAGAACTGCTCATGGGCCTTTGCGGCTCAGGCCGGAGGGAAAATTGTGAAGGAGAATTCTAGAGCTTTTGTTAAGACCATAAGTAGCCTGACTGTGGAAGTCATGGCAGTGAGTAATGCAATAGCATGGCTCGAGACACGCATGTTTCCTTAGTGACTCAATGAGCATGCTCAAGAGGATAGAGATGGGGTGGATCCGAAGAGAGTGGTTGCTGTCTCTGGAGCAGTCTCGGCTGACAAACTCGCAGGTAAGGCTATTGTGGAGGTCGGTCGCGCTATGGACCAGGTTGCCATTCTGAATGCTCTACGAGAAGTAACACTTTTGCGAGAACCAGGTGATATCTGTGAATTTACAACCATGGTCAGACTGCGAGAACAGCAAATTAAAAGAGGGGTGGCCAAACAAGAACACTACGCAGGAAGCCAAAGAAGATTGATAAACCAACAAAGAACTGGTGTCGTTAGCTGCTACACGCTGCGAATTGCTGAGAAGGGGATCCGAGCATTTATGGACTGAATGGATCGATGTGCAATGAGGATAATCTGTCTACTAACTAACTAACTAACTAACTAACTAACTAACTAACTAACTAACTAATAACTAACTAACTATCAAAGCAAAACTGCTACATGGGTCAGAAATGCAGAGAAAGATTAAAACAATTAGTAATAAATTATAAACATTAATTAACTGGTTCCCGTGCGGATGAGAACAGTTTGTTGCAAGTCCTTTAAAGGCAGTTGCAGTCAACCCTAACATGCCTTTTATAGATGTTTGTGATTTCTTTTTACACAAAGTTTACGTTAGGGGCAAGTTTACGTTCAGTAGTTTGTCACTGCATTCTGAACGATGGTCACTCATACCACTGTATAGAAATCAACTCAAAGCGGCCGTCTGCCAACTCGCCTGCTGCTCTGTTTCAAACGCGGTATGCGGGATTACGAATTGCTTCCTAAATCACTTCGTCACAGAGCCGGCTCAAAATAAAAGAAGGAAACTAATATGACAAAATCACTAATGCGGAGCGTAGGGAGGGAACTTGCAAGATTAAGCTAATTCAAAGGTGAGGCAACGTCTCAGGAGCATAGAAAAAGTATGTTAATAATATAAATAGAACGTCGATTCTATGGAACCTACAGGGCAAACCACACAGAGGAAGACCTAATCACACACGCGTAGATGAGAATAGGAGGCAGATGACGTGGAGAGGACACAGAGCAAGCTGAAAGAGAAAGCAAAAGATAGGATCGCTTGGCATGAGTTGGTTGTTATCAAGATGCTGGGAGAGACAGAGATAGAAGTAGACTAGACATAGATATAAGTAGGATAGACATAGATACAAGTAGGACAAGGACGGAGGAAAGTAATGGACAAAGACAGGACATAATAGGGACTCTGTACAAGAGTATAGACAGAGAAAGACAGTAGAAGGAGATAGTACTCTAAACTAGTGTTAGGACCTGTCGTGAATTCGTTTAAAGTGTCGTCCCTGGAGTGAGGGGAGTCATAACCCACATTATACTTACCCCCTTATAAATATCCTGGAGAATCCACTAGCTTCCGTCCACCACACTCCTTCGGTTCATGGACACCTCTCTCTCTCTCTCTCTCTCTCTCTCTCTCTCTCTCTCTCTCTCTCTCTCTCTCTCTCTCTCTATCTCTACCTGATCATGCCCCCTCTCTTTCCTCCCCAACGAAACATACTCAACAACTCTTGCTTTAACAAATAAATACAAAATAGTTTATTAAAGCAAAGAGTATGTGTGTGAGAAGTGTGTGTGTGTGTAATGTGTAGAATATGTGTCGAATATTCTAGTGTGTGCAGACTCAGACCAAGCAGCTGAAGAGCCCAGCCCGATCATCCCTGAAAGGATCACACCACATCTTCATTCAGTCCACATTAACCTCACCAAGGAATGTGTCCCTCCTGCTAGATGTAGACTTCCACCGGTGGCTGTTTGATCACTCATATACCTAGTCGCAGTCTGACACTGATCCTTCCTGGATCACCCACCGTTAGTACATGTTCCTATTGTTCTTAGACTTATAACATCCTTGTCTAGTGAGGACACGAAAATACTGTTCCTTGAAATAAATGTAATTCCTGTCTAAAGTTTCTACTGTTCACAAGACCGTTGTTATAATAACTTCCTAATACGTTTATACTGTTCTATTCCCATGTGATGTGGAAAAAACAGTACCTATTAGTCTTTTCACATGTCGTGTGAAAACATAATACCCACTGGACTTTTCCCATGTGGTGTAAATAAACCATTCTATTGTTCTGTTCACATGTGATGTTTGTAACATTAATCTCACGATTGTTCCTTCTCCAAAATGATGCGGAAAAAACCATCTCTAGTATTATGCTAACGTGTGACGTTTGATAAATACTCTCACAATTGTTTCTTTAAACCTCTTTCATCATGGGCCCAGTGCAAATGTTGCTGAATAACTGCCTGCACTAAGGTCTCCATTCTCAGTGACTTGAGTAACCTAAGGGAACCTGTAAAAGAGAGAACAATACACTTGGTGAGAGCACCTGTCCCTGACCTCCATTAAATGGGGGTAGAATGACAGCCTCACTCAGATACATGACAGTGAACCAACTCTGTCATTGGCAGGGGAGCTCTTCACATAGGTCTTCATCAGGCCAAGACAAGAAAAAAAAAAAAAATAGAGTGCAGAACCCCACAGGGAGCACCCGACGGGAAGATCCCACTATTGGACAATTTCTCCATCTCCCAATTATCCCCCAAATATCATCCCATTTCACTATTCCCCATCAGCGGAGCCACCTTCCTTCTTACACTAGTTAATCTTAACAATGCAACTGCCTATTGTCGCTGATATTCCTTGACTACCTAACCACAATGCAACAACACTATGATATAGTTCTAAACTATATCTATAACTAAGCTATTCCACATTATTTATAGCTAGATGCAATCTCTAAAATACCTTATGCCGTCCTGACTCAATCTCTGAATGGAATACACAATTTGCCATAAAAGACACATGTTAAGCAAAACCGAACACATGCGATTCTATTCAACACGGATCGAGCCAGCTATCACTTCTGCCTACTTCAACTGTCTGAGCTACACTAGCTATAAACAAATCATGGTTTTGTAAAGAGCCTTGAGTTATTCCAGTGACTTTCCTTTGATGTCAAAACATCAGATAGTTCCAGGGGCACTAACTATTTCCAGAAATCTTATTTTCCTTTGGTTTAATCAATGTCCCCAGTCGTCTCCCCTTGTCTCGACAACCAACACATCTAGCGTCTGTCTTTGATTCCGCTGGTTGGCAAAATAACCTTGACATATTTTCTGTCTACCCAAGACTTCTCTAGGTCAGCGGTGCCTTTTGATCTATCTGCCACTTGTTGTAAACAACTGCAGCTGCAAATCATACTGTCCTTGTTATCTGTATTATCTGATTGTGACTCCCCAGTGATTTCATGACAGGACCAGACCTAGACAGGACACGCATGTGTCATAGCTAGGACATGACTAGGACATACCGGGATTCATTCCCGAAATAGGACAGAGTACCGTAGGCACGGAGATTACCCGTAAACAGACTGAACTCTAGTATAGCTGTAGGCTACGAGGACTGGACAACTGGACTAAGTGGCAAGTGATCCAGCACGCCACACAACGGATGGCACGAGAAAGGGGGACGAGGAACTGGACTGGACATGTGAATTCAGACAGACCGGGACGGACCGTCGGTGTGACAGGACATATGTGTTATCCCTTGCCAGTATATAGTTTAAGGAGGGCATAGTTACACTTAGTCAATGATAGTAGATTGTATTTGCGTAACGAATGTTAAATGTGTATGCTCGGAAAGCGAGCTTTGTAATATATAATAAACGTGAATCCTGACCGTCCATTTACCCAACGATGTGTTTGTGATTACGAGGGGTGAATGAAGGGACCGTATGATTGTATGAAATCAGGTTGTTGACAGTTGTGGACCTATGCCCCATTAGGGGTAAAAACAACCACAGGAGGGGGAGGAGGAGGAGAAGCAGAGGATGAAGAAATAACATTAACAGCACATGTGCAGTTGGCAGTCGATCCATCATCATATGCTCTTTTGAGCGTTTGCTGTTAGGAATCAATACCTCAATAAAAACACGATCCATACACAGCTTACAGATATGCGTTTAGCTATAAGCTCTTTCCATTTGTGTAAGCTGACAATTTCAAATCTGTATTTGCCAAGCAACGGACCATATGGCAATGGTTGAACTCGATGAACGTTTTCTGTACTCATTTAACCCTAAGGTAATTGTTACCCTGTTGAGTCAAGAACTGATATCACAACACTTGGGACATTCCCATATGCGCTCCATCCTATCTTCAACAACCAGCGAAGAGTTCCAATTCTAGTGTTACCAATTGCGATCTTATTATGTGTTCGTCTAGCCTTTCCTCGTAGAATTGAGTGTCGGCAGACCCTCTGGTCACACACGATCATAAAAGTACCTCAGCAAATCTGCCTTACCGTTATTTGTTACTTTACCCAACGCAGAAAAAAAAAGAAGAAAGAAACCTGGAGAATGTGGTTTAGCCATACAATAAACTCACGCCGGTAGCGTTATTTTCTTAATATCAAATAGGTTATTTGAAGACACAACTGACCCTTCTACACAAAATGATAGAAGTTAGTCTCTAGAGGGTGTGTCATTCCAGAGGTTGCTGAAACGTTTTAGGGTAAAACTAGATATAACTTAAACTGATCTAGATAACAAGTTGGACAACTAGTTATACCGCGCTGTGACTCGGGGGCAGTGAACGCGTTTCATAATTCATTGGCATTCGGAGTCAAGGATTCGAAATCAGTTACAGACGATTTGGAAGCTGGTCGCCTTACGTTGATTTCGATGGCATACTGGCCCATCGTTGAAACGCAATGGCAAACTATCGAAGGTAATAATTGCCTTGTAAATCACACACACCCAACAAATACTCATCTATAGTCCATTATAGTATTGCACTTCAAGGCCGCTGTTTCCATTGTATCTACAACTATTATTTTTATTGAGAAAAGTAAGTTGCAGCATGGTATACTGGAAATTTATCACACGACTTCACAATATGTTGAATTGTTTTTGTTTTTCTTTCTGTAGTGAGCACCTGGCAAAATACAGCAAAATATGGCAGACAATAATCTGTGCAATATATTTTTTGAGTCTTCATTATTCAATCCAGCTAGTTGCTATTTTATGAAGCTTTGTCGACCAAGAGCCCATGCAGTTGCAAAGAAAAATGCCACCTCTACAGGAAATTGTACCCAGGGTCACAAAGTTGCCAGGTATGTTAATTTTACATTTAAATAAAAAAAACATCACCAAAATTCAACTTGACGAAACCTGTTTCTGGAAAGGAAAGTGTAAGTCCTAAAAATAATCTTTGTTTCCATTGGTCAAAGTGACTGCTGGTGAGAGCATGACTTTGCTTTCTCCATTCAAACGCTTGCACAGACGGGTTACAGCTTGCACTCACCTCGCAAGATGTCATGCGTTGACGTTGTTTCCAACTAACTTATATTGATCAGGTGCAAATTCTTGGAATCACTTACTCTTACTATCGAACGGTGCGAACGGGAATGTTTGTTTCAACGGCGTTTAAAATATTCCTTCTTCTAGTACGTTGTGAACAAATTTAATAGCTTTTTGTCTTTGTTCAACATGTGTATGTTGAATGATTTAAAACAAAAATGTTGATTTAGCTTAATCTGTCACAGCGTAAGTATTTTTTCGGTCAAGCCATTACTGTTTTTTGAAAGCCATAATGCTGACTTATTTCGCTCTGGTGCTTATTTTTGTTTCCATGTGTACTATCAGCAGATCCGCTCAGTTAGTACAGTAAAATAATAAAGAGATCTACACAAGACATGCCAGGTATATCAGGTGATGGGCATATTTTAAACAATCAGCGACGTACTGATGACATGGTTATGAGCGCTGAAAATGAAACGCTCATACCATAAGTGATAGATATATAACTGCAATAGAAATTCAAAGCAAAGGTCTTAGTTTGAATAGCAGAAAAATGTGATGATTGCAAAGAAAAGAATGTTTTTCCAAATGCTGCATCAAAGTTAATGGAACTACCCTCAAGCAAGCCAATGTGATCATGAATGCGCATACTTTGATAACATAATATGGAAAATATATTACAGTAATTAAATGAAGAATAACTCAGCCAAAATCAGTATTTCATAAGTCGAAAAATATTATATGCAATATATTTGTGTTAGCAGAGATGAGAAAGTGAGTTCGCAAGAGCTAATTTACACGGGTGAGTTATTGACAACCAACAGATTAAGGAGAAATTGTGTGAACGCTGCAGAGATGTTGGCTTGCAGAAGAATAATGAGAACACCATATACACATTAAAAAACCATAATGAAGATAGCTTCAATGTAGTTAACTCACAAAGGGAACTGGTTATTAGCATCAGAAGAAGCCAATCCACTTTCTGTGGGCTTATCGTGAGAAGGGGAAAGCTGGTGTATGGCGTGACAACGGGAAAGTTGAAGATGAGCAGAGGCAGGGGGATATCGCAGGAAAAGATATCATGACATGGTCGGATTCTTCCCCCCCCCCCCCCCCCTCTCATCATTATAAATAACTGACAGTATACGAGTCAGAAGGATGTGGACAGACTAACCAAATCTTCATGGCTTGAATTATAAGAAAGAGAAGGTTTTGCGTTCTTTCAGATCAAAAACTCGCTGGTAAGTCTAACCTGTTCCATTTAGATAACCATTAATGTTTGCGTCATTTCAGGAAACGAATTGACATGTTGTGAGACGAAATATACTTCAAAACCTAGTAACAAATGACAAACATTGTGAGAAAGGAGCAAGAGCGACACACACATGTAAATACGTGGACGACTCGGCAACATAAGCAGGATCGCAACAAAAACACAGACAGAATGTTTGAGGCTGCGGTGGTCACCGCACATGCTTATTAGCATGATACTTAATGATGATGAACGTCTACATTAGAAGTCGGATAGCAAGGATGCAAAGTTTAGTAATGATGAGTTCATTGAGATTCCCAGATGTTTACGTGTCGATGTGCGCGCGTGTGTGTGTGTGTGTGTGTGTGTGTGTGTGTGCGTGCGTGCGTGTGTGTGTGTGGGTGTGTGTGTCTCTTGGACCAGTGTTTACTCTGTAATAAACTAAGCATGTGGTCAATATTAGTTCCTCAGCGAAGCCATACCACTGCCAAAGGTTCAACACCTACCTGCTTTGTCAACTGCTCCTAGCGGACAAATAATCAGAAAGTATACGTGAGTTAGCCGGTCTCTCTGGCCGAGGGGTTACACCACTTTCTCCGTAATCCCGTTTATCACGCAGAGTCTCGTAGCGGGCGAGAACTGGGAGCGGTTCGTCCCCAGCTGGTGACTTGCGGGATAACTGAGTAGGCCGCTCAGAAAGAATTGGCAAACTACTGAGCGTAATCTTGCCAAGAAATCAACAGACAGCTGAAAGATGCTGCTGTTGACAGCGATGTCCTGTAAAAGGATATGCGAATTTAAAAAAAAAAAATACGTGAGTTAAGTCAATAACCGAAGTCACAGCACTCGGGACAATCCCACAGGCGCTCTGTCCGAACTTCAGCAACCAGTGAAGAGTCCCAAAACTATTGGTACTAGCTGAAGTCTAATTATGTGTCCGCCTGGCCTTGTCTGCGGAGTACTGAGTTCCGGCTAGATTCTCAGGTCACTCCCTGCAGCACCATCCTCTCTAGGCTAGATTGATTTATCTGTTCTTCAGCACTATGCATTAAAAAAATTAAGTTGCATGTCCTTCACAGGATGTAGCAGTCAACCCCAGCATTTTCGCTGTTCGTGATTCCTGAGCAAATGTTACGTTCAGTAGTTTGTCATTGCTTTCTGAAAGACCGGCTCCTATACCTTTTTCGAAAAAAACCAGCACCGCTGTGTTTCGAACCCGGGTATACGGACTCACAAACGGCGTTCGCAAGCCCTTAGTCACAGAGACCGACACTATGCATAAACATGATCACAAATGCGACTGCCCACATCTGCCGTTTTGGCAAAAGAATAAACAGACAGTTAATAATGTTCTTTGACACCGCCATGGTGATTTTGCTGTTGGTGTATATGTTGCGTTTAGTTCAGGCTTAATCTGTGCCATGAACCTCTGGTTAAATTCTAGATGGTTTGGTAGACATTGCTAGTCAGATGAGCTACCAGGCAGCAGAGGTTAAACCTCTTCTTCGTTCATATTCCAACAAAACACTTAAACTTGTTGATAACTCCATAGAATGTGTCCTTATATGGCGCGGGTGTAATTGTGTCAAAATGATGTCTCTGTTCTGCAGACGTTGGACACTCCTGCATCACATGTTTTGCTGTCGTGTTACTAATTTGATAGTCACATTCACCAGTGTCTCCTATATTTAGTTTATTAAACATGTGATACGTCAGTCTGTTGTGTACTGTGCAATCTGAAAATTAAACTTGTTTTTTTTTTCTATTGAGTAGGTAATATCTAGTAGTATCTGTCTGCTGCCCTGGATGCTCTGATTCTGCAATAAATTTATCAACAGAGACAAATCACACAAATATGGGGAGTGATAAATTTATCAACGGAGAGAAATTACAGAAAATTATTTGTTTTAAAAACAAGGTTCTGTGACGATGGACAATGGACAAATGATGGTAGAAGTCAATAGATGAACAAACATAGCTCTTTAAGAACTAAAACAATTATAACATTTATGGATTAAAACAGGTACAACAACAACATTTGGAATACAAAGAACTGGCATATTTTCTGCAACAATCCATGAATGGCAAACATAGACAAATAGCGAATCAGCTGAAAACACATATCTGCATTTTAATATAAATGTTACAGAAGTGCATTACATATTCATTGGGCGAAAATTTCAACAAACATAAACTCAATGTTAAAGGACATTGATTGTTAAGATACTCGAAAATGAGTCAATGAAACATATGAGATATCTAAAAAGACGTGAAAGTCATTTATACATAATTAATGTGGGAAGTGAACTGTGGAGGGGAAAAGTGGAAGACCACAGTGTAGATGGATTCACGATGACATAGATAATTGACACATGACTACAACAGAGGCAAACATCTGTTTATTACAGAGGTGGAGGGGGAAACGTGGAAGACACAGTTTAGATGGATTCACGATGTCATAGATAATTGACACATGACGAAAACAGAGGCAAACATCTGTTTATTACAGAGGTGGAGGGAGAAAAGTGGAAGACACAGTGTTGATGGATTCACGATGTCATAGATAATTGACACATGACAAGCTACAGAGGAAAACATCTGTTTATTACAGAGGTGGAGGGGGAAAAGTGGAAGACACAGTGTTGATGGATTCACGATGTCATAGATAATTGACACATGACAACAACAGAGGAAAACATCTGTTTATTACAGAGGTGGAGGGGGAAAAGTGGAAGACCACAGTGTAGATGGATTCAAGATGTCATAGATAATTGCCACATGACAACAACAGAGGCAAACATCTGTTTATTACAGAAGTGGGGTCAACATGGCCGAATGGATAAGAACGATCGCTTTTAAACTTCCGGTGTAATGCTGGGGTAACGGGCTCAATCTCTACACCGGTAAGTTGGACTAAAATTCTTACCACTCGTCCTTGACTTGGGAACGTAAATTAGAAGTACGTCAGAAGTCAAAGTGGATTCGCCTGATAACGAGGGTCACTTGTTAGATGGAAAGCTAATTAATCCTCAAACAAAATATCAGTCCAGTGCGCTTTCTAGCAGTGCCAAGTTGTAGCATGTCTATGGACTAAGCTTGAGTTCAAAGCGAGAGAACAGATTTAAAAAATAAATAAATTTATAGAGGTAAATTTCGATGAATGATATGGGAGTGGGGGACGGGGGTGGGGAAGTCTGCACAGGAATGGACATTGGATGATGATGGATAACAATAAATAAACTACACACTGAAAATTAATGATAAAACGAGTATTTACCCAAGATGTGACAGCGCTTCTAGAACAAGGCAAACACTGTCTCCATGGATCTCGCACGCAGTACATGACATGATACCAGAAATACGATCGATCGGGTAAAGGGCTGGTTTTCCCAAACACAATTTGTAATCTTCAGTCTGTGACGGGTCGGGATATGGCACGAGTGACGCTGCATGTTTCATGAATGATAGACTACTATAAATGTGCCACACAAGTGACGCTCCATGTCTCATTGATGGTAGACACCTATACATGTGCCACACAAGTGATGCTTTATGTCTCATGAATGGTAGACTCCTAATACATGTGCCACATAAGTGATACTCCATACCTCGTGAATTGTAGACTCCTATACATGTGCCACATAAGTGACACTCCATGTCTCGTGAATTGTAGACTCCTATACATGTGCCACATAAGTGACGCTCCATGTCTCGTGAATTGTAGACTCCCATAAATGTGGCACAGACAAACAGACAGACGTACGTACGTACTTACATACGCATATACGCACGCAACACACACACACACGCGCGCGCATTGAGCGACAGCCAGTCCCGTTTCCGTAGTGAAGTTTGGCGGTACTGAATGAGTGAATGTTCAGCAATGTATGTCCTCTGATTTCCTTTGTAAATCATGCTAGTTTGTATCCCGACCAAAATCTGTATGTTGTATTGTACATTAAACTCTGTTATGTGCTCACCATATTTTGATATTGTGCTGCACAATCTAATAGGCTGTAACCTGTCCACATTTGTTGTTATGCATTCTGCTTGGCTTTATCCTGACTGTATATTGATGTGATGTTGTACAATCTGCTAGGCTGTATCCCGAACATTTCTTAATTTTGTGTTGTATATACTAACTACTACGTTGCTTCCTGACCCTACATTGAGTGCTGTTGTACATTCTGCCAGGCTGTATCCTGCCCAAAGTTGACGTAGTGTTGTATATTCTGCTAGGATGTGTTCTGAATATATTTTAATCGTATGAGGCGCATTCTGCTACGTTGTATCCTGACCTTATCTTGACTTTGTTTTGAATGTTTTTCTGAGCTATTCCCTGACGATATTTTGACGCTGTGTTGTACATTCAGTTAAACTCTATCCTGACCATATTTTGATAGTGTCTTTCATTTATATCTGTTATGTATTACATATTACATTTTTCTGTCGATGGTTAGGTGTTTTTCATGTGGGTAACGTGGGAGGAGGTGAGGGGGGGGGGGGGAGAGGTGATGATGTGAATAAAATAACCAGTAGTATTGCAATCTTCGCTGGCTGTTGAAAATGAAGACATAGAACTATGGGAATTCCCGAGTGAGGTGATATCGGTTCTTGACTCAGCTTAACTCATATCAAGTTTAGTGAATAAAGTTCCCTGATTTCTCAGGTTAATTTCCTTCTACAGTGCACAAGTATATTGCAGAAGGAGGTTATCAAGCACAAGCAGTAACTCCAATTAGGATTCTCCATTATGGGATATGGTAGCGCCCAGAGATGTGCATTTGCTGGATTAGTCATTGGATCCTTGATGTGTGCTGCAGGCACATGTGCTCCTTTCTGGACCCATGTCGAGGTTCGTACAAACATACCCTCCCCTCATTCTCTCTCTCTCTCTCTCTCTCTCTCTCTCTCTCTCTCTCTCTCTCTCTCTCTCTCTCTCTCTCTCTCTCTCTCAGTACCTTTTCACTCACTCTCTTCCTAACTCATTGTCTCTCCCGATCACTGACCCCTCTCTCGTTGCCTCTCTTTCTTTCTAATTATCACGGCATCTCTATCATTCTTTCTTGCTATCTCTCTCTCTCTCTCTCTCTCTCTCTCTCTCTCTCTCTCTCTCGATCCCTGCTCTCTCTCTCTCTCTCTCTCTCTCTCTCTCTCTCTCTCTCTCTCTCTCTCTCTCTCTCGAAAAATGCATCCTATCCATAACAACAGATTTCACTCAGAAGTTACACGTCCTCCTCTAACATGTGCAGACCTGGTTTGATTCAAGGTGTGTACTCAACTGATGTTTACTAAAAAGAGAAGGATGGCACAACTCCTGAATCTTGGGGTATGGATCGGACGTCTAACCTTCTGGTACAATGACGGGACAACTAAATAGAGAACGTTGTGCGCTCATTAAAAATGTCCTCAACAGTTCACAAACTAAACGAATAAACCACAGACCAGACTAAATAACGAACTCTGAAAACCTACCCAAATGAATATTTACAGGACTCGCAATGCCGGTATACACATGTTGGGATTCTCGTCGGTGCTATGGAGTTTTTGCCTAAAACAAGATTCTCCGTGTGTGATCCATGGCAGGAGATTGGATCACTTATGGAGATATCCGTTTACAATGAAAGTGACAACTGACAAAAGTGATTCTAAAAGAGCATAGGACAGGAAGATAAAGACCTGGATGGGACTTATTTTCTTTTTAAATCCTTGCACACTCAGAAATATTTATGTAGCGAATGAATAGCCGGCGCTGTTGCCAAGGATTTACGGGCGGAATTCGTAACCCCGCATACTGCGTTAGAATCACAGCTGCGAGAGATTAGTAAGCAGGCCGCCTTGCCTTAGTGTCCATACAATAGTATTAGTATTAGTGCCGGTCATTCAGAAAGCAATGGCAAACTATTTAACGTAAATATGCCAAGAAATCACAAACATCCAAAACATGCGGATGTTGACTGCGAAGTTCTGTAAAGGATATTCATCTTAGTGTCTCTCCACTAGAACAGTTGCCGTAGCATGCACAAGACATGGCTTTTATCGGCACTGAGGAGGATTCGAATATTTGTAAGTGACCCTGTCTAAAATAGCTACCAGGATAAGTCATGGCCAGTAAAGATGGCCGGTGTGACACCGAACACATCACCCACCGAGTTTTGTTTGATTGGTCTATAAAAACACGGCCTAGCATATACCCAGTGTACCTTTTTTTTGGCATATCCTTTACAAGACATCGCTGTCAACATCAGTATCTTTCAGCTGATTGTTGATTTCTTGGCAAGATTACGCTCAGTAGTTTGCCAGTGCTTTCTGAGCGACCGGTTCAAATACCCCGTAAGTTACCAACGCGGAGAGAACCGCTGCCAATTCTCGCGCACCGTCATGTTACTTAAGAGAGTATACGAGATTACGGAGAAAGTCGTGTAACCTCTAGACCAGAGAGACCGGCCAGTCTATCTTAAGAAGGGTAAAAGGTTGCTTAGCTTATTTGCTTCTCCACCAGGAATGTGACAGTTGTACCTCGGAAACATTTAAATCTTATCACCTCAGAAGAAATGTGACAAGTGTACCCTGGAAACATGTAACATTTCTCTCCACCAGAAATGTGACAATTTTATTTCGAAAACATTGAACCTTTCTTTCCACCAGAAATGTGACAGTTGTACATCCACCAGGACTGTGACACGTTATTTTGCAGATAGATGTCAACACCCTGACTCGGCTCTTCTCTGTATCAATCCCCTTCTTGGGAAGCACAAAACTTGTGACGATTGACACCGGTCTGTGGTGGTACTGCAGAAAATACCTGGACGACGAAAAATGTGAAGTTAACGAGATCAAACAAGATGACTCAGCAAGTTAGTCATTTTTTTTAAAATATACTGTAACGAAATGTATTAGATCATTACTAACTACAAACCAATAGCTACGATGGTTTAGTGTATATGTTATGAGTGAATATAGTAGACTGTGATTGATTATATTGATCACTAATTTCTATGTGCAATTGATTTCACAGCTTTTGTTGTTCCGGTTATCAGTTACGTTGTGGTCAACTTGGAGCTTGTTTTCTAGAACATAACTTGTGCTACAAGACAATTGCGATGGCTTGTTACATCTATGTGCAATGGGGTAGTTAGCATACTTAGACTTCTCTGGCTAAGGAGAGATACTGGGGTCTTAATGGGTGTTTCGAGCAGCATAACCTTTCTTCTGTCAATCAATAACCATTACGAAAGAGGTTATGCTACTTTTTCATCTCTCTCTCTCTTTCTCGCTCTCTCTCTCTCTCTCTCTCTCTCTCTCTCTCTCTCTCTCTCTCTCTCTCTCTCTCTCTCTCTCTCTCTCTCTCTCTCTCTCTCTCGCTTGTTTTCTTTATTCTTTCTTTGCCACTTCATTTTTTAAAGCAAAGTTAAGAAGAATATAGTGACACGTTTTACGCAATATAGCGTATTTAGTATAAGTCGCAGCTCGCCTCATATTTTTACACCAATTAGAACCCCATGAATGAAGATGGAGTGTCCTTGGGGACCATGGAAGCTACCACCTCTCCTGTTCTCTTCTAATATCTAAGTCCAGCACAGTCAAGGCTATACGAGCCCATAGAGCATTCAGTTATGATTGCGACCACACTTCACTCTTGGGGCGCCTTAGATCACAGGGAAGATCTACACCAACAAGAAGAATCTTCACCCAACCACCATGGTGGACATCTGTGGTGGAGAAATCGTGGTGGGAAAAGACGGCGGCCATAAGGAATTGGCAGAGGGTGCGGAGAGCATCCATTTCAGGTGACACAGAATTGGAGTAGACTGAAAGGAATTAAAAAGTAAAGGTGCAGGATTTTAAACTCCAGGCAGCAGAGGCAAAAAAGATTAAGTGGGAACAGTTTATAAATGAAGTCGGTGGGGGATTTGACATTGGATAAATTCTGGAGGCTGCACCGACAGATGAACAGAAAGACGATGCCGGTACACATGGTGTAACTAATTTAATTAATTATTTAGCAAATTTGTTTGATGACGTCATCAAATTTGTTCTACGTTCAAAGTGTAGTGAGACTTTACAAACACCCTGTAGAATAACCTAAACAAAAGCAAGCATTTAGCAAAATGAAGATTATTATGTGCAATATATCACTGTCAACAGAGGCAAGAAAGACATTTCTGAAACGTTACTTTGAGCCAGTTTAAGCCAATTGATGTACGGAAGTGAACAATTAGCCGTCAAAAGATAATATAGCTTTATGTGGAAGATATGAAGGTGTGGATGTATAGAAGAATAATGAGAACACCATGGATAGACAAAGAATCGTAAAGAAGATATCTTAAAATAAGTTTCATCACAAAGAGTACTATATGCTTGCATCAGAGGAGATCAATCCACATAATCTGGGCAGTCGTGAGAATGGAACACCTTGGAGAATTGGAGGTAGAAAGAGACAAAGAGAGATGATGATATGCTGTGTGGCATCATGACATGGATTAGCATCTGTGTCAGAAATGATTAATAACACACTACACATAAAGCTAAGGACAGATATGATAAAAAACGCCACACGGTATATATTGTAGCGTCAGATGGATTATTAAACCAAAGCTAGTTCGTTATTTCATATGCGATTACTCGCAACGCCCGTTGTTGTTTCATTTTGCAAATTTAATTTCAGATTTATGTACACTGTCGACAAGTTATGTTATGTTATGTTATGTTATGTTATGTTATGTTATGCCGGTCTCCCTGGTCGAGGAGTTAGCAGCTTTCTCCGTAACCTATAATACTCTCGTGGTTCTCGAGGTTCCGGTTTCAAGATGGCGACGGACGGTCGTGTTGTTTTGTGTTCGTTAACTTTATCGCGTAGGGGATGGATTTATTCATCTCTTGCGTGTAATTGGTGTGCCAGGATGTAAAACCAGGAGTTTCTGCTCAAGATCTGCGCGGGTGTTACGGAGTTCGTGCATCGAGCGAAGCCATCCTTGTGTGAATTTTCAGCAGCGTGTGTGGTTTCTCAGTCTGTGTTTACGTTTTTTCAACATGGCGGAACAACGTGTGTTCTTCGAGCGGTCAGCAGTCAACATAACGAAGCGGCGTGGTAGCCGCGCAGGGAGAAAGAAGCAAGGTAAGCGTGGTGGTTTGAGGCGTTTTAGACTCAAGTGTCACCGTCTAGGATTCAGGAATATCCGTATTCTATATTGGAACTGTGCCAGTGTAAAACAACGGGGCTCTATTTTAGAAACCCTAGTTTACAGGAACGACATTGTAGCACTCAAGGAGACGAGACTGGGCGATCAGCTACTCCAAATTGCCGGCTTCAAATGTTTCTACAACAGACGACATCTGGGAATGGCGTTTCTCGTTCGCGACAGCATGGTGGCGTCAGAGCTAGACATGTCCAGTTGGGACAGTGACGATATACAAATACAGGCGTTGAGAGTTCATTCCAGTATACCATTCGTGTTGGTTAATGTTTATGCCCGCAATGCGAGTGTGGACGCCCAGAAGTGGCAGTGCTTAAGTGGCATATTAGGCCACGAGAAAAATGTTATTTTCTGTGGTGACTTCAACGCTAAAGGCAGATCATGGGGAAACACTTCCTCCAATACACAGGGGGAGGAGCTCGAGACTGCACTGGAAACCATCGACCTGGTTTGTATCAACAGTGGCTGTGTCACCAGGACAGCAAGCCGTCCGGGCGATGAGGACAGTGCTATTGATCTGGCGCTAGTTTCACCTTCACTCACTACAGTGTGTAGATGCGGGTGTCCTAGGACACCATGGCAGCGACCACCACCCTTGCAGCATATTGGTGGAGAAAGGCAGAACCAGGCAGCACAAGCTAAAGGTAAAGACGTTCCAGTATGACAGTACAGGGCAAGATGTGGTGAGTAAAATAAGACGTGAGAAGCGCAGAACGTTTCAGGGCAGGAAAAAAAGCTGGGAGCAGCCACCGTGGTGGAGTTTCGAGGTGGAGAAGGCTTGGGTGGATAAGCGTAGTGCAGTAAGGAGATGGCAAAATGCCAAGAAGAACAGAGCTGGTCATCCTAGTCCCTGCTTGCACTTAGAAAGAGAGATGCACACAAAAGTAAGCTATTTAAAAAAACTGGTCAAGGTGGTTAAAAGCGAAAAATGGGCAGAGGTGTGTCAAAGAGTAAGCACAGACAAGTCACTGAAATTGTTCTGGCGACTACATAAAAGCATGAGTGGTGTAGTCAAGAATAAGAGCATTTCTGACTTCCAAGGTGCTGACCTCATCTGGCAGAGGACTGACGAGGATATGGGCAAAGCCCTCTTTGAACGCTACCTTGAGCAGAGCAACCAGACAGACTTGGGAGGCCGAAATCTGGCCAAGGAGGTCACCTCAGACAGATGCGAGGCCCAGAACACTTCGGATGAAGACACAGTGACAGTGAAAGAAATCAAGGCTGTGCTTCGACGACCAAAAAACAGTGCTCCAGGTCCTGATGGCATAAGATACGACGACATAAATAGGTGTACCGACAATGAGCTAGAGAAACTAGCAGACATGTAAAACAACAGTATAGGGAGTGCTAGCATCAAGGAGGAATGGTCACACAGCTATCTGATTCCCTTGCCGAAGCCTGACCATCCATCAATCATCCATCATGTGCCATGCCGGTAAGCGTGGGCGGTCATGTTCTGCCATCTCACTCGATCAACAGAGTCGTGGATCAGTTCCGTGTTTCTGTCTCGACCATGCCACAAGGCCAAGCCATCCAGATACTTGTTTCTAGGTCTTCCCCTTGGTCTGTTCCCCTCGACCTTACAGTTGTCACCAAGTTCTCCAAATCATTTCTTCTCATAACATGCCCAAAAAATTGTGACTGTCTATGTCTAATGTCTCTGATCAGTTTACGATCTTCATTTGTTTCTTGAAGGACTTGTTCATTGGTCTTTCTGGCTGTCCATGGTATTCTTTGCATTTTCCTCAGAAACCACATTTCTACAGCCATCAGATGTTTTTCAGCCTGGCTGCTCATTGTCCAAGCTTCACATCCATATAAAAGTACAGGTTCTATGTAGCATCTCAACACTCTTTTTCTCGTTTCAATTGACATCTTTTTATTGGTCAGTATGTTTTTCATCTTGCTAAAGGCTACTTCCCATCAGATGTTATTACTGTTCCGAGATAATTGTACCTATTCACATGTTGAAGAATATTCCCATTTACTTGTATATTACACTGTGGTATTTCGTTTTTCCTAGTGACGACCATAATCTGTGTCTTTTTACAATTTAATTCTCACCCTTGTTGTTCACTGTGTGTAACAACCGCATCTACTAAATTTTGCAGGTCCTGTTCATTGTCTGCAATCAAGACTGTATCATCTGCATATCTAATGTTATTGATGCATTGTCCCCCAATGTTGATTCCTTCCATATTTTCAATATTTCTGAAAATACAGAATACTGTACAGGGAAAACAGATCTGGAGACATTACACATCCCTGTCTCACACCTCTCTTAATAGGCTGATATTGGCTTACTTCATTATCAACTCTTATGGCAGCTTGTTGTTTCCAATAAATGTTTTTTACAAGTCTAAGGTCTTTCCCATCAATTTGTAAATCTTCAAGCATCCTTTACATGTTGACATGTCTCACTTTATCAAAAGCCTTTGTGTAGTCAATAAAGCAAAGGTGTAGATCTTTGTTTACTTCTATAGAACGTTCGATTACGGTTCTCGAAGCCTGACAAAGACCACAAAAAAAATTCAGGGATATCGAATTATAACCATGCAGAATACAATAGGCAAGCTGCTGGAGAAGGTAATTGCCAGGAAAATATCAAGCCAACTACAGACGCAAGGTGTTTTCCCACCTACCCTGGGTGGGTACCGTCCAAAAAGAGAAACCTGGACCAATGCAGCAGTCTTTGCCCAGGATGTCTATGAAGGTTTCCACTCAGGCACTGAAACCGTTGCTGCAGCGATTGATCTTGAGGACGCATACAACAGAGTACCACTGGATTTTTTAATGTTTCAGCTTCTTGAACTAAAAGTAAGTCCATTCCTCCTTAGTTGGATCGCTGCAGCCCTCTTCCAACGGAAAGTAGTTTTTAGATGTGGCAGTTGGACTTCGGAACCAACAACAATACATCCTGGCCTACCACAGGGATCACCATTATCTCCGGTACTGTTCAACGCCTACACAGTGAGAATCACCAGTGAGCAGATCACTGGACCTGGCAGGACATTGTCATATGCCGATGATGTTTTAGTGTATCGTCAGGGTAAGGATAGAGAGGAGGTTGCTGTGGAACTACAAACCGAACTCAATCGCATAAGTACTTGGTGTGATGAAGCTGGGGCAATGGTCAACCCAACAAAGGCAACAGTGACTTGGTTCTCGTTGAATAATCATATTGTCAACACTCCAACACCAACTGTAATGCTGTGTTCAGAGACGGTGGAAAGAACGCAGGCAATGAATTACCTGGGGATACGGTTTGATCGAAGCCTTGCTTATAATGTGCACATAGACCAGGTGATAACAAAGTTCAAGCGGGGTTTGGCAGCGATGCGGGTGATGGCGGCAGCAAACTGTGAGCAGCGCCATCTATGTCTTCTGTACGAGAGGCTGGTCATGTCTGTTTTGGAGTATGCAATGGCAATCCTGACTCTCAGCCATAAGCAGATAGAAAGAATGGAAAGGATACAGAATGAAGCTATGGACATTATTCTTGGATGTACAAGAGATACAGCATGCAGGGCGATGCGCTACCTTCTTGATATTCCAACCATTGAAGAGAGAATACAAGTTTGCAGGGCACGCGCCTACCTCAGAATTAACGCAAACACACAACATCCACTGCATAGTGAAATTAGGAGGGTGAAGGGCAGCAGGTTAAAAAGAGGACGGTCGTGGATGGGTCAAGCCGAAGACATTCTTCAACAGGTGTGTTCACTTGAGGACTTAGAACCTGGCGAGGAGTGGGTGCAAGTGCCAACAGACTTCTGCACATCCTTTTCAGTTTGCATCCAACTAGATAGAAAATGCAGACAAGAAAATCCGGCTGCTGTTGAGGCTGAAGTACAAGCGTTGATTTTCGAGAATTCGCTAGACGGTGACGCAGGTCATCTACACAGATGGGTCGGTCGTCCGACATGTGAGAAGCTCATGGGCCTTTACAGCTCGGGCCGGAGGGAGAATTGTGAAGGAGGACTCTGGTGCTTTCACTGAAACCACAAGTAGCCTGACCATGGAAGTCATGGCAGTAAGTAAAGCAATAACATGGCTCGAGACACAGACATTCACTAGGGCTTGTTTCATTAGCGACTCAATGAACATGATCAAGAGGATAGAGGAGGGATCGATCCGAAGAGAATGGTTGCTGCCTCTGGAGCGGTCTCGGCTGGCAAAGATTAGTTTCATCTTCGTGCCAGGGCATGCGGGAGTACAAGGAAATGAGCGGGCTGACAAGCTCGCAGGTGAGGCTACTGTGGAGGGCGGACGCGCCATGGACCAGGCTGACATTCTGAATGCTCTACGAGAAGTAAGACTTTTGCGAGAACCAAGTGATGACTGTGAATCTACAACAATGGCCAGACTGCGAGAGCAGCAAATTAAAAGAGGGGTGGCCAAACAAGAACACTACGCAGGAAGCCAAAGAAGACTTGATAAACCAACACAGAACTGGCGTCGTTAGCCGCTACACGTTGCGGGATTTGCTGAGGAGGGGATCCGAGCACTTATGGACTGAATGGTTCGATGTGCAATGAGGATGATCTGTCGACTAACTAACTAACCTCTCGTGGTTGACATGAGCGCACGAGAATTGGAAGCGCTTCGAGTCGCGCCAGTGACTTTTGAGAGTATGGAGCCGGTCGCTCAGAAAGTGGTGACGTGCTGATAAGCCTGGGAATCAACATACAACTGAAAGATGCTGATGTTGACCGCAATATCCTGAAACAGGATGGAAACGCGGAAAATAAAATGTTATGTTATGTTATGTTGAACCAAGCCACAGCACATTCGGCATTCCAATGTGTGCTCAGTCCTCCCATGCAGCAGCTATTCCACAGCTCACTGTTGCCATAAGACGTTGATTATGGTATCTTCTATATTTCCATCGAAGGCGGGATTTAGGATGTCTGTCGAAGCTTTAAGCCAAATCATGTAATCAGGTTGGAGTCGGAATCTCGTCAGTATCCGCCAACCGAATGCGCCGTCCATTGATTGCGTCAGCCATGTCCATGCTTCTTCCCGTGTATATTGGTGCATGTTTTCCAGTTTGTCTGGCGTTAATTATCTCTTATCTCCGGCATGTCTTCGTTCATACAGCCAGGTGATTGATGTGAAGCGCGACTTCCGAATGCTGTCTATCCATTCGGAAAGTATGATGCTTGATCGTCACCACGTGGGGGTCGTTTGGGGAAATAAATTGGGGTTTTCATACACGTTTAACCCACGGAATATGTATGCTGGACTTCGAGACAGATTCCACTAAAAAAAAAGATGGAATATACATAACACGATTCGAACCCGCCATCACCAAATAACGAGGGCGCTTCGATTAATGAACAAGAGTAATGTTTTTTTGTTTACTGTGAGTGACATCACCAGCTGCTGTCATATGTACTTAACAGATAAATACCAGTCCCGTAGCGAGAACAGCCGTGGGCATGTGATGTGTGAGGATCCTTACCGTTGTAGGCTACACTGCACGAAGGGTGACATATATTTCCTGCCCGCAGTGGGGGAGCAGCGGCGGCGTGGTGGCTGGACACTGGTCAGCTGACTTGGTGGTCATTGATTGGATCCGCAACTGGGTGGACTTACATTTTTACCAATTGACCTGGCCTCCCAGGTCCAGTCAGCCTAACATTGGTAGGAGTAATATCTTGGGAAGAAAAGGCGACAGCGTGATACTGACGTCACCGACCGAGTGCCGATTGATCTTTAAAACTCTGAGTTAAGCATTCTATGCTCGATGCGCCTTAAAGTGTATAACAGTTTACTTTATTTTGTATTTCTTGTAGCGAAAGGCGAAAGCTGACATCGAACCCTAGTCCAACTGCGCAATTGTCATCGTCAGGGTTACGTCCTGACCGTTACAATAATGAGACATCTATTTGGTGTACTTTATTTATGATTGCTCATTAAAAATCGGCAAATAGCAAACTTCCTTATTGTTATGATATTTCTTGTTTTATGCAGTTATAATGCCTTTTGACTAATATTTTGACAGAATAATAAATCAAGTATTCTTTGGTCTATCAGAAAACTGGACATGTCGTGTAGCAAGCGTTGTTTCAGTTGTTCTGAGTCTGATATGTGCTTTAGCAGGACTGTGCAGAACCTGCTGTTGTCCTGGCAGGAAAGACCGTCGTTCATGGAGTGATTGCATTTTTTGCAGGTAGTCTGTCATTCGTCTCTGTGTTTCATGTAGGTAATCAGTCATTCGTCCGTGTGTTTCTTGCAGGTAGTCAATCATTCGTCTCTGTGTTTCTTGCAGGTAGTCAGATATTCGTCTCTGTCTTGATTCCTCTCTCAGGGGTTTTTACTGACTTAATACATTCTGTTTGCAGCTTTCCTGTAAGATAATGGTGAAAGCTAGCGATGTTTCGACATTTAGTCTTTGATTAGCAAGAGAACTTTGAAAATGCCTTTTTTAAATGTAATTGTTAAAATGTAAATCTTAGTCTTATGTGTTAAAATACTAAACAATAGAGGCGGAGGACGGCACAGAAAGAAGGTTTAAACAAGTGAGCATTAAATAATTATATAAGCAACACCAATTTCATCAGACTATGAAATGGCAGGATTAGAGTGTCAGTACCTCAGAAATCTACCCAAGAGCATTCGAAGTCATTTTCTTTCAAGACCTGTTACATGAAAATTTGTGAAAAATGCAACTTTCAAGAAAAATATGCACACATTGTCATCTGGACACCCTTACTATGGAAACGGAAATAAACATGAAAACATCCACACTCACTACTATCCTCCGTGTCAGAGCTCACTTAGGCACCTGATTAAAAAGTGCTGTTTTATCGAATCACTTTCCTGGTACTTAAACTAATGGGCATCGCTGATTAAAATGTCTGTTGCTTTGTTGAATCAATAAACTTAGTTGCATGTCCCTTTACATGACGTTGCAATCAACCCAAAAGCATTATTTTTTTGTTTGTCATTTACAAAGCAATTTAACATTCAGTAGTTTGTCATTGCATTCTGAAAGGCGGACGCTCATCCCAAAGAAATCAGCTGAAGCGATCTGCACCCAAATCACTTGCAGCAGATTCCAAACCTTCGACCTGGAACGTCGGAGAATTGTGAAACTGCATTCAGTAACTCGTAAGCCAGCTATTCATAACGTTAATCCACAACAGTTACTGCGGCAGTGGTGTGAAGTGTTACGCATAAAGACACGGCCTAGTTATGTGACTTGACCAGCCGCTGCCCTCGTTTTTTCCTTCCAAGAAACAATGTTAATTTACTTGGCACTCATTTTGCGAGTCGCCCACAGTACAGGTTTGAGCTGAGTTAAGTCAAGAACCGACATCACAGACTCGGGAGATTCCCATATCCACTCCGTCCTCATCTTCAAAAGCCAGCTAAGAGTTCCGATACTAATGACACTAGAATATTATGTGTCCACCTGGCCTTTTTTCGCAGTGCTGAGTGTCGACCAGATCCTCTGGTCACTACCTGCAGCAACATTTTCTCTA
Source organism: Cepaea nemoralis (assembly GCA_014155875.1). NCBI lineage: Eukaryota > Metazoa > Mollusca > Gastropoda > Stylommatophora > Helicidae > Cepaea > Cepaea nemoralis. Next base: position 144,181 of record JACEFZ010025123.1, read on the forward strand.
GGTCATGATGCTTTATCTGTTCTACCAAAGTACACTTGGTCCCACAAGGCCCTGACCACATCTGCCTTATCGTGAACCAATACCCCACCCAAAGGTGCAGACCCAGCCATTATGTCCGCTTGCTTGTTTCCCACCACACCAGCATGCCCTGGGGAAATGTTCCAACAAGGGATAACGGGAAGAAAAGAATGAAATCATCGCCTGCTATTTGAAGAGGTTCAAAAATCGCCCCAGATGTATCAATTTCCGCATAAAAGGATCCTTTCATTCATTCATTCATTCAGTAGCATATCCTTTGCAGAACCTCGCTCCCATAACAACCTTCCGGAAAATATCTCGATCACAAGCAAGATGTCCCGCTTCTGATACACCTATCTGGAGATCATCCACCAATCCTGCATCCATCTTCTTAAAGGTTCCTACAAGATCATATTAGTAAACTATTTGGCTCCTATTCCATTCCAGTTTTTTACGAGTCACTTCCTGTAACTTACGTGTTGAAACGTCGCAGAATGTCTAGTTACCGGTTCAAATCCCAACATAGAGCCGGGCATTTGTCCAAGAACCTGTGGTATCTAGTGATATCGCACATCCTCCTGATATCTAGGATAGAGAGATCGGATTTGTTCTCGGTGATGGCGAAATCCCGTAGGTCTATGTACAAGTTGTGCACATTAAACATCCCACTGCAGATGGAAATCGCAAAGAGCATACCGTAAGGCCACTGTCCTGACAAAATTGTTAGTGAAGAAAATCTAGTAACAGATAGAGAATATATCTAAAGGAAGCATACTTTAAACTAATGCATGCTGAAGTCGGTCACACCTAGCTTTGATGAGCAAAGCTACGTGTGACACAATCTCATCGACAGAGAAACAGAGAAGTAGAGGAATATCCAGTTATGTGTCGATCCAGTAATGAGCCAGTAACAAGTCCAGTAATGAGCCCTGCAATGAGTCTAGTAATGATCCAATAATGAGTCCAGTAATGACAAGTAATGAGTCTAGTAATTAGCAGTACGAGTACAGTAACGAGTGCAGTAATGAGTCCAGTAATGAGCCCAGTAATAACAAGTAATTAGTATAGTAATTAGTAGTAACGAGTCCTGTTATAAGTTTCAAGTCACTTTTACCGATTATGACAAGACATTTACTAACCCCAAAAATGAGGTGATTTTTGAATGCGTATATTAAGACTTAATTCCCTTTAATTATCCTTTTACTCTCTTTTTATGTCTGAAGGTGGCGCGGGGATAGTGACAATCGCTGTCTTTGTTATTAGTACCGAGGATGACAAAAGCATACTGAAGATCGAGACATCTTATGCGTGGGCGTTTTACGTGTACATTGCTGGGACTGCCGTCATCGTCGTTGTCTCCTTCCTGCTGTGTTTTGCTGCACCTGACAATTCCGTGGCACAAGTGGTAAGGTCATCAGTTTTTCTTATGGAAAAACTTAGATAATTGAATGTCCCTGTTTGTTTCACTATGGTAACACAAGTGATGAGATAATGAATATAACACACGTGATGAGATAAGTATTGCGACACAAGTGATGAGATTCTTAATGTAACACGAGTGATGAGATAATTAATGTAACACAAATAATGAGATAATGAATGTAACACAAGTGATGAGATAAGTATTGCGACATAAGTGATGAGATACTTAATGTAACACGAGTTGATGAGATAATTAATGTAACACAAATAATGAGATAATGAATGTAACACAAGTGATGAGATAATCGGTGCAATACAAGTGATGAGATCATTAATTTACCACAAATGATGAGATAATTAATAAACCGCAAGTGATGAGATAAGTAGTGTAACAGAAGTGATGATATAATTAATGTAACACCTGTTATGATATAGTGACTGTAATGCAAGTGATGACAATTAATGTAACACAAGTGATGAGATAATAAATGTAACATAAGTGATGAGATAAGTAGTGTAACACAAGTGACGAAATAGGTAATATAACACAAGTGGTGAGATAATTAATGTAGCACATGTGATGAGATGATTAATTTAACATCGGTGATGAACTAATTAATGTAACACACATGGTGAGTTAGTTATTTTAATACAAGTGATGAGATAATTAATGTAACACAAGTGATGAGATAATGAATGTACGATTAGAGATGAGATAATTAATGTAACACTGGTGATTAGATAATTAATACAACACAAGTGATGAGATAATTAATGTTTCACAAGTAATGGAATAATTAATGTAACACAAGTGATGAGATATTAGTGTAATGCAAGTGATGAGATAATCAATGTAATACAAGTTATGTGATAAATAATACAACACAAGTGATGATATAATTAATGTAAAACGGGTGATGGAATGAAGATATCTTGAAAGAAGTTAACTCACAAAGAGAAGTGTTTACTCGCATCAGTAGACGACACTCTGCATTCTTTAGTCATGTCATAAGACGGGACAAGCTGGGATACATCATGACAACATTAGGTTGGAGGAAAGGAGAGGTAAGGGGGAAAAAAGGGGCGGGAGGGAGGCATGACTGAAGAGGCTAGACAGTTTGATAACGTGGCATGGATGAAGATCGGTGCCAGAAATGATTGGCAGCACACGAGAAATAGAGGTAGGGTAATTAACATAGCACTGTGAGGTTAAGCAATGTACCACAAGTGATGAGGTCATTAATTTAACACAGGCGGTAAGCTGATTAATGTAATTCGCCTTATAAGATACCCAGTGTGTCACAATTGGTAAATTAATTTGTCCACCATATGTAGAACATTAACTCACGCAATACCAATGGGAAGATAATTCCGGTAACATATGAGCTGAGATAAGATAAGGTAAGGCATGCAACCATGGGAGATAAGAACAGCTCCTGCACATGATCTTATGCTACGTGAGATACGTTGGGGAATGATAGAATAACTAACATGTCACTAATTGTAAGATCTTTCTTCCTTAGAATCGACCAGCCAGTCTATGCCACTATTAATTTGTTTTGCCAATAACTTATTCAAAATTATACTACGGTGATAAAATGAGCCGTGGTATCGTAGTAGCTAGACGCTTGCCTGCCAGCCCAATGGTCAGCGGTTCGATCCGCATCGGAGCGGATTCGAATGTTTTAAACTGACTTGGTCTTCCAGGTCGACATAGCCTAGAGTGATCACGAAACAATGTTTTGGGAAGTAAAGACGGCCGGCGTGATACAGATCAAGTGACCTACCGAGTGCATACTGGGCTATAACAATTCTGATCTAGCGTGAAAAGGCTCTCTACTTACTTAAGTATAATTAATTAACGTGCTTACGATGGGGAAAAGTACTGTTTAGCAGTTTCATTGCAATGAGTAAATTAATGAAGCAGAGAGAGAAACAATTTCTAACTTTTGCTGCGGTGATCAGAGGTAGAGCGCAACGACAAGGAAGAAAGAGAACCTCACACAGCCCACTACTTACAAGAGAGAAAAAGAGGATAGAAATTTGTATCAGAAGAAAACTGAGGATCTTGGTGGACACGGAGCTACACAATATGTATCTTCAATCCCAGATATTAGATTGTGCCGCAGGGTGTGCCAGTAACAGTGAATGAACAATTAATGAACCAAACATAAACTAAACGATAAAGACTAAACAAACATATCAACAACAATAAAACAAGCTCTTTATTTATTCAATTCTAAAGCTACAGGAACAACTTATGTTTTTACACATAGAAGTATGAAACTCAATACAAAAGACCTCTGCTACACTCAGCCTAGTCCATAGAGTGTCCCAGATAATACAACCATATACGAGTACATTCTTAAGCTGATAAGAACATGACACAACAAAAGAACTTTAACACTAACACAACAGGGACACAAACATAAGTATAGTTTGCCTTATGTCACAACTCTAATTTAGACCCAGGCGTCCTCTGACACCACGCTAGCCACTCAACTGCAGGCATCCACGATTATCTTTAATCATCCGTCCTCTGAGTCTGATCGGCCCGTTCATATGCACTGGCACCTAATCGATTGGGATCGTGAATTGGAAAGGCTGGTCCTGGCTTCCTTGATATATCTATGGTGCTCCTGCCTACGGAAGTGTGTGAGAAAGGCCGGTCCCTGACCTTCTCGATGTTGACTATAGGCATGGGCGCCTCTGACCGTCGTGTAGTTGGTCAGAGAGGCAGATCTTTCCCACCATTATGTACTAACTCCAAAACAGTGCCCCATGGTCCGATGGATTCTGGCGGTGCAGCATGAGATGGGTTCCATCATCATCACACGGTGTCGTGTTCATTAATCAAAACGAGAATTGAATGAGGTCAGCGTTAAAGAACATAATCATAAGTGACATAACATACGTTATGGCTAGAGCCTTAGTCAGCACACTAACAATAAACAGACGCTGATACTGCATACAATATATCCATCCATCGTGTGCCATGCCGGTAATCGTGGGCGGTCATGTTCTGCCATCTCACTCGATCACCAGAGTCGTGGATCAGCTCCGTGTTTCTGTCTCGACCATGCCACAAGGCCAAGCCATCCAGGTACTTGCTTCTAGGTCTTCCCCTTGGTCTGTTCCCCTCGATCTTACCAGTTGTCACCAAATTCTCCAATCCATTTCTTCTCATAACATGCCCAAAAAATTTTGACTGTCTACGTCTAATTTCTCTAATCAATTTACGATCTTCATTTGTTTCTTGAAGGACTTGTTCATTGGTCTTTCAGGCTGTCCATGGTATTCTTTGCATTTTCCTCAGAAACCACATCTTTACAGCCATCAGATGTTTTTCAGCCTGACTGCTCATTGTCCACGCTTCACATCCATATAAAAGTACAGGTTCAATGTAGCATCTCAACACTCTTTTTCTCGTTTCAATTGACATCTTTTTATTGGTCAATATGTTTTTCATCTTGCTAAAGGCTACTTTTGCCATGGCGATTCTTGTTCTAATCTCTTCAAGGCATCTCCCATCAGATGTTATTACTGTTCCGAGATAATTGTACCTGCTCACTTGTTGAAGAATATTCCCATTTACTTGTATATTACATTGTGGTATTTCGTCCTTCCTAGTGACGACCATAATCTGTGTCTTTTTACAATTTAATTCTAACCCTAGTTGTTCACTGTGTGTAACAATCGCATCTACTAAATTTTGCAGGTCCTGTTCATTGTCTGCAATCAAGACTGTATCATCTGCATATCTAATGTTATTGATGCATCGTCCCCCAATGTTGATTCCTTCCATATCTTCAATATTTCTGAAAATACTTTCACTGTACAGGGAAAACAGATCTGGAGACATTACACATCCCTGTCTCACACCCCTTTTAATAGGCTGATATTGGCTTACTTCATTATCAACTCTTATGGCGGCTTGTTGTTTCCAATATATGTTTTTTACAAGTCTAAGATCTTTTCCATCAATTTGTAGATCTTCAAGCATCCTTATCATGTTGACATGTCTCACTTTATCAAAAGCCTTTGTGTAGTCAATAAAGCAAAGGTGTAGATCTTTGTTTACTTCTATAGAACGTTCGATTATGTTTCTCAGTATATACACAGCATTTACTGTACCCTTGCCTTCCACAAACCCACATTGTTCTTCTCCTATTTCAGGTTGTATTTTCCTCCTAACTCTTTGCATGATAATTCTTAGCAAAATCTTCGTGATGTGACTCATTATACTAATTGTTCGATGTTGATCACATTCCAAGGCTCCTGATTTCTTTGGGATTGCAATAAATACAGAATTACATAACTCCTGAGGTATATTTCCAGTATCATATATTGTATTAAGCAGACTGGTAACTTTATCTATTCCATATTCTTCTAAAGCATTAATCATTTCTGTTGTGACGCTGTCTGAACCGGGGGTCTTGCCAGATTTCATATGGTTAAGAGCATTCTGAACCTCCATCTTTAAAATTGCTGGTCCTTCATTATTATTTTGGACATCATACTGTTCGTCTCTGTTATCGTCATAAAGGTTTTTCACATAATCTGACCATTCATGTAAGATCTGATCTTTTTCTATTATGACTCTTCCATCTTTTGTCTTTAGGCAGCCTGCTGATGTACGTGTTCTTTGATTAGTAAGCTCCTGAATTCTTTTGTGCATTAGTTTCGCATTGTTACTGTTGTGTTGTTTTTCAATTTCTCTGCAATTTTTCTCAAGCCATGTTTCTTTTGCCTCCTTACATAAGGTTCTCACTTTTCTGTGAATTTCTTCATATTTGGCAGGATTATTTTTGTTCTGTCTTCTTGTTTCCATTAGTTGTAAAATTTCTTCAGTCATCCATGTCTTACGGCCCACTTTCTTTACTTTTGGAATAGTTTTTTCTGCTGCGCAACTGATTGAATTCTTCATCGTTTCCCATTGATCATCTACATCTTGAAACAGGATCTCTAGATCAGACAATATATCAAATTTGTTCTTTACTTCTATGTTAAAATTATCTTGTATTTCTTTGTCAGTTTTCAATTTGCACAAGTCATATTTAGGGTTTCCTGCTGTATACTTGACTTTCTTTAACTTTACCCTCAATGTGCCTGTAATTAATCTGTGATCACTGTAACAGTCTGCATTTGGAACTGTTTTTACGACTGTTAACGCATTTCGAAACCTTTTGCTAATCAGGATGTAATCTATCTGGTTTTTAATCCTGCTGTCTGGACTCCTCCATGTCCATAATCTTCTAGGATGCTGTTTAAACCAGGTGTTTCCTACAACCATTTCTTGTTCTTTTGCCCATTCTACAAGTCTGTATCCTCTTTCATTTCTCTCTCCCAAACCATGGTTGCCTACACTGCATCCATCGCCTTGCTGTCCTATCTTTGCGTTGAAATCACCCATTATGATATTTATTTCTGATTTTTTGCAGTTCTTCAAAGCAGACTCCTCGTCATTATAAAATTCCTCTATGCTTTCTTCACTGCTTTCACTTGTTGGGGCATATACTTGAATGACATTTATTTTAAAAGGTCTTCCGTTTAATTTTACTAATAGGACTCTGTCTGACACAGCATGATATCCTTTGACAGAATTTGATGTTTGCTTATCTAATATAATGGCTACACCTCTTTGCTGTTCTTCTCCCCCAGTATACAATATATACAACACTTATTTATCTGGTGTATTCGCGACGATAATAGGCCAATAACTCTCCATTAGAATTGTTCGCGTGATGAGAGTTTCATCTCTTGACCTAGTTTAAGAGATGTTGTCAGGTCCCTTTGGGATCTATGTCTGTTGTGGAAGAACAGATAAATAATCATGGCATGGAGAAATTGATGCTGCAGAGGATCTAGCTGACATTAGTAACTGCAAGGAAATCCCAGTGGACATGTAAAGACATCTAACTGATACCATCAGTATTTGGAATCTTCGCTTGTTGTTGAAGATGAGGACGGGGCACGATTTGGAATGTCCAGAATGCTGTTGTAACGTGCGTGTTAAACGTCAAGATAGGACTTACGTACGAGCTAATAAGGTGGAAAGTAACAAAGCAATGTGCAGATGTGAGGCCAGGAGGGTTAATCACAATCTTCAACAAACTGGGTTAGTCCCAGACAAGGTGATGGTTAAAGCACGTACACGTCAATATAAATCGTCAGCTAATGGGGGAATCCCCAAAACAAGTGGTTAGGATATCACGTACTTGTCTAGATTAGAATTCTCGGTGGGAAGGTAAATCGTGATAGACGACGAAAAAACTAAGAAAAATTATAAGTGTAATGTTGGAGAAATTTAAAATGGGGGTTAAAGGGGGGTTAAATGGTCTCTTTGGAGGTCCTGGGAAGAAGGAAAAGACAGATGTTTGGGAGGAGGAGTTAAATGGGGGAAACTTCAGACCGGTTTTCAGTCGGGCATTCAGCAGGAGTTTCGCTTGGGGGAGCCGAGAGAGAGGAGACTCAAGAAGTCGATGAGAAGGTTGTTAGATTTACGGACGGAGAAGAGTCAGTAACAGGTTATTGTGCGAGACCAGTAGACGGCAATAGTGTGGTCGAAGGAGCTTAATGTGTTATATTCTAATCTGAGTGTGTTGGACATGTGCATATGCAATATAGATATATTTCACTGTTGAATTTTTCTGGAGAGTGTTATAGCATCGAGTTTGTTTCGAATTAAACCATTACGTGCGCAGGCTAGTGTTCTATATTGATTCATCGTTGTTGAGCAGTCGTCTGACACATTATTCACACTGACATCCTCTAGACACAACCACAGCCACTTCTTTATGTCCATAACTTTTGTGACAAAGAAATTATCTGGAAGGAACGTCACTGGAAATCCGAGACGAAATCGCAGTCAAACAACCGCACATTTGAAAAGAATAATATTCATCATCAAATCGAGTGGTCAACAAATTGAATTAACAACGCGACGAATCAGTTCATTAGCGTGAAGGCTAGACAGTCTGTTTTCCAAGTTCAGCCGTGTGTTAGCTAACGGACGGCTATCACGCAGTGTGTGCGTGAGAGAATTAACAGACAGTTCAAATACGGCCCACCGCAGGTAAAAATACACGTATACACAGCCAGGACACGGGAGATCAGTGGTGGAATGTTATTCACGGCACGGTGGCAAGGTTTACGCCCATGAAGAATAGTCGAACAAGATGTGTACTGAAGTTAGGGTCAACCCCATTGTCAGCTGTTCAGTGATATCAGTGAAAACATCTAACGTTTTAAAGACAGCAGACGCTGGAAAGCGGGAACTATATTTCAGGACACAGCCGAGGGCTGCATGTGTTGAAGACCACAAAGAGAGAGCGAGGGGTGTACACAGGAGGACTATCTCTTACGAGTATAGGTCGCTGTTCGTAAACAAGTGACAGAATTCATATCAGAGAGAACTCAAGAAGTCGATGATTTTTGTCTATTCGTGGTGACAGTCAATTGTTCGTTGTTTTAATCTGCCAAAAACACTTCAACAGCAAGCAGACGGTGCGTCAAACCAGGAGCCGAAATGGAGATTAAACAATCAAGTAGGTGTTGTCTCTATAAGGCAGGTTGTCAAATTTCCTCTCTAAACAGGGCAAACTGTCTGACAGTCAATATCTGCAGTAACTTGCCCAGCAGTCTGGAATCCGTAAACCTCTTCTAGGAGAAAGCTGCCAGGCAGAAAAACACTCATTATCTTTGGGATCTGGAGTCGTGGTCACATCAAAACATCATATAGGACTGACGTGTGTATCTTTACACCATAAGTTCGTCCATCATCTGATGCAGTCCAATATTATAAGTCCTAGGTTCAGAAACAAAAACAGCTAGGTACTTTGGGGATTTTTTTTTACATCACACTGTTGTCTCCGACTGTTTTGTTGGTTTCTACCATTCATTGTCCTAAGTGTGGTTGTTGTACGTAATATGCATATTCGTATGTGGTCCCGTGTAGTTCGTCAATAGGGATTTTTGCTGGTTCTCTCTAAGTCAGGGAGGCATTGTAAAAATATTTCTCTTTGTGCACATCATATTATTTTAGGACGGAGCCAACAGGTTGGCTTGGTTGTTTTTTGCATGGTTGGTCATGGACAAAAGTATCCCGTGCCGTGTTGTCTATCGTCAGATCTGTGTATATTAGTGATTTTGGATTGTTTCTTTTCTTTCATTATATTTACATATGATATGTGATTTCTTTATATATATATATATATATATATATTATATATATATATATATATATATATATATATATATATATATATATATATATATATATATATATATATATGGGTGAAGAAAAAACCATGGCAGACTTGTTGTCCAGAAATTACCAAGAGCAAGGTTCAACGAAACAATGACTATATAGGTAGTGCATGAACTGTTTACTTAAATGCGACACTGCTCATGGTTCATGATTCATACACATGCACGACTGAAGAAGTTGTGTAGCGCCTCAATATTTTTCATTGATGTTTAGTGGATATCGTGTTACTGATCACAATTTGCAAGGTGACATTTGTTTTTATGCATGGGAAATATGTGCTAAGTTACTTGTGATCCCCTGCTGTATTATTTAGTATGGTAGTTTAAATGAGCAAGAGATGTAGTAGGGAGTATGAGAGATGTAGACTTACTGCTAATCACGCATCGTTACTGTAATTGTTCAACATTTAAAGAAGCATTACTCTCCCATCATTTGAAAACTATGCTTTAATGTAACGTGCTTTTAAACGTCAAGATAGGCCTGAAATACGAACTAATAAGGTGGAAAGTAACAAAGCAGTGTGCAGATGTGAGGTCAGGAGGGTTAATCACAATCTTCAACAAACTGGGGTAGTCCCAGACAAGGTGATGGTTAAAGCACATAGACGTCAATATAACTCGTCAGCTAATGGAAGAAACCATTCTCGGTGGGACGGTGAATCGTGATAGTCGACGAAGAAACAAAGGAAAATTCTAAATGTAATGTTGGTGGAATTTAGAATGGGGTTAAAGGGGGTTAAATGGTGTCTCTTGGGAGGTCCCGGGAAGAGGGAAAAGACAGAAGTTTGGGAAGTGAGGGCAGTGGGTTTTGGGACGAAGTGGAGGAAACTTCAGCCCTGGTTTTCAGTCCGGCATTCAGCGGGAGCTTAGCCTGGGGGAGTCGAGAGAGAGAGAGAAGACTCAGAGGAGGTTGTTAGATTTACGGACGGAGAAGAGTCCGTAACAGGTTATTGTGCGAGACAATAGACGGCAGTAGTGTGGTCGCAGGAGCTTACTGTGCTATATTCTAATCTGCGTGTGTTGGACATGTGCATATGCAATCTAGATATATTTCACTGTTGAATGTTCCTGAAGAGTGTTATAGCATCGAGTTTGTTTTGAAGTAAACTATTATGTGCGCAGGCTACTGTTCGGTATTGATTCATCGTTGTTGAGCAGTTGTCTGACACAATATTACACTGACATCCTCTAGACACAACCACAGCCACTTCTTTATGTCCATAACTTTGTGACAGCTTGTCAGAGTCTAGAGTGGTGCAGTGAAGCCACTTCAGGTGGGAGGCAAGTTGCGAGCTATAGGCAGACAGCTCTGGGACGTCGACTCGACTGGACGCATGATGAGAGAAAGGCGTTGTGTGGTTTCTGTGCATGAACTTCGAGTGACTGGACATCTTGAGAGATAGACTGTGAGCTGTATTGTGTATGTAAGTGTATTGAAGTGTCAAGTATATCTTGTTGTGACCATCGTACGATATATGATCTGTAAATAAATCCATTGAACGTTGTGTCGTTGAGTCTTTAAGTCAAATCACGTTGTACTTGTACTGTCTCACATGTGTTAGGTTAGCGAGCCAAGTTTAAGACCCTGACATGTGTGGACGTGGAGGCTCGTCCGGGATCTGAACCCGGGACCTCTCGCATATTATTACATTTTTTTTGGAGGCTGCGAGGTAGATGCGTGAAGCTGGTACTACCGATCTGACTGGGCCAGTAATGCAATTGAGGTAATCAGCCATCGAGAGGATGAAACCTGACAAGTGTTAAAAGGTTGAACACCACATGTCGTTGAATACAACTTCCATTTCTAATATGTTTCTATGGCAGATGTGTATTTCCATGTATTATGATACCAATGTATATAACAACAGAAGGGTTGACTCTGACAAGGTTAAAATATTAACCCAGTATGTACATATATTAGACATGAAAGATGACATCTTTCATGAAGTTGCCGGGGGAGCGTGTCAGAGTCTAGAGTGGTGCAGTGATGCAGTGACATCGTTACGCCCGCCAGGCGACTTAGTCCCCAGCAGGGATGCTGTAACTTCGTTACGCCGCCAGGCGAGTAGTAGTTACCTGCCTGCAAGATTGCTGGCTGACGAGACGGCCAGCGGTCAGGCAAGGACGTAGCAAGACGCACGCATGCCTCGTGAAGCCACTTCAGGTGGGAGGCAAGTTGCGAGCTATAGGCAGACAGCTCTGGGACGTCGACTCGACTGGACACATGATGAGAGAAAGGCGTTGTGTGGTTTCTGTGCATGAACGTCGAGTGACTGGACATCTTGAGAGATAGACTGTGAGCTGTATTGTGTATGTAAGTGTATTGAAGTGTCAAGTATATCTTGTTGTGATCATCGTACGATATATGATCTGTAAATAAATCCATTGAACGTTGTGTCGTTGAGTCTTTAAGTCAAATCACGTTGTACTTGTACTGTCTCACATGTGTTAGGTTAGCGAGCCAAGTTTAAGACCCTGACACAGCTGTGATATCGGTTCTTTACTCAGCTCAGCTCAACATGGTCTATTGTGATGTAGGATACACATCAGAAACGTAATTTTATTAGCTAAGTAGCTTTTGAATATTTGTAATAAAATATCAGAGTCAGTGTGATGTGTGTGTGTGTGTGCTGACGATGGCTCTACCGCGACATCCATTTCGTCACTTGTGTTTATGTTCTTGTAAAGCTGACCTATTCCACTTCTGGTTATCGTGAATATTCTCAGTGTTTCTTCACAGTTTTACTGCAATTCCACCCATTTTATTCCGCAGTTTCCTGCAACAGCGGCAGGGGGGACAATTGTTGTTGCCAATTCAACACAACAGATGCAGTCTTTCGGGACTCCACAGTATGCGGTGAGTGTTCCATTGCCTGCGTTGTTCCTTTTCTATCATACCTAGCGTAATGTACTCTCTCTCTCTCTCTCTCTCTCTCTCTCTCTCTCCCTCTCTCTCTCCCTCTCTCTCTCTCTCTCTCTCTCTCTCTCTCTCTCTCTCTCTCTCTCTCTCTCTCTCTTCTACCTTGCCTTCCGTTGGAAAGCAAATACGTTATCCACATATAGCAGTGGTTCTCAACCTTTTTTGGCCCATGCACCTTTCCATCATATTTCATAACGTCATTCCCCCCCCTTTCCAGCGAACGAAAGAAGAAAAATACCCCCCCCCCCCCCACACTTTTTTTTCGCCCGTTCTAAAATTGTCACCCTCAAAAGGTGCATTGAAAATAACAGTTAACACTAACATTTTTCCAATTCCATTTTCAGAACAAAAATTCCAAATTCGGTCTCGTCTAACCTGCTTCCTCAGCGGTGGTTATTGTTGAGAGCCGTGGTTTTTTTTTGGGTTTATTCACCCTGATTCTTGTCTTGTGCGCTCTTTCGAGTTAGTCCAATCTCAGACTGGTTATGTAAGCTTTTGTGTATGTGACGTCAGCTGGGGGATTAATCGGCGGCTATCCTTTGTGCTCGTCTCCTCTTGTGGTTTTCTTTGTTGGTGCAGGCTCCTGGCTCGTCTGGATTAGCTGGGTGCAGTCCTTACAAGGACTTTTTATTTGGTCTTTTTGTCTCCTTTTTTTTCTGTAGGAGTTTTTCGATGTTTTCATTTTCCTCCTTGCTCCTGTTTTCACAGTCGCGTTTGAGTATCTGCTGCCTTAAGTTTTCTTCCTCCGTGGTCAGCCATGGGACGATTTTACCGTCATTTATATAGAACTCGAAGTCGGTCTCATAGTCGTATTGTAAGACTAGATATTCCATCGGTTTCTCTCGGAGTTTCCTGGGCTTCTTCTTTTCCATTTCTTCCCACCGCCTTCTGAATTCTTCGCGCTGGAGTTCCTCCCTTTTTCTTCCCAGCGCCTTCTGAATTCCTCGCGCTGGAGTTCCTCCCTGCTAAGTGGGTATTCTGTGCCTCCTTAGAGATCCGACGGAATAGTGGTTCCCTCTTGGGCGTTGTGATTCGGCTGCTGTCTTTAGCTTGTGGTTCAGACTCGGTCTCTTGGTTTTCATCTTGCGGTTTATCTGTGGTTTCTTGTATGGCTACTGTTGGTTTGTTTTGGAAAAGTTCCATTTCAGCTTTCTGTAGTTCTCGCTCTTGTTTAATGGTTTGTAGTATTTCTTCGTTCTCCTTCTTTATCAATGCCATATGTTCCACTTCTTACTTGATGTTTTGATTGATCTCCTTTATTTCAGCCAGCAGTATATCATTGTCGCTGGACAGAGTCGGCGTCAGCAGTGCCTTGACTTGTTTCTTCAACTCGTCTATCTGGTTTTGCGTCCTCTGTGTCGTTGCAGGTACCGACAGCCCAAGTATTTGAAGACATGCTTCTTGCTTGCCCAGGCCGTTGGCACTTTCGTTTGTTGTTGGGTGCTCGGAAATCCGTGTCCAGCTTGGCCAGCGGACACTCCTTGAAGGCGTGGTGATCGGCGCAGTACCGGCAGATTTCCGTCTTACTGAGACATGCTGCTCTTCTGTGACCGGCCCTAGAACATCTGGAACATTGAGTGATCCTTGGGATGAATCTCTCTGGCTGCTGCATTCTCTTGCATTCTCTTGTTGATATATTGTGATCGGTACCAAGTTATCCAATTTATTTATTCTCATAACGTGACCAAAATGTGTGACTGTTTACGTCTAATTTCTCTAATCAGTTTACAGTTTTCATTTGTTTCTTGTAGGACTTGGTCATTGGTTTGTATGTCTGTCCATGGTGTTCTTTGCATTTTCCTCAGAAGCCACATTTCCACAGCCATCAGATGTTTTTCAGCTTAACTGCTTATTGTCCACGTTTGACATCCGTACAAAATATACGATCTATTTAGCAACTCTACACTCTTTTTCTCTTAGCAATTGATATATTTGTATTGGTCAGTATGCTTTTCATCTTGCAAAAGGCTGCCTTCGCTATGGCGATACTTGTTCTAATCTCTTCAAGGAATCTCCCATCAGATGTTATAACTGTTCCGAAATAACTGTACCGATTCACATGTTTAAGAATATTCCCATTTACTTGTATATTACATTGTGGTATTTCCTTCTTCTTACTGACGACCATAATATGTGTCTTCTTACAATTTAATTATATCCCAAGTTGTTCACTGTGTGAAACAATCGCATCTACTAAATGTTGCAGATCCTGCAATCAATACTGTATAATCCGGATATCAAATGTTATTGATGTTATATCCCCCAATGATGATTACTTTAATATCGTCAACATTTCTGAAAATATTTTCACTGTACAGGGAAAGCAAATCTGGAGACATTACACATGCCTGTCTCACACCTCTCTTAATAGGCTGATAATGACATACTTCATTATCAATCTTTATGGCAGCCTTTCGTTTCCAAAATATGATTATTATTTTTTTAAGTCTAAGGTCTTTCCCATCAGTTTGCGGAAAAAGCAGCGGCTGCAGCATGATATGACAATATGAATTGGAAACAAATAGGTATATTAAGCCCCTGCGAGAAGAAACGTACTAAACATCAACACGTTGCACATACCTTACAAGGAGATCCATCGTATCGCGAAATACAGGTGAAAATCCGAAATCATAAGCACTCAATAAATATATAAAATGAATAATAAAATAAAATAAAATACGCACAAACGCGTACAATACGACACACAGGACGGCCGACGTATCGATTCTCAGAATCTTTGTCAAGGACAGGACACCAAAGAAGCTAACACAACGAAATACAGCAAACAAAGTTTAAAAAAAACACAACTACTCCGATGTCATGTGGGGCAGAAAAGGTGGCTTTGCCAGCTGCGAAGGCGCTCGTTGGCTGCAGAGTTTAAAGTGGGTTGCGAGATAGGATTTAAGAAGCCACAAATATGCGAACAGTCTGCTATAACAATATAAGGGTGTGGGGACAGTTAGGTATAGATATAGGGGGGAGGACAGCATAGTAATAGATAGTGTAAATAATTGGGGAAGATGGCACAGTTATACCGTAGCGTCCACAACAGTATTGATACCTGCTGGATAGATGCATTCCAGATTGTTGATTAGCTGGCATTCAATTTTGAGTCAACAGGAAACCCTAAATATCATTTGTGCAAATTGAAAACTGACAAAGAAATACAAGATAATTTTAACATAGAAGTAAAGAACAAATCTGATATATTGTCTGATCTAGAGATCCTATTTGAAGATGAGGATGATCAATGGGAAATGTTGAAGCATTCAATCAGCTGTGCTGCATTTTTAAAAAAAACTATTCTAAAATTAAAGAAAGTGGGTCGTAAGACATAGATGACTGAAGAAATTTTAAAACTAATGGGAACAAGAAGACAGAACAAAATTAATCCTGCCAAATATGAAGAAATTCACAGAAAAGTCAAAATATTATGTAAGGAAGCAAAGAAAGCATGGCACGACAAAAACTGCATAGAAATTGAAAAACAACACAACAGTGAAAATAACAAACTCGTGCACAAAAGAATTCATGAGCTAACTAATCAAAGAACACATACATCAGCAGGCTGTCTAAAGACAAAAGATGGACAAATCATAATAGAAAAAGATCAGATTTTACATGTATGGTCAGATTATCTGAAAATTCGTTATGATTATAACAGAGAAGAACAGTATAATATTCAAAATAATAATGAAGGACCATCAATTTTGAAGATGAAGGTTCAGAATGCACTCAAAAATATGAAATCTGGCAATGTGGTTCAGGCAGCATCACAACATAAATGATTAAAGCTTTAGAATAATATGGAATAGATAAAGTTACCAGAATTCTGAATACATTATATTATACGGGAAATATGCCTCATGAATTATGTATTAGGGACGTCCATTTCAAACCCGTTCCAATGGCTTTATTACAAAAGCAGGAAAGAAACATTAACATGTGTGGTAGAATTAAAGAACTCAATCATTTTGAATGAATTATGCACCATGGGTTGGTCAGAAGAATTCGCAGTAGGCATTCAGGCAAGCATCACATTGCTTAGGTAGGTGGCGAATGCCGTCCGCAAAAAAAAAGATTGTGGTTGCTCACTGAACCAAATATTTACCGCGTTCATTACGTCTGCATCTGTGTAAAATCGTTGCCCCTAGAGAGGTTTTTTAGCGGCCCGAACAAATGAAAATCACATGATGACAAATCAGGACTATAGGTTGGATGTTGTAGAATTTCCCACTTCTTTCTTGCTAATACTTCCTGCACAATCTTTGCTACATGCGGACGAGCATTATCGAGCAACAAAATCATACCGCAAAAAAGCGTGCCAGGTCGTTTATTCCTGATGGCATTTTGCAGCTTGTCTAGTGTTTGCAAGTAGTGTGTAGAGCTGATGTTGACACCGGGTTCTTTAAAGTCGGTCAACAATAGCCCTTCATGGTAAAAAAAAAAAAGCGCTCAGCATAACCTTACAGCGGAAACCGGTAACTTGAATGTTTTGGCTTTTGGTGATCAAGCATGCTTCCATTGCATGATCTCGTTTGCTGCTCGGCTCAAAGTGGTGACACCATGATTCATCGCCTGTCACTATGCGGAAGAGAAATGCATCACCCTCCACTCTGTAACGCAGCAAGTTGTTCAAACTCCATCCCATGGGTCCCTCCTTTTTGGTGGTTGGTCAACATCCGTGGTACCCACTGTGAACACACCTTCCGATATCGCAGTTTCTTAGGAACGACCTTTTGAATTGTCCCAGTTGACACATCAAATTCTTTCGCTACCGAATGTATGCTTCGACAACTGTTCATCTTTATTGCTGCATCAATTTTGGCGATGGTTTTCTTCTGTGGCAATATTATGCGCTTGACCCGGCCGTTGAAGATCTGTCGTGAACTGACGTCCTTTCCGAAACATTCGTGCCCAGTTTGTCACTGTTGTCTTCGACACACATTTGTTACCGTACGCTGCCTGCATTTTTCGATGAATGTCCACTTGTCGACATCCTTCAAATGAAATAAACTGAATCACCGCTCTTTGAGCTTCTTTGGACGGATTTTGGTTCAACCCGGCCATTTTCTCAACGATCAGAAACAGAACCTATGCATCATGGGACGATAAGCACGTGCTATTTTATTCATTGGTCAATATTTATCACATGACTATGACATGATCATGTTCAAAGTACGCAATTACGCGCGGTGCGGCACGAACGTATTTCAATTGAACGCCCCTTATATTATTATTATTATTATTATTATTATTATTATTATTATTATTATTAATCCACAGTATCCAAATGCGATGTATACAGGACCTTCTACTGCCATGTACCCAGGACAACTCCAGCCTAAAGATCTTCAGCAACCACCTAATCATCCTTTTTCTACACAACCACAAATCAACAATGAAGACATGACCAAGCATCCTGGCTGGGATTAGGTCGAGACTGAGAATGCGAAATGTGAATGTATACTGCGAACATATTATTTATATCTATAATTTCATAACTTTCAGTTCAGCTTAGTTTAGATTTCCATTATTGGACCATTTTTGCCATTTGTTAACTGTGATAGCCATCCTTGGATTTTTAGAGTCCAATAAATTATATTTCTGGTGGTAGCTGATAATCTCGTCATTGTCAAGTCTACAGTCAGTATGGATAATACAGGTGACAAAAGGAATCCCTTTGCACTTCTGTTCTTCTTTTAAATATATATGTTGTTTTCCTTAAAACGGCACTCTGCACTTCTTGCTTCTTGTCGCTGTATATTGCCTTTATTTAGTTAATATTCTTCTGAAAGTACACACACGCGCGCACACACACACACACACACACACACATATATATATATATACATAATATATCTTATTCCTTGTGTACATTGCGGTGACGAGGTGAAGTATATATATGCATATGTCACAGTAGGAATCTAACTTTCCTACAACCACAGCAGATACCTATTTTGTCCAACGTCCAACGCTTGATTAATCCAAGACGCCGACCCTAGGAACCATATGGGGATGTTTAATTTCCAAAGTTCAAATACTTAGACCCTGGACGGTCCCGTGATCTCTCGGCCACATATAATAGAACTTAGAGACAAGGATAGCCGGCCATCAAGTAAGATAATGCGAGTTTCAACGAAGGCATTGTTTCAACATGTCATAAACAATGGAGGAATACAAGCTGTTTCAAGTTTATATTATAAGGTAGGCATGTTGTCCTGCGAGAACGTGAATTTGCACCTGAGGGGTGAATCGTCTCAACTCTGAAACAAAGCTCGTATGTAAATAAGCCAAAGTAACGCTCTGAGCGGTTGGTGCCCGAGTTTAGCGAGAGAAACAACGGGAAAGTTGACATATATAAACTTATCATAGCGACTCAAGAGAACTGCGTGCGAGATTTCTGTAACAGCAAGGTGCTCACACCTACAGGCCGTAAGGAACGCACATAAGCGAGGAGACTATCAGCAAGATTGCACGAACGGTCAAGCGAACATACCAAACGAACGTATTGAACGCTGACTAACAAAATTGTTAGTAACGGAAAGGAGGACTACTAGAAATCTTCATTAATAGCGTAAGGTGGACCAGGAAAACCGTATGTATGCTAGTCAAGAGACGCAGATCGCGGAGGAACTGGCAGAACACTGTGCTACGAGGAAGTTTGGGACATAAACGCGACAGATAAACCGGAGGAAGCACGTCTGGACCATCGCTCTAAACTGACGAGGTAGACAAACCAAAAGCCGCGTGAAACACAGATTTGCAAACATTCGCTAAACAACGGGGATCACATTAGTTGTCATAAGTTTAATTAAGTACTTTTGCTAGATTATGAGTAGGCATATGTGGCGTCAGCTCAGTTCAGAAACAATGGCAAACTACTGAACGTAAACTTGGCAGGAAATCATAATTAATTGTGTTGCGTATCCCTTACGGGACGTTGCAGTCAACACCAGCATTTTCAGCTGCTGTTGATGTACTAGGCAAGTGTTACGTTCAGTAGTTTGCCATTGCTTTCTGAACGACCGGCCCCTATACCTTTTTCGAAACAACCAGCATCGCCGTGTTTCGAACCCGGGTATACGGGCTCACAAACCGCGTTCGCAAGCCCTTAGTCACAAAAAATTCTTGAGTTGACTGCGACGTCCTGAAAAAAGAGTCTAGCTAAGTACAATGTGTGTCACTTATTAGCTATCGTAGTAAGAGATAGAGAAACCAAATATCTATTTAAGCAATTGGATGCACTGGTGAAAATATAAATTAGTCTTTGATCACAAGATAAAACATTACAAAAAAGAACAGTGGACTAAATAAAGAGGCCAGGAAGTGAACATACCGAACGAAATGTTTACTTTGTCACCCGCTTGAGACCAGGTCATAAATCAACGCCTCGGGCACAGAGCGACACACCATGGAATTCGTCATGTATTGTCTGCCGGACAGAGGCTAAATCAGGACGACCCAAGTACAGTGTTGGTAGCGCGGCTGTCAAACTTGCCTGTCGCACCGTGGATTATGGGTTCAAATCCTCGCAGAAACTTGTAGTAAAGGTTTACATAAATGTGTGACCTAGTATAAAGCTAGAGGACTAGATGGGAAGTAAAGACCCCAAGCATGAGATTGGTCGTACCATAATTCAAATCTCAACCAGTATAATAGATATATGGAGCTCGAACCATAGTCCTGACATGCCCCGTGGAACTTTCGCATTATAGGTGAGACTTTAGAACGGTAGAAGGAGGAACACATTCGACGCTTAGCATATCTGAACCCCTAGGCGTGCGTTCTGTGTGACAAGGGATATCTATTTAGATGTTAAAGAGTTTTAAGCCACGGTGATCGGGCGATACGGCGGACTATAACCGACCCTGCTTCTAGACATGGTACATTATGTTGATGATGATGGTACATGGTTAGTTAGTTAGTTAGTTAGCTAGTTAGTTAGTTAGTTAGTTAGTTAGTTAGTTAGTTAGTTAGTTAGTCGCAGTTCCAACTTCACAGCAACGGGTCGTCCCCATTATGCTCCGTTCCTGTGCCAGTGAATATCACACAAAACGCTCCCCACTGCCCAATGTGAAAAGTGGAAAAGACAGGAGTCTCGACAAACAACAGCCCGCAGAGATACACTGTGCATAATGCCGCCGCCAGAATGTCAACACACCAGTCCCCCACGAAACACCCAATTCATCTCTGATGGAATCGGCAATAATTTTCTTATCTGGATGTTTCCTAGATGTTCACCCACACAGTCCACGAAAATACATTTCATCACCGACGGCAGTGGCAGTCAACCAGAAGCCCAGCAGCCACACATTTCTGCATAAGGCAAAAACCGGTCAACTCTGGGACACAGCCGCCTGCCATCGCTCCGAACATGCAGTCACGTTCCAAACACAATTTGGGCAGATTCAAAAGCACTTCATACGAAACTCACAGCTCACAGTGTCGCGCCATGCACTCACTCAGTAGCAGGGCGACGGAACCATCAAGCCTCCTTAGTCGCCTCTAACGACATGCATGGTAGGCTACAGTGTTGCTATTCTTTGCTTCCCATATTGGGTCTCGGCAACACACGGGAGGATGGTACATGGTGATGATGATGGCGGTAGTATTTAGAATGTGTAATTAAGAAAATGAAGGTAGACGTTAGAGACGTTTCATAGGATAATGTGTAGGAGATTGAGTTCATGCGTAGTATAATATATCATAGTTAGTTTGAGAATGTTTATATGGCAATCAGAGATATTGTTGTTTGTCATTTTCATCAAGGATGGCCGCCTTCCTGGGTAAATCGGTCGGCCGTTAGACAGGGGTCGATGGGTATACCTTACAATTATTTAATAATAGGTTGGTCCGTACATTATTAGGGGATCTTCACATTGGTTGTGTTTGTCATTCAAATAGAGGGATGTTTGACAACTCAATGCGGGTATAATAGGGTTTGGTTTAGAAAAAGTAGCACGTTTGCATCCTACCCTAATGATCGGTCGTTTTATTTGTATGCTGCATTTTTAATGCAATTTATAAAGTGCATTCTAATAAAATATGCGTTCACGATTGAAAAAGAAACTCGAATTTGTGTTATCTTTTATTTGACTTGTTAGACTAAGATCCTGTAGGTCGATCTGTGGCTCTTGTATTCTGTATACTCGTTGATCTGACCTGACATCACAATACAATATTAGGGCGGTTACATCATTAGTAGCTGTCCCCACGCCGGAAAAGAACACCTCTTCACCCCCACTCATCATACCACTTTCCATGACAACAGAAGTCACCCACCGCACTACCCCTATGTGTATTTCCCAACACTGGACATCATCCAGCACCACAAAGCTGCAAACCGGCCCACCCAACTATTTACGGAAGAAGAAGGCGGAGAAGAAGAAAGAAGAAGAAGAAGAAGAAGAAGAAGAAGAAGAAGAAGAAGAAGAAGAAGAAGAAGAAGAAAGAAAGAAAGAAAGAAAGAAAGAAAGAAAGAAAGAAAGGAAGGAAGGAAGGAAGGAAGGAAGGAAGGAAGGGAAGAAGAAGAAGAAGAAGAAGAAGAAGAAGAAGAAGAAGAAGAAAGAAAGAAAGAAAGAAAGAAAGAAAGAAAGGAAAAAAGGAAGGAAGGAAGGAAGGAAGAAGAAGAAGAAGAAGAAGAAGAAGAAGAAGAAGAAGAAGAAGAAGAAGAAGAAGAAGAAAGAATAAGGAATAGGAGGAAGAAATAGGAGGAGGAAGAAGTAGGAGTAGGAGAAAAAAGAACGAGAAGAAGAAATAAGAAAGAGGAGAGGAGAGAAGGAGGAGGAGAAAGAATGAGAAGGAGGCATAAAAGGAAGGAGGAGGAGGAGAGAGATTGAGGAGAAGATTGATTGAGGATAAGAAAGAATAAGAAGGAGGACGAGAAAGAAGGAGGAGGCGGAGGAGGAGGAGGATGAGGCATAATTGTTTTTTTTTTTAAATTTAATAGTTATCTCCCCCATATCAACCGGTAAGGAACATAAAAACCGGAATTAGTTATCTCCCTTGGCAAATGAAATACAAAATTTGAGGCTAAAGATCGTGGGCGTTATATGTCGATGTCACGTGACGTGGCATAAATGATAAACTTAGACTCGGAGCCTCATTTGCTAACTGAAATGCGCATACTATACTGCTAGCCTACGAGACAAACTTGGGATCAGTGTAGACCTCTAGCGGACCGATATGTCCGTGACCTTGACGCATAGCAAACGTCGATGGTTCGCCGGTTTTATTCTGGGGCACGTCGAAAAAAAAAGAAAGAATAGCAATACTGGGACTTGTCAAGGAAGCAAAGAATAGCCACACTGCATGATGTCGGGCATGTCATAGGAGGTGACAAAGAAGGATTAGGTTTAAGGAGACGTCCAAATCATCTCGAAATAACACGCCACAAAAACTAACGAACTAAATTAGACGTTTGATGGCCTTCGTCCTAGTGGTGGATACAAGGCATAAGACTGGTTTCTTCCGTGTTGACAGGCAATTGTTTGTAAACTGGAGTTATACCTCTCTATAGCGCAATGCCCGGGCTGAATTTAGAGACCATGTGTTGCCCATGCAGCTTGATCCCTCTCTCGGCCTGTTTATGTTACTCCAGAGAAAAGGTATAAGAAGAACATAATAAACGATTGAAGAATAATCTATGGTGTCCATTGCAATGTAGGTCTTCTACACTTTATGTTTTACCTGGTATACACCATATTGTCAGTTAACCTCAATTCATTTGTCTTTGTGTATCGCGTGCGCACAATTATGGGCCGCCTAGATATACTCATTAGTCGACTATGGGAGGGATTTTCACGCGAGGTGTCTGACCTCCCAGGCAATTCTCTAGTATAATGCCTGCTTGCTTGCTTGTGCTCGCTGGCTGTGAACTCCAGCGCGAAGTCCTGTATGCAGGATGAAGACATCCTGTTGTCCAACATCAGTGTGATGTCATACCGGACCAGAGGTTTGCGTGAGTATCCGTTGTCCCATGTCTGGCTTATTGGTGTGCAGACTGGTGGTTCCTCGCCATACAGGCAGACACTCTCCGACTTCGGAAGAATCAACGATCCTACTGACTTTAGCCAAGACCCCGAAGGACCTGTTGCCCAGGACGCTCGGCGAGGACGCGTCAATAGGTCTTGGCCAGTATAGAACCCAGCCCTGGTGCCTTGGAAACACCTCTGCGTCCCTCTACTATAATAGTTCAACGCGATGTTTTTCCGCTGTGAATGTGCATAATGAAGACACAAGCGATAGAATGCTCAATTTATTACCTGGCATATTTCGCTGTATCTCATCAGGTGCATCAAAGATAACAACAATGCAAGTGCTTTGCAAGAAGTTCGATCAACCTCAGGTTGATTTTCTAGGCACATTTTACGTTCAGCAGAATGCCGCCAGGTGCATACTACAGGAAAAAGTTCAACATATAATGACGTAACGTAATAAATCCTGTCAACCGAAATAAACAAAGCGAATTGTCATGTTTCAATTTCACCACGGTAGTTGTAACGAGACTATCGACTATACATGCATGAAGCCAGAACTATGTAAACAAAAAGCCAACAGTCTTTTTAAAACTATCGTGGTGACATGGAAACACATGACAATGTCTTTTGTTTATTTCGGTTGAACGGATGTATCACGTTACTTTTTTATATATTAAATTTTTTGTCTGTAAAGCCGGCTCCCTGGCCGAGGTGTTAGCAGCTATCTCCGTTAACCCTGAATACTCTCGTAGTTGACGTGAGCGCACGAGAATTAGAAGCGGTACGAGTCGCGCCAGTGACTTATGAGAGTATGGAGCCGGTCGCTCAGAAAGTCGTGGCGTGCTGATGAGCGTAATCTAGCCTAGAAATCAACATACAACTGAAGGATGCTGGTGTTGACCGCAATATCCTGAAACAGGATGGAAACGCGGGAGAAAAAACAAATGCGCACGTGACGAAATATAGCAAAATATGCCAGGCAATAATATGCGTAGAAAATCGTTTGTGTCTACGTGATTCAGTCTGTCTAGTCGCTATTTTATGAAATAATATGTGTAGACAATTGTTTGTGTCTACATGATTCAGTCTGTCTAGTCGCTATTTTATGAAATAATATGTTTAGAAAATCGTTTGTGTCTACGTGATTTAGTCTGTCTAGCCGCTATTTTATGAAATAATATGTGTAGAAAATCGTTTGTGTCTACGTGATTCAGTCTGTCTAGTCGCTATTTTATGAAGCTGTGTTCACCCAGGAGTCATACGGTTGCAAAGCAAAATCCCACCCATGCAGGATATTGTGCCCAAGGTCACAAGGTTGTGTAAAGGTTTACATAAAAGCATCAGCACATTACAACTTGACAAAACCTGTTTCTGAAAATGAAACTACTAAATATAATCTTTTTTTCTATTGGTCAATATCCTTGATGTCGAACAGCATGACCTGTTTTCTCCCTTCAAACGCCTGTGCAGATGGGTTATAGCGTTTGCGCTCACCTCGCAAGATCCGGTTCTTTCTAAATCTACCTATGTTGATCAGATGCAATTCTTGGAATCACCTACTGTCTAATAGTGCTAATTGGAATGTGTGTATCAATCGTGTTTAAAGCATAACTTCTTCTTGTACCCTGCAAATGAAAGTAATCGCGTATTGTCTTTGTTCATAATTTTTGCGTTAAATCTTTCACGGCGTAAGTATTTTGCCTTCCAGCCATTAATGTTTTTGAAATCCATAATGCTGACTTGTTTCACTTGGGTACTTATTATTGTATTGTTGTGTACTATCATCCTATCCATTCGTTTGTACAGTAAAATAATAATGAGATCTACACAAGACATGTCAGTTGATGGGCACACTGTAAACAACCAGCGATGTACTGATGGCATGGCTTTGAGCGCTGAAAATGAAACGGAGCTACTATAAATGATAGATATATAACTGCAATAGAAATTCAAAGCAAATTTCTTAGATTGAATAGCAGAAATACAAGTGATAATTGCAAAGAAAAGAATTCTTTTCCTAATGCAGCATCAAAGTTAATGGAACGACTCTCAAACAAGCCAATGTATTCCTGATTTTGCATATTTTGATGATAGTAAATGGCAAATATATTAAAGTAGTTAAATGAAGAATAGTTCAACCAAAATCACCATTTCATAAGTCAACGTATGCAAAATATTTTTGTTAAAAGAAATAAGAAAGACAGATCTAAATAGCTAATTGTGAAATATGAATTATAGACAATCAACAAATTAGCAGGAATTATGAGTAAGCTTCAGGGATGTGAGTTTACAGACGAATGATTAGAACACCATATATACTAATACATATTTAAAAAATACTTAATGAAGATATCTTCAATGAAGTTAACTCACAAAGGGAACTGGTTACTCGCATGAGAAGAAGCCAATCCACGCTCTGTGGGAATATCATGAGAAGGGAAAAGCTGGTGTCTGGCGTGACAGCGGGAATGTTGGAGATGAACAGGGGCAGGGGGAGATCACACGAGAAGATGCTGGACAGTTTGATATCATGACATGACATGATACCCCCATCAGCATCAGAAATGACTGACAGTACACGAGACAGAAGGATGTGGACAGACTAACCAAAACTACCCGGCTTGGATTATAGCAAGGAGAAGGCTTTGCTTTCTTTCATATATATTTTTAAAAAACTCGCTGGGACCGTCTAACGGTAAGGGGAAACCAGTATTCAACCAGACATACGAAGAAAGCCTAGAAGAGGAAAGCGATGTATCTGACAATGATTCCAGTGAGGTAGACGAATGGTTCGACGAAGACCCCGAAGTAGAGAGAGAGAGAGAGAGAGAGAGAGAGAGAGAGAGAGAGAGAGAGAGAGAGAGAGAGAGAGAGAGAGAGAGAGAAGATAAGCACACATATAGCTAAGATGGAGCAGCGAGCAAGGGAAAGAAACCTAGCCAATAAATCAAAGAATGAGTCCTTATAAGGACTGCACCGAATCAAAACAGGCGAGCAAGGAGCCAGTACTGTCAAACGGAAAAGCAGGAATAAACGGACACAAACGAGAATTCGCAGACCAAACTCCCCAGTTGACGTCACAGGCATGAAATCTGCGAAATCAAAATGTCAGATAACACTGACAGAGAAAACGAGAGAAACTAAACCCGCACACTGAACCACCACAATTATAACCAACGCCACTGAGGCTTGTTAAACGAGGTGGACAGTTCCCCTCCCCCACCCCACCCCCAAAATCGGATGGATGGATGGAAGGTCTAACGTTTTTCATTTAGATGCTCATTACTGTTTTCAGGAAAACAACTAACATGTTATGAGGAGAAATACATTTCAAAACCTAGTAAGAAATGAGAAACATGATGAGAAAAGAGCAAGAGGTACACACACATGTAAATATAAGGACGACTTGGCAACATAGCAAGAACACAGACATATAAATACATGAATGACTCTGCAATATACAGGATCGCAGCAAGAACACAGACATTTAAATACACGGATGTCTCAGCAATACAGCAGGATCGCAGCAAGAACACACACGTGTAAATACATGGACGAATCGGCAATATAGTAGGATCGCAACAAGAACACACACGTGTAAATACATGGATGACTCGGCAATATAGTAGGATCGCAGCAAGAACACACACGTGTAAATACATGGATGACTCGGCAATATAGTAGGATCGCAATTAGAACACAGACATATAAATACATGGATGACTCGGCAATATAGTAGGATCGCAGCAAGAACACACACGTGTAAATACATGGATGACTCGGCAATATAGTAGGATCGCAGCAAGAACACACACGTGTAAATACATGGATGACTCGGCAATATAGTAGG
This sequence comes from Cepaea nemoralis, assembly GCA_014155875.1. Lineage (NCBI taxonomy): Eukaryota > Metazoa > Mollusca > Gastropoda > Stylommatophora > Helicidae > Cepaea > Cepaea nemoralis. Next base: position 171,641 of record JACEFZ010025123.1, read on the forward strand.
ATCGCAGCAAGAACACACACGTGTAAATACATGGACGAATCGGCAATATAGTAGGATCGCAGCAAGAACACACACGTGTAAATACATGGATGACTCGGCAATATAGTAGGATCGCAGCAAGAACACAGACATTTAAATACACGGATGTCTCAGCAATACAGCAGGATCGCAGCAAGAACACACACGTGTAAATACATGGACGAATCGGCAATATAGTAGGATCGCAACAAGAACACACACGTGTAAATACATGGATGACTCGGCAATATAGTAGGATCGCAGCAAGAACACACACGTGTAAATACATGGATGACTCGGCAATATAGTAGGATCGCAATTAGAACACAGACATATAAATACATGGATGACTCGGCAATATAGTAGGATCGCAGCAAGAACACACACGTGTAAATACATGGATGACTCGGCAATATAGTAGGATCGCAGCAAGAACACACACGTGTAAATACATGGACGAATCGGCAATATAGTAGGATCGCAGCAAGAACACACACGTGTAAATACATGGATGACTCGGCAATATAGTAGGATCGCAATTAGAACACAGACATATAAATACATGGATGACTTGGCAATATAGTAGGATCGCAGCAAGAACACACACGTGTAAATACATGGATGACTCGGCAATATAGTAGGATCGCAGCAAGAACACACACGTGTAAATACATGGACGACTCGGCAATATAGTAGGATCGCAGCAAGAACACACACGTGTAAATACATGGACGACTCGGCAATATAGTAGGATCGCAGCAAGAACACACACGTGTAAATACATGGACGACTCGGCAATATAGCAGGATCGCAGCAAGAACACACACGTGTAAATACATGGACGACTCGGCAATATAGTAGGATCACAGCAAGAACACACACGTGTAAATACATGGATGACTCGGCAATATAGTAGGATCACAGCAAGAACACACACGTGTAAATACATGGATGACTCGGCAATATAGCAGGATCGCAGCAAGAACACACACGTGTAAATACATGGATGACTCGGCAATATAGCAGGATCGCAACAAGAACACAGACATATAAATACATGGATGACTCGGCAATATAGCAGGATCGCAACAAGAACACAGACATATAAATACATGGATGACTCGGCAATATAGCAGGATCGCAACAAGAACACAGACATATAAATACATGGATGACTCGGCAATATAGTAGGATCGCAGCAAGAACACACACGTGTAAATACATGGATGACTCGGCAATATAGTAGGATCGCAGCAAGAACACACACGTGTAAATACATGGATGACTCGGCAATATAGTAGGATCGCAGCAAGAACACACACGTGTAAATACATGGACGAATCGGCAATATAGTAGGATCGCAGCAAGAACACACACGTGTAAATACATGGATGACTCGGCAATATAGTAGGATCGCAATTAGAACACAGACATATAAATACATGGATGACTTGGCAATATAGTAGGATCGCAGCAAGAACACACACGTGTAAATACATGGATGACTCGGCAATATAGTAGGATCGCAGCAAGAACACACACGTGTAAATACATGGACGACTCGGCAATATAGTAGGATCGCAGCAAGAACACACACGTGTAAATACATGGACGACTCGGCAATATAGTAGGATCGCAGCAAGAACACACACGTGTAAATACATGGACGACTCGGCAATATAGCAGGATCGCAGCAAGAACACACACGTGTAAATACATGGACGACTCGGCAATATAGTAGGATCACAGCAAGAACACACACGTGTAAATACATGGATGACTCGGCAATATAGTAGGATCACAGCAAGAACACACACGTGTAAATACATGGATGACTCGGCAATATAGCAGGGATCGCAGCAAGAACACACACGTGTAAATACATGGATGACTCGGCAATATAGCAGGATCGCAACAAGAACACAGACATATAAATACATGGATGACTCGGCAATATAGCAGGATCGCAACAAGAACACAGACATATAAATACATGGATGACTCGGCAATATAGCAGGATCGCAACAAGAACACAGACATATAAATACATGGATGACTCGGCAATATAGTAGGATCGCAACAAGAACACAGACATATAAATACATGGATGACTCGGCAATATAGCAGGATCGCAGCAAGAACACAGACATATAAATACATGGATGACTCGGCAATATAGTAGGATCGCAACAAGAACACAGACATATAAATACATGGATGACTCGGCAATATAGTAGGATCGCAGCAAGAACACACACGTGTAAATACATGGATGACTCGGCAATATAGTAGGATCGCAGCAAGAACACACACGTGTAAATACATGGACGAATCGGCAATATAGTAGGATCGCAGCAAGAACACACACGTGTAAATACATGGATGACTCGGCAATATAGTAGGATCGCAATTAGAACACAGACATATAAATAACATGGATGACTTGGCAATATAGTAGGATCGCAGCAAGAACACACACGTGTAAATACATGGATGACTCGGCAATATAGTAGGATCGCAGCAAGAACACACACGTGTAAATACATGGACGACTCGGCAATATAGTAGGATCGCAGCAAGAACACACACGTGTAAATACATGGACGACTCGGCAATATAGTAGGATCGCAGCAAGAACACACACGTGTAAATACATGGACGACTCGGCAATATAGCAGGATCGCAGCAAGAACACACACGTGTAAATACATGGACGACTCGGCAATATAGTAGGATCACAGCAAGAACACACACGTGTAAATACATGGATGACTCGGCAATATAGTAGGATCACAGCAAGAAACACACACGTGTAAATACATGGATGACTCGGCAATATAGCAGGATCGCAGCAAGAACACACACGTGTAAATACATGGATGACTCGGCAATATAGCAGGATCGCAACAAGAACACAGACATATAAATACATGGATGACTCGGCAATATAGCAGGATCGCAACAAGAACCACAGACATATAAATACATGGATGACTCGGCAATATAGCAGGATCGCAACAAGAACACAGACATATAAATACATGGATGACTCGGCAATATAGTAGGATCGCAACAAGAACACAGACATATAAATACATGGATGACTCGGCAATATAGCAGGATCGCAGCAAGAACACAGACATATAAATACATGGATGACTCGGCAATATAGTAGGATCGCAACAAGAACACAGACATATAAATACATGGATGACTTGGCAATATAGTAGGATCGCAACAAGAACACAGACATATAAATACATGGATGACTCGGCAATATAGTAGGATCGCAACAAGAACACAGACATATAAATACATGGATGACTCGGCAATATAGCAGGATCGCAACAAGAACACAGACATATAAATACATGGATGACTCGGCAATATAGCAGGATCGCAACAAGAACACAGACATATAAATACATGGATGACTCGGCAATATAGTAGGATCACAGCAAGAACACAGACATATAAATACATGGATGACTCGGCAATATAGTAGGATCGCAACAAGAACACAGACATATAAATACATGGATGACTCGGCAATATAGTAGGATCGCAACAAGAACACAGACATATAAATACATGGATGGCTCGGCAATATAGTAGGATCGCAACAAGAACACAGACATATAAATACATGGATGACTCGGCAATATAGTAGGATCGCAACAAGAACACAGACATATAAATACATGGATGACTCGGCAATATAGTAGGATCGCAACAAGAACAAAGACATATAAATACATGGATGACTCGGCAATATAGCAGGATCGCAACAAGAACACAGACATATAAATACATGGATGACTCGGCAATATAGCAGGATCGCAACAAGAACACAGACATATAAATACATGGATGACTCGGCAATATAGCAGGATCGCAGCAAGAACACAGACATATAAATACATGGATGACTCGGCAATATAGTAGGATCGCAACAAGAACACAGACATATAAATACATGGATGACTCGGCAATATAGTAGGATCGCAACAAGAACACAGACATATAAATACATGGATGACTCGGCAATATAGTAGGATCGCAAAAAGAACACAGACATAAATACATGGATGACTCGGCAATATAGCAGGATCGCAACAAGAACACAGACATATAAATACATGGATGACTCGGCAATATAGCAGGATCGCAACAAGAACACAGACATATAAATACATGGATGACTCGGCAATATAGCAGGATCGCAACAAGAACACAGACATATAAATACATGGATGACTCGGCAATATAGCAGGATCGCAGCAAGAACACAGACATATAAATACATGGATGACTCGGCAATATAGTAGGATCGCAACAAGAACACAGACATATAAATACATGGATGACTCGGCAATATAGCAGGATCGCAACAAGAACACAGACATATAAATACATGGATGACTCGGCAATATAGTAGGATCGCAATAAGAACACAGACATATAAATACATGGATGACTCGGCAATATAGCAGGATCGCAACAAGAACACAGACATATAAATACATGGATGACTCGGCAATATAGTAGGATCACAGCAAGAACACAGACATATAAATACATGGATGACTCGGCAATATAGTAGGATCGCAGCAAGAACACACACGTGTAAATACATGGACGACTCGGCAATATAGCAGGATCGCAACAAGAACACAGACATATAAATACATGGATGACTCGGCAATATAGCAGGATCGCAACAAGAACACAGACATATAAATACATGGATGACTCGGCAATATAGCAGGATCGCAACAAGAACACAGACATATAAATACATGGATGACTCGGCAATATAGTAGGATCGCAACAAGAACACAGACATATAAATACATGGATGACTGGGCAATATAGTAGGTTCACAGCAAGAACACAGACATATAAATACATGGATGACTCGGCAATATAGCAGGATCGCAACAAGAACACAGACATATAAATACATGGATGACTCGGCAATATAGTAGGATCGCAACAAGAACACAGACATATAAATACATGGATGACTCGGCAATATAGTAGGTTCACAGCAAGAACACAGACATATAAATACATGGATGACTCAGCAATATAGCAGGATCGCAACAAGAACACAGACATATAAATACATGGATGACTCGGCAATATAGCAGGATCGCAACAAGAACACAGACATATAAATACATGGATGACTCGGCAATATAGCAGGATCGCAGCAAGAACACAGACATATAAATACATGGATGACTCGGCAATATAGTAGGATCACAGCAAGAACACAGACATATAAATACATGGATGACTCGGCAATATAGTAGGATCGCAACAAGAACACAGACATATAAATACATGGATGACTCGGCAATATAGTAGGATCGCAACAAGAACACAGACATATAAATACATGGATGGCTCGGCAATATAGTAGGATCGCAACAAGAACACAGACATATAAATACATGGATGACTCGGCAATATAGTAGGATCGCAACAAGAACACAGACATAAATACATGGATGACTCGGCAATATAGCAGGATCGAAACAAGAACACAGACATATAAATACATGGATGACTCGGCAATATAGTAGGATCGCAACAAGAACACAGACATATAAATACATGGATGACTCGGCAATATAGTAGGATCGCAACAAGAACACAGACATATAAATACATGGATGGCTCGGCAATATAGTAGGATCGCAACAAGAACACAGACATATAAATACATGGATGACTCGGCAATATAGTAGGATCGCAACAAGAACACAGACATATAAATACATGGATGACTCGGCAATATAGTAGGATCGCAACAAGAACACAGACATATAAATACATGGATGTCTCGGCAATATAGCAGGATCGCAACAAGAACACAGACATATAAATACATGGATGACTCGGCAATATAGCAGGATCGCAACAAGAACACAGACATATAAATACATGGATGACTCGGCAATATAGTAGGATCGCAACAAGAACACAGACATATAAATACATGGATGACTCGGCAATATAGTAGGATCGCAACAAGAACACAGACATATAAATACATGGATGACTCGGCAATATAGTAGGATCGCAACAAGAACACAGACATAAATACATGGATGACTCGGCAATATAGCAGGATCGCAACAAGAACACAGACATATAAATACATGGATGACTCGGCAATATAGCAGGATCGCAACAAGAACACAGACATAAATACATGGATGACTCGGCAATATAGCAGGATCGCAACAAGAACACAGACATATAAATACATGGATGACTCGGCAATATAGCAGGATCGCAACAAGAACACAGACATATAAATACATGGATGACTCGGCAATATAGCAGGATCGCAGCAAGAACACAGACATATAAATACATGGATGACTCGGCAATATAGTAGGATCGCAACAAGAACACAGACATATAAATACATGGATGACTCGGCAATATAGCAGGATCGCAACAAGAACACAGACATATAAATACATGGATGACTCGGCAATATAGTAGGATCACAGCAAGAACACAGACATATAAATACATGGATGACTCGGCAATATAGTAGGATCGCAATATGAACACAAGCCGAATATTTGAGGCCGCGGTGGTCACGTCAGATTGCGGATCATGACACCCCCGTCCCCACACGTATATCAACATTTATTCTTGATGTCGACGAATGTCTTCACTAGAGGACGAATTGCACCGATGTGAAGTTTAGTAATTATGAGTTATCGAATTTCCCAGATAATTACCTGTCGATGTGTGTGTGTGTGTGTGTGTGCGTGCGTGCGTGCGTGCGTGCGTGCTTGTGTGTGTGTGTGTGTGTTTCGCAGCAATGTTTACTCTGTAATAGACTAAGCAGGTGGTCAGTATTAGTTTTTCAGCGAAGCCATACCACTGCCAAAGGTTCAACACCTACCTGCTTTGTCAACTGCTCCTAACGGACAAATTATAGGAAAGTATAAGTGAGATAAGTCAAGAACCGACATCATAGCACTCGAGACAATCCAACATGCGCTCTGTCCCAACTTCAGCAACCAGCGAAGAGTCCCAATGCTACTGGTACCAGCTGCAGTTTGATTATTTGTCCGTCTGGCCTTTCCGTGGTGTACTGAGGTTTTTTTTTTTTTTGGGGGGGGGGGGGGGGGTCCTTTTATGTTCCATATCCCTTGCAGGATGTTGAGTCAACACCTGCATTTTTCAACTGCTGTTTATGTACTAGGCAAATTTTACGTTCAGTAGTTTGTCATTGCTTTCTGAACGACAGTCCCCCATACCAACACGTTATAACACAACGCGACATGGTCTGCTGCACAATCGATCACGGCTGCGTTTCGAACGCCGGGTAAGCGGCTCACGAACCGCGTTCGCAAGCCTTTGGCCACGGAGCCCGGTGTACTGAGTGTCGGCTAGATCTTCTGGTCACCCCGTGTCACACTATTCTCTCCAGGCCGTTATGATATATCTTGTTTTGCGCTTGATCCTCTCAGTGATTGATTATGGACTAGGACTACTCACTGTCTCGAAGTGTCAATTGGTGAAATTAGAGCGCATACAGAACGAAGCTATGCGGGTCATTCTGGGATGCACCAGAGACACCCCAGTCGTGTGTAAGCGTTACATCCTTGGTTTGCCGACTGTTGCTGGTAGGCTCAAGGTGATGAAGGCGAAGGCATACCTCAGAGTAGTTACTGACACAGATCCCGTTGCATGAGGCAACGATCAGACAGGTGTGCATCTTGGAGAACATTAGGCGAGGAGAGGAATGGGTCAGAGTGCCAACAGAGCAGTCAGACTTGTGCAAAGTTATAATCACATTGAGCCGGAAGTGCAGGGAGTGGCCATCAGGGGCCACGGAAGTGGAAAACCAGCAACTAATTCAGGATAATGCTCGCCCGGGTGATGTGACTATATACACAGATTGTTCGGTGTTGAGAGGCAGGAGAAGTGCCTGGGGGTTCTTAACAAAAGCTAATGGTCGCCGTTTGGTGCAGGAGAGCCTGGCATATGATACCACAACATCTAGCTTAAGAATGTAGGTGGAGGCGGTCAGTGCAGCTTTCCGCTGGATGGAGAATACGACACACACACACACACACACACACACACACACACACACACACACACACATACACACACACACCGTGCTTGTAACTGACTCAGAAAGCATGCTGAGTAGAGTGAGGACAGGCAAGCTTCGTGCAGAGTGGCTTGCTTCGCTTCGGAAGTCACGGGTGACAAGCATCGTCTGGATCTTTTCTCCGGGGCATGCTGGTGTGCTGGAGAATGAACAGGCGGACAGATTGGCTGGCTCTGCAAAACTTGGTGGAGTATTGATGCATGATAAGGAAGACGTGGTTGCGGCCTTGTGGGAGCACGTGTACACCTCGGAGGAGCAAATGGATCACCATGGTCTGGCAAGAATGCGACAGCGAGGGGTGACGAGGGGATCTGGCCGACGATCGACGCTCAGAGGAAAGGCGAGACGGACATATAATCAGATTGCTACTGGTACTATTAGTGTTGGAACTCTTCGCTGGCTGCTGGGGATGAGAACGGAGCGATTATGGGAATGCCCCGAATGCTGTGATGTCGGTTCCTAAATCAATCAATCATTGTTTTGCGCACCATGGGCATGATCCTAAAGTGGACTGCCCACATCTGCCGTTTTGGGACAAGAATAAATAACACAGTTAATAATGTTATTTGAAACCGCTATGATGATGTTGCTGTTCTTGTATATGTTGTGTATTATTTTCTTTTCATGCGCAATCTGTGCCATAAACCTCTGGTTAAATTCTAGGTGGTTTGGTAGACATTTCTCGTCAGACTAGCTATCAGACAGAGATGGAAATTCTTCTTCTTCGTCTCATTCAGACGCCAATATGAATTAATTCAAAGAGGCAACAGTCAACGTTAGCTTGTTTACAGCTCCATAGAGTTTGTCCTTAAGTTGGGCGGGTGAGGGTCAAAATGTTGTCTCTGTTCGGCATAAGATTACACTCCTGCAACTCATGTTACTAGTTCTATAGTTACACTCATCAGTATCTCCTATATTTAGTTTATTAAGCATGTGGTGTTTCAGTCTGCTGTGTCCTGTGCTGTGTCGGAAGATTGAAACTTGTTCCTTTCGGTTGAATAGGTAATACGTAATTTGTGTCTGGTGGCATGGATGCTGTGATTTCCACTTGGTGCTGTAACCTATTCCTGTAACTCTCCTGGCTTCAACAAGTTATCTCCTTTCCCTACAAATCTCAGACGCCGAATTCCCTGCCTCCACTGCCATGACTCTTGTATTCAGGTAAGCTTGCATCATGTGATGCCCTGATCTTTTCCTGCCTGGCCACGAATCCCAGTTTCAATTACACAGACAGTTATATGTTTCGGGTCCAGTAAGCAGTGCCTCCACCGTAATCTTTCAGCCACGATGGCTACTCAAGCCCTCTATTTTCCGTATCTGATAAATAAACGTCAAAGAAAACATAATCCTGACAGCCGATCACACAAATATGGAATCAGACAAATGTATAGACGGAGAGAAATCACACAAATATGGGAACATATTAATTTACCAACGGAAATAGATAAATCAGACAAATATGGAAACACATAAATTTATCACAGGAGACAAATTAACGACACATATGGAAACAGATAAATGTGTCAACGGAGAGAAATTACAGAAAGAGAGTTGTTTTGAATTTGGAGGTTCTGAGCTGATGGACAATTGAAAAATGATGAAAGAAATCAATAGAATAACAAACATTGCTCTACAAGAACTAAAACAATTATAACATTTATGGGCTAGAGCAGAAAGAACAACACAATTTGGAATACAAAACATATCCTGCAACAATAATATGAGTGCAAAACATATATATTTAACAAATCAGTTGAAAACATACATCCGTATTTTAATATAAATGTTACAGAGGAGTAATAGCAATTGTTGAATGACATTGATATAACTTGTTGAATAACATTGTTACAATAACAATGTTGAAGAACATTGATGATTACCACACACACTCACAAAATAAGGACAATGAAACATGTGGGATAAGTAAAAGAGCGTAAAAGTCAAGCACAGATAATGATGGAGAGGTGTAAACTGTGAAGTTGGAGAAGAGGAAGACCATAGTGCAGATGGATTCACGATGTGATAGATAATTGACACATGACAGCGACAGAAGCAAACATATGTTTATTATAGAGGTGAAGGGGGAAAAGTGGAAGACCACAGTGTAGATGGATTCACGATGTCATTGATAATGATTGATTGATTAATTGATTGATTGATCTATGAACCGACATCACAGCATTCGGGGCATTCCCATGAGTGCTTTGTCCCAATCCTCAGCAGCCAGCGAAGAGTTCCAACACCAATAGTCAAACTGTCATTTACTGCCAATATATTACCTTGCGGTGTATTGCAGAGGGGTCTTTGAGCCTGAGGAATAAAGGCCGCCTGGCTAGTGCAGTCGCACTGTGCAGGTTAGGATTTTCTTTTTGTCCCCGGCAGAAAAAAATCCCACACCTTACCCAGGAATCGAACCCGGGTCTCCCGAAGGAGAGTACGGCGTTCTAGCCACTCGGCCATCCGCTCCTCAACACTAATAGTACCAGTAGTAATCTGATTATATGTCCGTCTGGTCTTTCCTCTGAGCGTCGAGCGTCAGCCGGATCCCATCGTCACTCCTCGCTGTCTCATTCTTTCCAGACCATGATGATCCATTTGCTCCTCCGAGGTGTACACGTGCTCCCACAAGGCAGCAACCACGTCTGCCTGGTCATGCATTACCAGGGAGCGTTTCGGGTGATAGGAGACAGCGTATCTAGGTTTTCTAGCGCTGAAGCCATAGAGCAAATATGCCTCATACTGCGCTGGAGAGCCACTATGTCGCTTTTATGAATTACCAACCATAGTTCTTAAACATGGTATTTACGAGCCGCATACACTGGTTCCCTGAAACTGGTTAACTCTGATTTCTATACTACACACACTCTATAACGGGTTGGTTGACCGCAACCATAGAACAACAAGACTCTGGCAGCGTTTTCACCAATATATTCAACACGGTACATTTCACTTGTTCAACAATTGCATCAACGCTGCAACAATTTGCACATAATAAAAGAGTGGCACAATTTTGGCCGCAACTCTAGAACTTGACATGGATCCGCACTCAACGAAAACCACATCGTAGACTGCCTTGTCTGGACTCCATCTTCCTGTTGATTTGGGAAGTGAGTCCCCAACGTTTTCACGTTGTGTGAAAAGTACCCACTTTTTACGTTCCGGTGTTCACTTGCTAAACACCGGCATAACATCTACTCTCTGACTTGGGTTGTGGCTTAACTATGCCATGACGTCATCAAGGTCATGGCATGCATCAATACTCCACCAAGTTTTGCAGAGCTAGCCAATCTGTCCGCCTGTTCATTCCCCAGCACACCGGCATGCCCCGGAGAAAAGTTCCAGGCGATGCTTGTCATACATAATTGACACATTACAACAACAGAGGCAAATATCTGTTTATTACATCGGTAGAGGTCAACATGGCCGAAGGGATTAGCGCGTCGGCTCTTATACTTCCGGTTTGCTGAAGCTGAGGTAGCGAGTTAGACCCCTACACCGGTCAGCTGGACTGAAATGTTTACTTCTCATAATTGATTTGTTAACGTAAATTACAAGTACATGAGAAGTCGGAGTGGATTCGCATGATAGCCAGATATACTTGTAAGATGGAAAGTTAATCCACAACCATATTATCAGTCCAGTGCACATTCTAGTAGTGGCAAGTAGTAGCACGTGTATGGACTAAACTTGAGTGTAAAGCGCGAATACATTAACACAAAATTTACAGAGGTACACTTCGAAGGTCTGGTATGCGGGGGAAAAAAAGTCTGCACAGGAGCGGCCATTGGATGATGATGGATAACAATAGATAAAGTGCAAGCTGAAGATTGATGATAAATAGAATGTTTGCCCAACATGTGACAGCGCTTCTAGGACAAGTCCAACACTGTATCCATGGATCTCACAAGCAGTACATGCCATGATGCACGAAATACGATCTATTTGGTGTAGGTCTGGTTTTCACCAAACAAATTGGTAATCTTCAGTCTGTGACAGATCGGGATAAGCAACAAGTAACACTCCATGTCTCTTGAGTGGTTACATTTTGTATACATACTTGCATGTCTTATGAATGGCTCATATTGTATACATACATGCATGACGGCTTCTGTGGCATGGCAGCTGATTAAACGCAATTTCACAGTTCGCCGACCTGGGGGAGGGTAGAGGATTCGAATTCAGCAGCGGGCGATTAGGAAACAGACGGCTTTGAATAGATTTCGATGGTATGAGGCTTCAGAAGTTCACAAAGCATTTGCAAACTACTGAATGTGAAATATCTAGATTACATATATGCATACATACATGCATACAAACACACACGCGCGCGCACACACACGCACGCGCGCGCACACTCGCGCACGCGCACACACACACACATACATACATACATGCACGTTGAAAATAATGAAGTGAATAAAGTGGGGGAAATAATGATGATGTGATTAAAGTAACCATACGTATTATAGTCTGTTTACTTTTGTCTGCCCCAATATAAAATTCCATATCTCTGAAACCAACTGAGGGAAAATGATGCGATTTAGCATATAACCTAATCATTATGTCCACCCAACAAAACAATTTTTTTTTTGGAGATTGTACATCAGATTTCAAAGTTTGTTTGTATACGGTATATAATTAACGGGACAGTATGAAGTGCATATTATTAAAAGTATTACACCTTCACGGAGAAACATTAGCGTTGAATAGTTAATTTTCTCGTGAGACACCAGACTGGCCTTATGACAACAGACTCGCGTAGTGGAACGGGGAGTGTTCAGAGGTATTGTCAATAATGGGGTGCTTTCATGAAATCTGATTTTTTGTTTAAATCTTACCATTTATTGCTAACATTTGAATGTGTAAATATTGTTGAATGGGATTGAATGTGAAATTGTGTACACTTCAAAGCGTCGCTATGAAGTTGTACACATATTTATGTCAAGAAGCTGATCGCAGGAAACTGTTTCATATACAATTACAAATCTCGAGAAAAGAACAGTGCACGCATTGGGTTTGAGTAAACGGTCATTTCGTCGATTGGTGCTGGAATCTGGAATGAAACAACCACGCAATAAGCAAACGGTAGGTAGAAAGGCAATTGTAGACAGCTTTGACACGGATGTCATAAGGCGAACTATTATTAAAATGCTGGATACCAAAGAAACAGTGACTGTAAGAAAACGTAGGGTTTGGTTGAGAAAGAACAATGACATAGAGCTATCCAAGACAACTTTGTAGAAAATTATAAGGACATTAGGCTTTACGTCTAGAAAGTACAATTTGGGTAGAAATATCATTTAGGAGCGATGAGAAGTAAATACCTACGTGGAATAAGGGAAATATGCAAAGATAATTATGACATGGAGTATTTGGATGAAGCCTGGATCAATTTGCACCACACAAGTGAAGAGAAATGGCAATCGGTGGAAGGAAAGATAAAGCGATATGTGCCCAGTAGTATAAGACAGCATTTGGTCATAGCCATGCTGGAAGTACGCATAATGGCTTACTACATAATGCTGGACTCGTGTTTGTGTCAAAGCAAACAGACAATAGGGATTATCATAATAAGATGAATGGTAATGTATTTAGAAATTGGCTCGAGAATACAGTGCATCCATCATTAGATAGACCATCGTGTCCAATTATGTACAATGCATGATATCACAATGTTGTTGCCCAAGAAGACAAAATACCTACAGCATCGAGCACAAAGGCAGCAATAAAGATATGGCTCCGAATGGAAAACATACCATTTCAAGAAGCTGGAATTGTTGTCCCTTGTAAAACAGACGCAAAAAAGCAAGAAATATCAAATCGACAAGTTGATAGAAGAGCATCGTCATGGGTGCTTGAGACTTCCGCCGTACCATTCTCATTTTAACCCTATAGAACGTTTGTGGGCTAAAATTAAAGGACAGGTGGCGGCTGACAATACTATATTCAAATTGTCTGCCGCCAAGATACTAACCCAGTCCGCGCTATTAAATGTTGATAAAAGTTAGTGGGAAAAAAGTGAGGACCATGTGTTGAAAGAGGAAGATGACTATTGGGGAAAGGATGGACTGAATTTTATGCAACCGAAAGCAGTCATCAACCTACTGGAATCGTGCAACACGGGCAGATCGCAGACATTAATCCACATGCACACCTACTGGGATATTTTTGCTCCAACTATTCAGAAGAAGAATTGCAGACCTTTAACATGACAGCATCGGCACAAACAATACAACTTGTCAATGGCAACAGATTGTATTCCACAGTGATGAATTTTCAATTCTGTCAGCCCTCAACGGTGACAAACAACTGGCAGTGAAAGAAAAGCTCTAGACGCATTGAATACCAACCGAAGAGTAATATTGCGTTGGGAACTGACATATTGTGGCATAACAAGAAACATGAGAAGAAACACGTTGTCAAATGAGGGGACAACACACGAACATACGAATCATTCTATAAACTTCAATGAAGAGAGAACCAACATCTTGACCTTTAAGAAGGAAGCCCACTACAGAGACTTTCACATCTATATTCGTCGTGCAAAACAGGTAATCATGATCCGTCTCAGCAGAGTAGACATTGCACCCAATCCCATACGAATCTGGATACGTTTTGTGTCGTCATTCGAATTGGCGGAGCATTACTGTAAAGCAAGTTTGTTAGCGAGAAATCACTAGTTTTTCACCAGAACATCAAAGAAATGTAGCCGCTTTCCATGATTTAAGTTGCTTTGGACCTATCAAAGACATATTCCTTGGGTGGGGGTGAATATAAGACGGCAGGAAAAATTTCATAACGATGCAACAGACAGTTTTCAAAATAATTGATCGTGAATGAAGGCATTCATTTCTGGACATACTGTAGTCGTTTCGCTAGCTGTAAAGGATTAGAGCGGATACAATTTAGGAATACCCGAGTGCGGTGATGACATTACTTGTCTCAACTCATTTCAGTTCAAATCTTATAAATAAAGTTCCCTGATTTCTCATGTTTATTTCCTTCTACAGCGCCCAAGTATATTGCAGAAGGAGGTTTTTCGAGCAGTAACTCCGTTCAGGAGTCGCCATTATGGGATATGGTACTGCCCAGAGATTTGCATTTGCTGGATTAGTCATTGGATTCTTGTTGTGTGCTGCAGGCACATGTGCTCCTTTCTGGAATCATGCCGAGGTTCGTACAAACATATGGGCAAGCAACAGATATATGCATATAAGAGTAGGCTATGTTTCCCGGGAAAGTATTACGCAAAAGTATTCATGATTGTGTGCTTTAAGAAAAAGATATACAAATAAACAGTGCTATAATCGAGACGGTCGACTTTTCTGCAGCTGGTGTTAGCCCATCTGGTTTTCTCACACTCCATGGAACGGTAAGCCGCTTGGCCAGAGCATCTCCCAAACAGCGAGCTCCATAGCTCCAGCGATGACCGTCAATAGTCTCATGAAAATTGAAATAATGAAATTAAAGTCAAACTGATTCACCTAGGTTTTCATTTGGTTAGTAATTAAAGAAGCGACTTAGAAAGAATGCATGAGAGCGTGTATATATACATGTGTGTGGTGATAGAGCATATACACACATAAGAAGAGACAACACACACACACACACACACACACACACACACATATATATATATATATATATATATATATATATATATATATATATATATATATTGGTGTTGACTGCGACGTCCTGTATGTGTTATGCGACTAAATAAGTGTCTATCCCCTAGAACAGTTGCACTGTTGTATGTTGTTTGTGATGATGACCATTCATTTCATCCAGTGGGGTTGAAAGTATGGAGCCGTGAGTTCTAAGATGGCTGATAAGGCCTATTTTGGCTCGAAATGTTCTTTGACAATGCGGGCAAAGAATGCTAGACATTCCAGGAGGAAGATCTCCTGCAGTGGTTTTTCTGTCCAGCCTTTTCTTCACAGCTCTTGCAGTCTTGGTTGCTTCACAAGTGACTGCACCCTTATGTAATGATGTACACCATGAATTACGGTCTTTAGCAGCAGTCTCCCAGGTGTCAGGATGAATTCCAAAAGCTTTCAGTGAGACTTTCAGAGTGTCTTTAAAGCGTTTCCTCTGGCTCTCCGTAAAAAAAATTGTTTAGGGAGTCTGTGATCTGGCATGTGAGTTAAGTGACCAGACCAGCGAATCTGAATTTTCATTAGTAGACTGTGGATACTGGGCATGGATGCTCTTTCTAGAACTTCAGTGTCTGGGATCTTGTCTTGCCATTTAATCTTCAATAGCTTCCTTAGGCAGACTGTGTGGAAGTGGTTTAATTTCCTAGCATGTCGCTGGTAAACAGTCCATGTTTCACAAGCAAATAGCAGTGTGGATAATACAACTGCTTTATAGACTTTCAGCTTTGTTTGCAGGCTTATTCCATTTCTGTCCCATACATTCTTATACAGTCTGCCAAAGGCCGCGCTGGCCTTGGAGATTCTTGCATTCACTTCGTTATCAATTGTGGCAGCTTGTGACGCGGTGCTGCCAAGATAGGTGAATTTGTCCACAACACTTAGTCTATGACCGTTCACCTTGATATTAGGCATGGTGTGATTATTTCCTGGAGCTGGCTGGTACATAACTACAGTCTTCTCCAAGTTGCCCAAGACTACAAGTTGTCCAAGTTACAGTTGCCCTAGAATGCGCTAGACACTCGCCTGCCGGTCAAGTAGACATGGATTTTATCTACACTGAGGCGGATTCGAATTTGTATTAGTGACCCAGTCTAACATACTTACCAGGATCGGTCTTGGGCAGTAAAGGCGGTCAGTGTGGTGCTAAACACATCACCAACCGAGTTTTAATTGGTCTATAAAAGTAAGGCCAAGTATATGCCAAGCGTGCCTTAATGAGGGTAAAAGGTTGCTTTACTTTTTTACTTCTCCACCAGAAATGTGACAGTTGAACGTTGGAAACATTGAAATCTTATCACCTCATCAGAAATGTGGCAATTGTACCTCGGAAACATTGAACCGTGCTCTCCACCAGAAATGTGACAACTGTACCGCGGAAACATTGAAATATTGTCTCTCCACCAGGACTGTGACAACAGTACCAGGGAAACATTGAAATCTTGTCTCTCCACCATACATGTGACAACAGTGCTAGGGAAACATTGAAATCTTGTCTCTCCACCAGAAATGTGACAACAGTACCAAGGAAACGTTGGAATCTTGTCTCTCTTCCAGAACTTTGAAAACAGTACTAGGGAAACATTAACATCTTGTCGCTCCACCAGGAAAGTGTCAACTGTACCAGGGACACATTGAAATCTTGTCTCTCCGCCAGAAATGTGAAAACTGTACCAGGGAAACACTGAAATCGTGTCTCTCCACCAGGAATGTGACAACAGTATTAGGGAAACATTGAAGTCTTGTCTCTCCACCAGAAATGTGAAAATTGTAAAAGGGAAACATTGAAATCTTGTCTCTCTACCAGGAATGTGACAACAGTACCAGGGAAACATTGAAATCTTGTCTCTCCACCAGGAATGTGACAACAGTACCAGGGACACATTGAAATCTTGTCTCTCCACCATAAATGTGAAAACTGTACCAGGGAAACATTGAAATCTTGTCTCTCCACCAGGAATGTGACAACAGTACCAGGGGAACATTGAAATCTTGTCTCTCCACCAGGAATGTGACAACAGTACCTGGGAAACATTGAAATCTTGTCTCTCCACAAGGAATGTGACAACAGTACCAGGGACTCATTGAAATCTTGTCTCTCCACTAGATATGTGAAAACTGTACCAGGTAAACATTGAATCTTGTCTCTCCACCAGAAATGTGAAAACTGTACAAGGGAAACATTGAAATCTTGTCTCTCCACCAGGAATGTGACAACAGTACCAGGGAGACATTGAAACCTTCTCTCTCCACCAGGAATGTGACAACAGTACCAGAGAAACATTGAAATGTTGTCTCTCCACCGGGAATGTGACAACTGGACCAGGGAAACATTAAAATCTTGTCTCTCCACCAGGAATGTGACAACAGTACCAGGGAAACATTGAAATCTTGTCTCTCCACCAGGAATGTGACAACAGTACCAGGGAGACATTGAAACCTTCTCTCTCCACCAGGAATGTGACAACAGTACCAGGGAAACATTGAAATGTTGTCTCTCCACCGGGAATGTGACAACTGGACCAGGAAAACATTAAAATCTTCTCTCTCCACTAAAAATGTGTCAAGAGTACCAGGGAAAATTGAAATCTTGTCTCTCCACCAGGAATGTGAAAACTGTACCAGGGAAACATTGAAATCTTGTCTCTCGACCAGACATGTGACAACACTACCAGGGAACCATTAAAATCTTGTCTCTCCACCAGGAATGTGACAATTCTGCCTGGGAAACATGTAAACCTTTCTCACTACCAGGACTGTAACACGTTATTTTGCAGGTAGATGTCAACACCCTGACTCGGCTCTTCTCTGTATCAATCCCCTTCTTTGGAAGCACAAAACTTGCAACGATCGACATCGGTCTGTGGTGGTACTGCAGAGAATACCTGAACGACAAAAAATGTGAATTTTACGAGATCACAGAAGATGATTCAGCAAGTAAGTAGTTTTTTTTTTTTTTTTTTTTTTTATTATTATTATTAATGTAACGAAATGTATTAGATGTGAACATCATTAAACACAAAACATGAGTTTTGAGTAGACGTTTAGAATAAATATGGTAGAATTTGATAGATTATTGATCACTAGCCGGTCTCTCTGGCCGAGGGGTTACACGACTTTCTCCGTAATCCCGTTTCTCCACGCAGGGTCTCCCAGCGCGCGAGAATTGGAAGCGGTTCTACCCGCTCTGGTGACTTGCGGGATAAATGAGCGGGTCGCTCAGAAAGCAATGACAAACTACTGAGCGTAATCTTGCCAAGAAATCAACAATCAGCTGAAAGATGTTGATGTTGATAGCGATGTCCTGTAAAGGATACGCAAAACATTGATCACTAATTTGTATTTGTGCTATTGCCTTCACAGTTGTTACTGTTCCAGTTATCAGTTACGTTATGATCAACTAGGGTATTGTTTCCTAGAACATAGAAAACTAGGTGCAACTGATGCTACAAGTCGATTGCGAAGGCTTGTCACATCTGTGTGCAATGGGGGTAGTTAGCATACATAGATAAACTTCTCTGACTAACGAGAGAGACTGGGCGTCTACTGGCATGTCCCGAGTAGCATAACCTCTCTTCTGTCAACCGATAACCAGTACTCTCTCTCTCTCTCTCTCTCTCTCTCTCTCTCTCTCTCTCTCTCTCTCTCTCTCTCTCTCTCTCTCTCTCTCTCTCTCTCTCTCTGTCCCTCTCTCTAAATTTCCTGGTAGCCATTTTTGGCTTGGTCGACATTGGAACACAGGTTAAAGAAAATACCCCCTCCCCCAGTTTTCCTAATTGGGATTCGATCATATGAGCACAGGTTCGGCAGCCAAGCGAGTCCACTTTTTTTTTTTTTTAAACTAAAGTATAAAGAACAATAAGATCGGGCAGGGTAATTGTTTCCCATGAATACTCAGGCTCAGTTATCCCGCAAGTCACCAACGCGGGGAGAACCGCTTCCAATTCTCGCGCGGTGCGTTATCCTGCGTGGATAAACGGGATTACGAAGAAAGTCGTGTAACCCCACGGCCAGAGAGACGGGCGTAAAAGGATATGCGGACCCAAAAAAAAAAAAAAGTATCAAGCAAGTATGCTTATGTCTTAACACTGATTTATCAAGCAGTAAACTGCCTTCAGCATCATCATGCGCTATACTGATGTGCGTTAACGGTCATGGTTAGCCCTCTGACTCGATCATCAGAATCTCCGATCAGGTCAATGTTCTTCAGATTATGCCGTATGACCAAGCCATCCATCTAGTTATCCCATTGTCTCCCCTTGCTTTTCCTCCATCAAGTTCGCTAGATGCCGCTAAGTTATCACCTTTGTTTCCTTTAATAAACATGCTAAAATAATCGTGACCATCTATGTGCAATTGTTCAAATCAATTTAAGGTTTCAATATACTTGAAGGACTGTCGTATTCACTTATCTGTTCATGGTATTATTTTCATTTTCCTTAAAACCTTATGTTCACTGCAATGAAATGTTTCTCAACTTTTCAAAATGCGCCACGCTACTTTTGGCCGTTGTTTAAATATAACGCAAGACATAGCGAACGACTAAACATGTTTAATGTCCTTAAGCCTAGGATATACGTATATACAATATTCTTAGCGTTTGCTTTGCGTACTCTGCCGCTCAATTGTGGAACCATCTTCCACAAGAAATCAACGATACCACCAGCTCCTATATCCTATATCCTATATATATATATATATATATATATATATATATATATATATATATATATATATATATATATAGTTGCAACTTGTTTAAACACTATCTTAGTACAGACTACACGCCCCCTCCCCCTAATAAAAACAAGAGAAAAATACACGAAAAATAACAATAATTATCTCAAATGACAACTAGTATTATAAACATTCTTCTATGTATGGTACGTTTCATCTACCTTAGATAACCATAACTGCCATTTTGCAGAAGCCCTATTGATTCATCTACATAGGTAAATTTTATGCAAACAGAAAGACATGGTGGTCAATGTAAAATTACCATGGTACACAATTGATATTACTGTGCGAACATGTGTATATTTCAGCTTGAACGATGTATCTAGTTATTTTACTCTATGTTGTGTGGCTTCTGCAGTATGTACCTGACGAGATGCAGCGAAATATGCCAGGCAATAAATCGTACATTCTATGGTTCGTGTCTTGGTTATTCATAATTGCCATGTCAAAAATAAGTTTTAGTGAGTCATGTTTAGTGAGTCATGTTTAGTGAGTCATTGATTATTGCACATTTTCCATGCGTTTTAATATTGTTCTGTTTGTTGTCTAAGATTAGCTTCGTAAGTGATGTATGAATAAAATAATGTATGAGAACAGAAAGAACAGAAGGACAGGACGCCAGACGGGCTTGCGTGCCCAATTCTTAACTCTTTTAAAATAAAGTTCGTTCGTACCTATGTTCTATCGTTTACATGCATACAACAGTGTAGGTTCTATATGGCACTTTAACAGCTTTTTTCTCACTGACAACGTTTTATTGGTATTTTTTCTATCTTAGAAAATGCTCCTTTCATAACACCGATTTTTGTTCTTCAATGCAACTTATATGACTAATATAATCAAAGATATGGAAACTAATCACCAGAAAATCGAATCCAGAAAGTTTTTTAAAGAAATGAAGTCAATGAAACGAAGGCACCAATACAACACATATGGTTTAAAAGACAAAAATGGGAATATGATAAATACCAATGAGGAAATGTTCAACACATGGAAAGAATATTTTGTTGAATTACTACATTGTGAAGCTCCAAGTAACACTTTCCCACAGGAAGAGGTTCTAACGTGTGAACCACAAATTGAAGAACCTGCATTTGAAGAAATCCTATATGTAATCACACGACTTAAAAACAACAAGGCAACAGGGGCTGATGGAATTGCTGCTGAATTTATAAAGGCAGGTGGCCATGCATTACATCTAAAGCTATACAAACTAATAATAAAAATCTGGAGGACAGAAGAATTACCCCATGACTGGAAAGAGTCATTATTGATACCTATCTTTAAGAAAGGAGACAAGTTCCAGTGTGAAAGTTATAGAGGAATATCACTACTGTCCATAAGTTTTAAGATACTATCCGCAGTTTTACTAAATAGACTAAAACCATATTCAGAAGACATATTAGGTGACTACCAGGAGGGTTTTAGACAAATCAGATCAAAAATAGATCAGACATTTATCTTACGACAAATAGCCGAGAAAAATTGGGAACATAACATGTTTGTGGATTTTAAAAAGGCTTATGATAGTGTTCATAGGAATAGTCTATGGAATGCCATGCAGGAATTTGGAATACCAAGGAAGTTAATCAACATGACCAGACTATGCATGGAAGATACTTATAATATAGTAACATATAAAGGCAGGAAATCAGACCCTTTCCAAATAACATCTGGCTTGAAACAGGGTGATGCACTATCGCCGCTACTCTTCAATCTGGCTCTAGAGAAAGTTGTAAGGAAGATAAAGGAGGAATGTGATATTGGAGGAACATCCAAGCTGCTTGGTTATGCAGATGATATAGATATTATAGGGGAACATGAACAAAAGACATTGGAAATATTGACTCACTTAAAGGAAAAAGCCCAACAGATGGGGCTGGTTATCAACCAAGATAAGACATAATATATGGTAATTTCAAGAGAAGAAATGGCTAAAAACTCTGGCCACATACAAATAGATAATATGACCATTAAAAGAACGGAAACATACAAATACCTGGGTACAATCTTCAACTGCTCCAACATCATTAGGGAAGAAATACAAACTAGAATCAATTCTGGAAATAAGATATACTATGCACTACAACATCTACTAAAATCAAATGCGCTATCTCGTAACACCAAAATCACAATATACAAAACACTGATCAGACCATTTGTTTGTATGGCTCTGAAACCTGGAGTACAGCGAAAGGAGACGAAGCCTTGTTACAAACCCTTGAGAACAAAGTTTTAAGACGTATCTTTGGACCCATTATGGATACACAAAGTGGAGAGTGGAAAAGAAGAAGTAACAAAGACATTTATGATCTGTTTAAGTCCCAGCTAATCACTGGTATCATGAAGGCTAATAGACTACAATGGCTGGGGCATATAGAAAAAATGGAAGACAATAGGGAAACAAACCTCGCTTACACTAAGTAAATAAATGACCGTAGACCCCGAGGTAGACCAAGAAGACGGTGGAGAGATAATATATATACAGACCTACAAGTGCTTGGAATCAACGACTGGCAAGAGAAGGTCAACCAGAGAGACGAATGGAGACGGATTGTATCTGCAGCAAAGAACCTCAATGGCTCGGAACGCTGAAGAAGAAGAAAAAGAAGAAGAAGGCAACTTCCACCATGTATACTGACTTTTCTAAGATAGTTGTCCCCATGCACCTGTTCAAGAATTTCCCCATTTACTTGGATGATACATTATGGAATCTCTTTTTATTTGGAGATGACCATAGTTTGTTTTATTAACATGCAATTCTAACCCTATTTGCTCGGTGCGTTGACTGTACAAGTATCAATAAATGTCCCAAGTGTATATTCTTTCATAACAACAGACGGTAGATGTGTTAAATAAGTTCAGTATGGACTAGCCCAAGCAAAAGCAGCATTTCATAAGGTGAAAAATAGTATATGCAATATATCATTGTCGACAGGAGCAAGAAGGAGAATTCTTAAACGTTAGTTTAAGTTAATTCTGAAATGAACCATGAGCAGTCAACAGATAACATGGTATTAAGTGTGAGCAACAGGTAACATGGTATTAAGTGTAAGCTGCGAAGTAGTGGATTTTTAGAAGAATAATGAGAACACCGTGGATAAAGAAGCGTATAGAAGATATCTCATATTAAGTTCAATCACTGAGTACTATTTACTTGCATTGCATCAATCCACATAATCTGGGAACGTCTTGAGATTGGAAAACATTGGATAATTGGAGATGAAAGGAGAAGAAGAGAGATAATGCTAGACGAGTCATCCTAAAATAGGTACGAATATCTTGGGAAGCAATGCGGTCGGTGTGATATTGATCACATCACCGATCGTGTACCCATCGATCTTTAAATATATCAGTTAAGCACTATTTGCTCGATGCGCCTTGTGACATTTTAATGTCTACGCAAAGCAACAACGTTTAGAATACAGAATGGGAATCGCTGCAACTATTGACAATATTGCAGTGGTCACTCTTGCGTTTTTAAATATGAAATAATTTCACTCCCTCGACGTTTGGAGATTGGCAACGGCTAAAAATTAAAATCGCCCACACTCTTGAGGTACAACACCTGCGGAGCAGCTGCGCGTCTGATGTGAGCGAGCTGAGGAGTTTGTTGGTGAAAGTCTGTTACGTAGGCGACTGCTGCACCTGCCAGAATGACGTCAATTTCGCGCCAGAAGGCCCAGCTCATTAGCCCCTTCGATTGGTGCGGTGAGAGTAATTCAAATTAACATATGTTATGTTAATTAGAAGAGCTCCGGAAACGTTGGCAGAAAATTCCAATACTGGGCGCAGTTGGCCGAGGTTCGTTCAAGTGAAATGATGTGTATTCAGTTCAGAAATTTTGTGCAGGGCATTTCTTAGTCTTGAAGACATTGGTAAGTTGACGATCATAATGAATAGATTTGGATTAGTAGACAGAATGGAAGAATCTGAATTTATAGCAGAGCTTTATTTATGAAAAAGGAAGAAGGAATAGATTTAGAGAATTACTCAACGATACAAGTGATTATTTCTTGACTAAGAGATTATTGAATGAATATCATTCGTGTTCAGTTCAGACTTTATGAGAGATGGTCTTCTTATTCTCTATTTATTCAGAGTATTCATGTGTAGCTTAGGATTAGGAAAAGAACTATCGTGATACTTTTCTGGAATATCACTTGTTTTGTTTAATAGAGATACTTTTCTGACCTGTTATTTATGATCTCCTTATAACTATATTGCATGGAGGGCAAAGATCAGAAATGGAATAAAGACAAAGGAGAAAATTATTGCAGATAAGTCACACACCGAGCGTGTGAGACGTAAGATGGTGCATGATGGTGGAAATAACCACATGTTCACATGCACCCACTGTGAACGGACATTTACAGCGTGAATTGGCCTTATCAGTCACATTCGCTACCGCCATAGGTAAAAGTTATTATACCTTTTTAAAGCACAAACTATCGTCTGTCAAGACAGCAAGGTGCCAATGATGATAACTATGTTACAAAGCGCATGAGTGTTCTCTATAAATATATAAAAATGATGTTACGTGTATATATATATATATATATATATATATATATATATATATATATATATATATATATATATATATATATATATACATATGGGAGTCAGGTCTTAGTCAGATATGACTGAGCTACCGTATAACAGTAGACGGTACTACCTGTTTTCTGTTAGCGCCGAACGTTGGGCGGCGCTTACCAAACCCGACACCCCACATTGTGCCACCGGCTTCAGGCGGAAGAGCGCAATTGGGAGGGTACAAGCCTTACCCTGGTGCGAGGAAATGCAAGCTAAAGACAAAATGTCATGACAGGGCAGACCAGGCCCTAAGCCTTGGTTGGCAGCTGGTCTAGGATCGAAGCTCCGACAGGCGGACAGTTAGAGCATTGCTTTGCTGATCCGGCAGCTTCTGCAGCTTGTCTTGTTCCAGATGTAGGGGTGTTACCTTTCCTCTGGAGTGAACTAGGCAGGCCGAGAGAGGGATCATGCTGCATGGGCAACACATGATCTCTATATTTTAGCTCAGGCTTTGTGCTATGGAGAGGCAATAACTCCATCCCTGGTCTTAACTGGTCTCGGAATCAAAGCGAGAGGCAACTGTTACGGGTTATAAGTCCCTGTCAACTGGCGTAGACATGGGGCGCCACGCGTTGCCTCTGACTGTGGGAGACACCTACAGGTGTCACTGATCAGCTACCGCCCGCCTCAAGCTGGGCATCCCCCGGCCAATTGGGTGCTGATCCGCCACAGCCTGCCTGCTTCAATAGGTGCTTGGGGCTAGAACAAAATATGAATCGCAGGCTGTAAAACCAATGCACCAGGTACCAAAAAAAAAATAGAAACTTCAAGCTACGGCTTGCAATCTGGAACGTGAGAACCGTGTGTCCAGTATTTTCCATCTGACTTGACCAATATTGACGATGTGAGAAAAACGGCTGTGATTGATGCCGAACTCAATCGCCTTAACACTGATATTGCTGGCCTGCAGGAGACTCGCCTCGCTGAGGAAGGGTCACTCAGGGAAAACAATTACACCTTTTTTTTGGAAGGATAGAGGGCAGGCAGAAATAATGCAACACGGTGTGGGCTTTGCAGTGAAGAATTCGCTACTGGGAATTATTGAAATTCCAGCAGGAGGAAATGAAAGACTATTATCCCTGCGCTTGGCAACCTCTTTTGGGTTTGCCACCATTATTACTGCATATGCACCGACACTCGATTCCTCTGATGATGTGAAGGATTCGTTCTATGAGGAGTTAGACTCCGTGATCAAGGCAGTTCCAAAATCTGACTACATTTATATGCTCGGTGATTTCAATGCTCGTGTGGGCAAGGACTCGAGTTCATGGCCAGTGTGCCCTGGAAAATACAACATCGGTCGCATGAATGAAAATGGGCAAAGGCTGCTGGAGCATTTGCACTAGAAATGACCTATGTATTACAAACTCCTTTTTTTTAAACAAAAGAGATGCATAAGGTCACATGGAAACATCCAAGATCCGGCCATTGGCACCAGCTGGACTTCATCATCACACGGAGACAACATCTGAACCATATATCATTGACTCGAAGTTACCACAGTGCTGACTGTGATACGGATCATTCTTTGGTTGTTGCAAGGGTTAGACTGAGACCAAAGAGAATCTACACAGCTAAACACAAATCTAGCCCCAGGATTAATATTATTAACACTCACGATCCTGAAAAGTGCTTTCAGTTTCAACAGCAACTTGAAGACGCTTTCACTGATACACCAGAAAATTGTACAGTAAATGAAAAGTGGGGTCAACTTAAGGAAACTCTTTATAAAACTGCTGTAGGGGTTTACGGCACTGTGGATCATAAGAGGCAGGACTGGTTTGCGGCAAACAGCGAGACTCTGCAGCCCTTGATTGATAAGAAGAAGAAAGCTCTCTTAAGAAACAAGGAAAGACCAACGCGTAACACTCTGAGTGAACTAAGGCAAGATAGGAAGGATGTGCAAAAGGCTGCCAGGCAGTGTGCAAATGATTATTGGATCAAGTTATGTGAGTCCATTCAAATCGCGAGGGATAAGGGAAACATAAGAAGCATGTATGAAGGAATAAAGAAAGCCTGTGGTCCAGTGATCAAAAGAAGTGCACCATTGAAAACCTTGACTGGAGAAATCATCACTGACAAGAAACAGCAGATGGACAGATGGGTAGAGCACTATTTGGAGCTTTACTCAAGTGAGACCAAACTAGCGGATGATGCCCTCAACGCCATAGAGGCTCTACCAACTCTTGACCACCTGGACACACTTCCCACCATAACAGAAGTTAAGTGTGCTATAAATGAACTTGCATCTGGCAAGGCTCCAGGTAAGGATGGGACTCAAATAGAGGTTATAAGGAGTGGGCAAGACACACTCACTCTAGAGATCCACCAGCTAATAGAGCTATGCTGGCGAGAAGGACAAGTCTCACAGGATTTCAAAGATTCAAGCATCATAACACTGTACAAGAACATGGGCGATCGGAGCGACTGCAACAACTATAGGGCTATCTCACTTCTGTGTATTGTTGGAAAAGTATTTGCCAGAATTGTTCTGCGCAGACTTCAAGTCCTAGGAGATCAGGTCTACCCCGAATCACAGTGTGGCTTTCGACAGAACCGGTCTACCATTGATATGATATTCTCATTGCGACAAATGCAAGAAAAATGCCGTGAACAGAATCAACCACTGTTTATTGCCTTCATCGACCTCACAAAGGCATTTGATTTGGTCAGTCGTGAGGGTCTATTCAAGGCACTAAAGAAGATTGGCTGCCCACCAACTCTTCTGTCCATTGTGGAATCGTTCCACACAGGCATGAAGGGTATAATCAAGTTTGATGGTGCAACTTCTGAAGAATTTGAAATCAAGAGTGGAGTTAAGCAAGGTTGTGTACTAGCTCCCACCCTCTTTGGAATATACTTTTCACTTCTACTGAAATATGCCTTTCGTGATCAGGATGGTGGTATATACATTCACTCACGCTCA
The DNA here is from genome assembly GCA_014155875.1 of Cepaea nemoralis. Lineage (NCBI taxonomy): Eukaryota > Metazoa > Mollusca > Gastropoda > Stylommatophora > Helicidae > Cepaea > Cepaea nemoralis. Next base: position 199,728 of record JACEFZ010025123.1, read on the forward strand.
GATGGCGGCCTTTACAATGCTCAAAGATTGAAGGCCAAGACCAAAATTAGGAGGGTACTGATCAGAGAGTTGCTTTTTGCAGATGATGCTGCAGTTACGACCCACTCTGAGGAAGAATTGCAATGTCTACTATCTGCATTCTCCAATGCTTGTTCTGAATTTGGTTTAACAATTAGCAAAAAGAAGACACAGATTATGTCACAAGGTGCACATGGGGTACCATCAATCTTTATTGACGACGCCGAACTAGAGATGGTAGACCATTTTACATATCTAGGATCAGTGGTAAATAGCAAATTATCCCTAGATCAGGAAATCAACATCCGGATTGGTAAGGCAGCAACAACAATGAACAGGTTAACAAAAAGAGTCTGGGAGAACAGGAAGCTTACTGCCAAAACAAAAGTCCTTGTCTATCAAGCCTGTGTCCTTAGTACTCTTCTTTATGGCAGTGAAACCTGGACAACTTACTCACACCAAGAGAAACATTTAAACAGCTTTCATATGCGGTGTCTGCGAAGAATTCTTGGTATTAAGTGGCAAGACAAAATCACAAATACTGAAGTATTGGAAAGATCAGGTTGTGTGACAGTTTATTCCATGCTCAGTCTTCGTAGACTTAGATGGATAGGACATCTTAGGAGGATGGATGATGGTAGAATACCAAAGGACATCTTTTTTGGTGAATTACAGATGGGTAAGAGATCTCAGGGTCGGCCTCTACTACGATACAAAGATGTGTGTAAGCGGGACATGATTGATACAGGCATTGATAATGCACATTGGGAGCAAGTCGTCACTGAACGTGTTGCGTGGAGGGCAAACATCAGAAATGGAATAAAGACAAAGAAGAAAATTATTGCAGATAAGTCACACACCGAGCGTTTGAGACGTAAGATGGTGCATGATGGTGGAAATGACCACGTGTTCACATGCACCCACTGTGAACGGACATTTACAGCGCAGATTGGCCTTATCAGTGACATGCGCTACCGCCATAGGTAAAAGTTATTATGCCTTTTTAAAGCACAAACTATCGTCTGTCAAGACGGCAAGGTGCCAATGATGATGATGATGATGATGATAGATATATATATATATAAATAAATATATATATATATATATATATATATATATATATATATATATATATATATATATATATATATATATAATGTGTAATGCCGGAAAGCGTGGGCGGTCATGACTCGCCATATCACTCGATCACCAGAGTCGTGGATCAGCTCAGTGTTTGTCTCGTCCATGCAATTTGGCCAGGCCATCCAGGTATTTTCCTCTCGTTCTTCCTCTTGTCACGTCTTGTTAGAACAATCATCAGAGAAGGCTCATTCAACGGCCAAGTGAACATCTAGGATCTACAACAGGTAGCAGCGAACCGCCGGACATGGAGAACCATGACTTCTGCCCTATGCGCTGACTTAGGCTCAAGAGGAAGGACTAACTAACTAACTTCCTCTTGGTCTGTTTCCTTCGATCTTGCCGGTTGTAAATAAGTTCTCCTATCCATTTCTTCTCATAACATGTCCAAATATTTTTTACTGTCTACGTCTAATTTCTATAATCAATTTACGATTTTCATTTGTCTCCTGCAGTTCTTGGTCATTCGTTTTTCTGTCTGTCCATGGTATTCTTTGCATTTTCCTCAGAAACCACATTTCTGCAGCCATCAGATGTTTTTCAGCTTGACTGCTCATTGTCCAAGTTTCATATCCATACAAAAGAACAGGCTCTATGTATCAACTCAACACTCTTTTTCTCGTTTCAATTGACATCTTCTTATTGGTCAGAATGTTTTTAATCTTGCTAAAGGCTTCTTTCGCCATGGCGATTCTTGTTCTAATCTCTTCAAGGCATCTCCCATCACATGTTATGACTGTTCCGAGATAATTGTACCGATTCACTTGTTGAAGAATACTCCCATTTACTTGTATATATCTGGTTTCGAATACTGCTATCAGGAATCCTCCATGTCCATTATCTTCTAGTGTGTTGTCCTGTTCTTTTGCCCACTCTACGAGTCTGTATTCTCTTTCATTTCTCTCTCCTAGACCACAGTTTCTTACTGTATATCTATCACCTTGATTTCCCACTTTTGCATTGATGTCCCCTATTATGATGGTAATTTCTGAATTTTTACATTTCTTTAAGGCAGACTCTATGTCATTATAAAATACCTCTACAATATATTCATTGGATTCTCCTGTTGGGGCATATACTTGAATAACATTTATGCTAAAAGGTCTGAAACTTAATTTAACTAGTAGAACTCTATCCGAAACGGCCCAATATCCTTGAACAGATTTTGATGTTTTCCGCTCCAACATAATTGCTACTCCCCTTTGTCGAACTTCACCTCCAGAATAAATAAACTTACAATCTGCATCTATCTTGATGCCTGCTCCTGTCCATCTCGTTTCGCACATCCCTAAAATATTAATTTTTTTTCTGTTTCCATTTCTTTTTTATGTTCTCTAATTTTTCGTCGTCGTTTAACGTCCTAACGTTCCATGTTGCTTATTTTAATGTCTCAGTCCTTGTCTTACGATGATAAGTCTTTAGGCGAATCATAATGTACTAGGCACTTTTAAAGAGGTGGTTTGCCGTTGTTTTCCTCTATTGCAGTGACTGTACTTGTCGTGTAATCGCAGCCATTGTCTTGCGAAAGAGATCATATGCCTGCCGTCGCGAAACTTGAGACCATAACCAACATCTATCTGTCGGCTGCCCTCAAAATTTCATCCACCACCTGCCTTCCGTGACTTCTTTTGAACACTTCCAGTAAACGAATACGAAATAAACACCACACAATCCACAGGAAACCACTAAACAGCGACTCCCCGAAGAATAAACGCGTCACCTCGTCGCGATTTTACTCATATATATATGTTATGTGATGTTACGTGATAATTATGATGTGATGTTACATGGCCATTTATCCTGGAGAAGAGAGGCAATGTCAGGACTGTGTGGTGGGGTCATTCTTGATGATAGTCTCCCAGATATTCTCGGCGACAGAGCCTGAGAGCACAAGGGTGATTCAGCTCCACAACGCAGGAGTGAAGGAGACATATCATGTCAATATAAACGGTGAAGACCTATATCAGATGTTGGTATGAGAAGCTGAGTCACATCCACATGTTGGAGTGATGGTAACAAACTGGGTCAAGCCTGACTAGTCTGCCCTATGCAATAATTCCTTCATCTCTCTCTCTCTCTCTCTCTCTCTTTCTCTCTCTCTCTCTCTCTCTCTCTCTCTCTCTCTCTCTCTCTCTCTCTCTCTCTCTCTCTCTCTCTCTTCCACCCCTCCCCCCTTTAGTTTCTGTAAGTACGGTTATATGTTTGGAACATGTTTTCAAAAGCAGAAGATGGCCTTTTTGGCTGACATTGGGGTAGAATTCTGAATGCTGAATATTGTCATTAGGAGGGTCAAATTCATCAATGGAAGATGACAGGATGCGCTTTGCTACTGCTTGAAGAGCGTAATCCCAATGAACACTATTGACCCCTCCGGTGTAAAAGCAAACCCAGCGCTGTGGAAGTCAGCTAAGTATTTTTATGACTTTCCTATGCGATACCATGGCCAACAACCAAAGTAACAACACCAAAATAATGCAGTACTTGCAACCATATTATTCACAGTGTTAGAATCCTGATCCCAGGGACAGTTTCAATCTAGCTGTCCGTGTGACCTAAGGGACTTTTGTAATATAGCAGTTGTGTTACTCACATGGACAATTTTTAGCGTAGAAATTCACAGACAAGTTAGAATATTATGTACGGAAGCAAAAGAAGCATGGCTTGGGAACAAATTTATAAACATTGAAACACAACACAACAGTCAAAGTACCAAAATAATGCTCAAAAGAATTCAGGACCTTACTAATAAAAGAACGCTTATATCTGCAGGCTTTCTAAACACAAAAAGATGGCAATATCATAATAGAAAAAGATCAGATTCTACATGTGGGGTCTGATTATGTGAAAAAACCTTTATTATGATAACAGAGATGAACAGTATGATATTCGAATTAATAATGAAGGACCGCCAGTTTTGAAGATGGAGGTTCGGGATGTTCTTAAACATATGAAAGCTGGTAAGACCCCCGGTTCAAATAACATCACAACGGGGATTATTAATGCTTTAGAAGAATGTGGAACAGATCAAGTCACAGACTGCTGAACATAATATATGACAGTAGAGATATACCTTCTGAATTGTGTAATTCTGTATTTATTGCAATCCCAAAGAAATCAGGAGCCTTGGAATGCGATCAACATCGAACAATTAGTATAATGAGTCACAATACAAAGATTTTGCTACGAATTATCATGCAAAGAGTGAGGAAGAAATTACAACCTGAAATAGGAGAAGAACAGTGTGTGTTTGTAGAAGGAAAGCATACAGTGAATGATGTGTATATGCTGCAATCAGTTATTGAACGTTCTATAGAAGTAAACAAAGATGTACATCATCGCTTGTTTGACTACACGAAGTCTTTCGATAGAGTAAGACATGTCAACGTGGTAGATATGCTTGCAGATCTACAAATTGATGGGAAAGACATTAGACTTATACATAAAATATATTGGAAACAACAACCTGCCATAAGGATTGATAATAAAGCATTACAATATCAGCCTATTAAGAGAGGTGTGAGACAGGGATGTGTAATGTCTCTAGAGCTTTTTTCCACATATAGCGAAATTATTTTAAGAAATGTAGAAGATATAAATTGAATCATCATAGAAAGACGAAACATTAATAACATTAGATATGCAGATGGTACATTATTGACTGCAGACAATGAGCAGGATCTGCAACAATTATTAAATGCGGTTGTTGCACACAGTGAACAACTAGGGTAAGAATTATATTGTAAAAAGACGCAGATTATGGTCGTCACTAGGAAGAAAAGAAATACCACAATGTAATTTACAAGTAAATGATAATATTCTTCAACAAGTGAATCTGTACAATTATCTCGGAACAGTCATAACATCTGATGGGAGATGCCTTGAAGAGATTAGAACAAGCATCGCCATGGCGAAAATAGGCTTTAGCAAGGTGAAAAACATACTGACCAATAAAAAGATGTCAATTGAAACGAGAAAAAGAGTGTTGAAGTTCTATATTGTTCCTGTACTTTTGTATGGATGTGAAGCTTAAACAATGAGCAGTCAAGCTAAAAAAAACATCATATGGCTGTGGAAATGTGGTTTATGAGGCAAATGCAAAGAATACAATGGACAGACAGAAAAACCAATGACTAAGTCCTACAAGAAACAAATGAAAATCCTAAGTTGATTAGAGACATTAGACGTAGATAGTCACATTTATGGACATGTTATGAGAAGAAATTAATTGCAGAACTTGGTGACAACTGGCAAAATAGAAGGGAACAGACCAAGGGGAGACCGAGAAGTAAATACCTGGATGACTTAGCCACATGGCATGGTCTAAACAAGAACACTGAGCTTATCCACGACTCTGGTGATCCAATGAAATGGCGAGTCGTAATAACCCACGCTTTCCGACAAGGCACATGATGGATGGATGAATTAAGTGGTCTCATTAACATTTTAATACCTTCAGCAGGAAACACTTTAGCACTCACTCGTGAATGATCTGGGTTAAAGCAATTACTCACATGTGAGGACACTGACTGGTTTAGTAATAATTAGAGATAGCTAGTGAACTTATTATGTCTTATATTTGTGTGATCAATTTTAGGTTGTGTATTTTAACATGTCACACGAACATAATACCCCTCCCGCTTGTTTTTCCATTATATTGATATTATTTAAAACAGGGAGTGTTCTCTTTTTGTTTCGTGTTGACTGGTGTAGTGTTTTGTGGTGTTAAATGTGATAATGTTCCATAATATAACATCAACTCTAGAGGAGAGCAGATTGTGGCAGGCAGACAACATGTGTCAAGTTATTCATAGTGAGCTTCCTCCTCTCTTTAATGCGGTGACTTTATTGGCTCACCTGACCTTCTACTGAAAAAACCTTTCTGTTATCTATAAGAACCTGATTCTATGACCTGTCTCCACCCCTGCGAAGTATTATGAGCCATTCCTTTTTTTTTTCTGCAGTCGGTCTTATCGAATAGGGATATATTTCTACCTGTTCCGAATCTGCTTTATCACACGCCTTAAAGTGTATAACAGGGTCCTTTATTGTGTATGACTTGTAGCAAAAGATGAAATCTGACATCTAACCTTGTCCGACTACGCCAGCAATGTCAGCGCAATGTCCTGACCATTACAATAATGCACCTCTGTTAGGTGTCTTTTTCACAGGGCCGTGCGGTAGATTTTCTCAGTATGGTGCAAGTCTTCGAAATTCAGCCCCTTAATGATGCAGGTCTTCGAAATGCAGCCCCTTAATGATGCAGGTCTTCGAAATGCCGCTCCTCCTTCACTGCTTATGGTGCCGCTCTCTGTATCATAGCACGGCACGGCACGGCACGGCACGGCACGGCCCTGACTTTTCATATGATTGCTCATTAAGAATTGGCAAGTAGCAAACCTCCTTATTGTTCTGATGAATCTTGTTTTATGCATTGTTATAATATATTTTGAGTTTGACAAATAATTTTGACAGAATAATCAATATTTTTTTCTTTGGTCTACCAGAAATCTGGACATATCGTGTAGCAAGCGTTGTTTCAGTTGTCCTGAGCCTGATATGTGCCTTAGTCGGACTGTGCAGAACATGCTGTTGTCCTGGTGGAAAGACCGTCGTTCATGGAGTGATTGCATTTCTTGCAGGTAGTCAGTCATTCGTCTCTGTGTTGATTCCGAAACTAGCGATTTTCAACCTTTTGGAGACCAAGGCTTTCCTAGCTTAATACGTTAGGTTTGCCGTTCCCCTGTAGGGTAATGGTGAAAGCGATGTTTCGACCTTTAGTCTTTCATTAGCAAGAGAGCTTTGAAAATACTTTTTTTTTTAACGTAATTGTTAAAATATAAATCTTAGTCTTATGTGTGAAAATACAAGACAAGAGAGGCAGGGGACGACACAGAAAGATGTACGAGGCAGGTTTAAACAAGGGAGCATTAAATAATTATATAAGCAACACCAACTTGGTCAGACCATGAAATGACAGAATTAGAGAGTCAGTATCTTCAAAATCTACCCAAGAGCATCGAACGAACGAACGAACGAACGAACGAACGAACGAACAAACAAACTTTATTTTCAAAGGGTTAAGAATTGGGCACGCAGGCCCGTCTAACATTCAGAAGAACAAGATGGATAACTAAGTATTGTCATTTCCTTAAACGACCTGTTATATGACAATCTTTAAAAAATGTAACTTTTCAGAAAAATATGCGCACACTGTCATTTGGAAACCCTTATTATGAAAATTAAAATGTGATAGATGAAGTAGTGTGTCGTTTACATGTAAACAGGGAAACATCCACGCTCACTACTAGCCTCAGCGCTCCTCGTTCAGGGCTCACAGTTGCACCTGATTGACCACCGCTGTTTTTATCTAAACAGTTTTCTGTTACTTAATACATAACAATTACTTCGGCAGTGGTGTGAAGCGTGACGCATAAAGAGACGGCCTTGTTATGTGCTTGACCAGCTGCTGTCCACGTTTTTTCCTTCCAAGAAAATTTTTTAATCTACTTGACATTCATTTTGCGAGTCGCCCACAGAACAGGTTTGAAGTGAGTTAAGTTAAGAACCGACATCACAGGACTCGGGAGATTTCCATATCTGCTCTGTCCTCATCTTCAAAAGCCAGCTAAGAGTCCCTATACTATTTATACAATTATTATGTGTCCGCTTGGTCTTTCTTCGGAGTACAGAGTGTCAGCCAGATCCTCTGGTCACTACCTGCAGCAACATTTTCTCTAGGTCGTGATCTTTATCTGTTCTACCAAAGTGCACTTGGTCCCAAAGGTCCCTGACCACATCTGCCTTATCGTGAACCAATACACCACCCAGCCATTATGTCCGCTTGCTGGTTTCCAACCACACCAGCATGCCCTGGCGAAAGATCCAACAAGGGATAACGGGAAGAAAAGGAAGAATCATCGTCTGTTATTTGAAGAGGCTCAAATATCGCACCAAATGTATCGATTTCCATTTAAAGGGATCCTTAATGATCATATTAGTAAACTATTTGGCGCCTATTCCTTTCCAGTTTTTCAATGAGTCACTTCCTGGAAACTACGTGTTAACATGTGGTAAAATGTTCAGTTACCGGGTTCTAATCCCAACTTAGGGCTGGGAATTTGTCCAAGAACCCGTGGTATATAATAACACACATTCTCCTGATATCTGGGGTAGTTAGATCGAATACTCTTCCTCCTCGGTGAGGGCGAAAACCGGTTCAATATATTATTTGGGGACGTAGACGACTTGACGCTGATCGAAAAAAATATAGCTTCGTAAGCGAAGCTGATCCAGTGTTTCCTATAGAAGATAAAATAGCAAATACCCGTGTGGCGCCGCTGTGGCGTCCTCTTGGGCATATGACACGCGGCTTGGGTACATCTATTTGGCCAGATTGGTAATCTGAGACCCGTCTCAATCCAGTGAGTCTGTAATGAGCCAGAAGCAAGTCCAGTGACGTGTCCAGAAATAAGCAAGTAATGAGTCCAGTAATGAGCAAGTAATGAGTCCTGTAATGAGTCTAGTAATGCCTTGTGGTAAAATGGCGACGACGTAACATTTAATCTTCGGGAGACGCTGTTTTTAGTGTTTTCTTGTGGATTATGTGCTGTTTATTGGAAGTGTTCACAAGAAGCCACAGACGGCAGGTGGTGGATGAAACTTTGAGGGCAGCCGACAGATAGTTGTTGGCTATGGTGTCATTTTCGCGATGGTAGGCAGAAGATCGCTTTCATGAGATAATGGCGCGGTCCCGGTCCAGTACGGTCACTGCCTAGGAGGGAAAGCAACGGCAAACTACCTTCTTTAATAATGCCTAGTTCATTATGATTCGTCTAACTACAGATCACTGCAAGACAAAGACAGAGAAATTAAAATTAGCAACATGGAATGTTAGGACGTTAAACGCCGACGAAAAGGGCTTTCGATAGAGTAAGACATGTCAACATGGTAGAAAGGCGTGCAGACCTACAAATTGATGGGTAGGACATTAGACTTATTAAAAACATATATTGGAAACAGCAAGCTGCTATAAGGATTGAAAATGAAGTAGGATAATATCAGCTTATTAAGAGAGGTGGGAGACAGGGATGTGTAATGTCTCCAGATCTTTTTTTTCCCTATACAGTGGAAATATTTTCAGAAATTTAGAGGATATAAATGGAATCATCATGGGAGAACGAAACAATAACAATAGATATGCCGATGATACAGTATTGATTGCAGACAATGAGCAGGATCTGCAACAATTAGTAGATGCGGTTGTTGCACACAGTGAACAACTGGAGTTAGAATTAAATTGTAAAAAGGACACAGATTATGGTCGTCACTAGGAAGAAGGAAACACCAAAATGTAATATACAAGTAAATGGGAATATTCTTCAACAAGTAAATCGATACAATTATCTCGGAACAGTCATAACATCTAATGGGAGATCCTTGAAGAGATTAGAACAAGAATCGCCATGGCGAATGTAGCCTTTAGCAAGATGTAAAACATACTAACCAATAAAAAGATGTCAATTGAAACGAGAAAAAGAGTGTTGAGGTGCAACATAGAGCAAGTACTTTTGTATGGATGTGAAACTTGGACAATGATGCAGTCAAGCTGAAAAACATTTTGATGGCTGTAGAAATGGGGTTTCTGAGGAGAATGCAAGGAATTCCATGGACAGACAGAAAAACAAATGACCAAGTACTACAGGAAACAAATTAAAATGGTAAACTGCTTAGAGAAATTAGATGTAAACAGTCAAAGTTTTTGGGACATGTTATGAGAAGAAATGAATTGGAGAACTTGGTGACAACTGGCAAGATCGAGGGGAACAGACCAAAGCGAAGACCGAGAAGTAAATACTTGGATGGCTTGGCCACATGGCATGGTCGAGACAGGATTACTGAGCTGATCCACAACTCTGGTGATCGAGTGAAATGGCGAGTCATGGCCGCCCACGCTTTCCGGCATAGCAGATGATGGATGGAATGACAAGTGTTGAGTCCAGTAATGAAGCAAGTAATGAGTCCAGTAATGAGCCAGTAATGAATACAGTAATGACAAGTAATGAGTCCAGTAACGAGCCAGTAGTGAGTCCAGTTATTAGCCAGTAATGAGTCCAATAATAAGGGGAAATGAGTCTAGTAACTAGCAGTAACTATGGAATCACCCTGATGTCACGTGATTTCCCAGAAACTCCCGGAATTCTTTTGTTTGGGTGAATTAAAAATGAATTACCGAAATTAATGAGTCTAGTAATTAGCAGTAATGAGTCCGGTAATGAGTCCAGTAATGTGCCAGTAATTAGTCCAGCAATGAGAAATAATGAGTCTAGTATTTAGCAGCAACGAGTCCAGTAATGAGTTTCAAATCAGTGTTACCGATCATGACAAGAAATGTACTCTTCCCCCCCCCCCCCCTCCTGTCACGGGTTCAACACCGGCCTGGTTCTCGGTGGTTGCCCACATATTTTACTTAGGGTTCGTTATTTCCTTCTGTCTTCCCTCTTACTAGATAGTCCCCAGGACGGTTCACGGATGACACTACTCCTATGAAGACTGTTTCTACATGAAGACACTTAACTGACTATAAGAGAACAACCTTTGAAAAGGCAAATCTAGAATCTTTATTGGAGATTCTGACTTGAACACACAGATGAACCAACAGACAGACAGACATATAGCAATGAACAGTCAACTGGGTGAGAGTAGTCTTCTTGACATCCTCATCATCCCACATAGGTATGTCAGTGTTATATCTAATGATCAGTGTGTAGAGCTAGGTGGTAAGACACATTCACCTGATCCTGTATGATGCCTCCTGGAGCCTCGAATTTGGACCACTTAATGTTCACAATCTAAAGTCACTGCACACAGGTCCACAGCAAATAGGCAAACAAGTTCAATGTTTCAACAGCACCCAAGCCACTGCAAATAGGCACTCAGAAATCAGTAATGCGTCAACCGCACACAGCAACGGGCACTCGCCCACAGGAACATCAACCAGTAACAATAAAGGGCACTCGCCCTCAGCAACATCCAAAGGGTTCCTGTAAACAAGAACAAGCCAGGTGTACCCATCCATCACACCCTTGCACAATACACACTACATCAATAGTCCACACTGTCTCCATCTATCTCTTGTGGTCAGGCCTTTGAGCTCAGACCGCATGGTATGTCTGAACTCCCAGACATATCTCACGGACAGATTAGGTTACAGCTCCGAGTAATCCTAACTTAAGTCCAGTAGCTTTTCAGCCACGCGTCTCATCCCTAGTAAATAGTAAATAGGATGACACATTCCCTACCATCTAAGATCTAATGGATAATAGATATAGTGACAGGTCCCTTCATAAGGATGGCAAAGTTCAATACCTCCTACAGAGATCATCAAGTGTTAGGGCCTGGATCCTCCTCCCAAATCACCATTTTGTCCCTTCAGGAAAGTAGATAAGCCTATTAGGATACCTCAGGTCAGTACCCCATTACACCTCCAAGGTTAATGTAAGATACTCAGGCTACACTGATAACCAACCTGAAATACTGGATGAAAGACCAGACAAACAACAGAAGAGTTTGGTGTTCTTGTGTTTTTGTCGCTTTCCACCCTTCTGCCTCGGATACCTAGATTTCTGCTATGTGTGGGTGTATGAATATATAGACATCACGTTAATACATTCCTTAGGTTGCCTAGGAACTGTGTCGAATCATACATGCCATACAATCTGGTTCCGATGAAAGTATAGAGACAATAGAAAGATAGACCCGCCTGACCGATCATTCCTTTCTCAGTAAGGGAACTGTAGAGTCACACAACACCAATGAAATATCCATGCGATACACGAGTGGGTGTTTTCCCCCACCGCTATACTGGCCCACGGTCAATCCCCAGTATGTGTGAAGATATCTTTCCCCCTCTGACTAAGCCCAGTTAAATAACAACAGGCCCATAGGTCGATATCAATTTCCAAGCTTATAGCCTCCTACTTATTTGGGTTTCCTCGTAATGAGAAACGCATATGGTTCTCGTTCGTCACCTGAGTACTTGACAAGTACTAGTTTCAACCACGCCACATGATGATGATCGAAACATACTAATGTCAACATATTCATTAAGGGAATCAAATTAAAGCTCAGCTCTGTTCAAGAGAAAGCTCTCCGTCCGAACAACTCCCTCAAATTCTCCATTGTCGAGATAGGGCATCGAATGTATTGTTAATTTGCCTCAACCAGACTGCTCCACTGAGTTGCTGGCACAATGCATTCTGCCATGTCTGTTGAAGACTTAATCTAGGTCATAGTACACACACAGGCTTACTACAGTCAGCATACCTGGTCGAGACTCAACCAACAACTGGTGTCCGCTGACGCGAGGTCGACGTGTAAATCTCGGTCAGAGCCCAGGCCTCACGGCACAACTAGCCGGCCTGGTCAAGAATTGACCCACAACCAAAATACAAACTTTATTTAAGCGACGCCAAGTATAAAAGTGTGTTACCTTTAAAACCTAGGAACAAATATGCAACAGGCATCGATCCGATAGATTCATCAAGCTCTGGGCTGTAGATTCCCTCTGGATCCCCAAAGTACAACTTGATACAGCTGGTCAAAGACACGGCCCCTTG
>JACEFZ010025123.1:217500-360000 GCA_014155875.1 Cepaea nemoralis
CTTGGTTCTCGCAAAAGTCTCACTTCTCGTAGAGCATTCAGAATGTCAGCCTGGTCCATGGCGCGTCCGCCCTCCACAGTAGCCTCACCTGCGAGCTTGTCAGCCCGCTCATTTCCTTGTACTCCCGCATGCCCTGGCACGAAGATGAAACTAATCTTTGCCAGCCGAGACCGCTTCAGAGGCAGCAACCATTCTCTTCGGATCGACCCCTCCTCTATCCTCTTGATCATGTTCATTGAGTCGCTAAGGAAACAAGCCCTAATGAATGTCTGTGTCTCGAGCCATGTAATTGCTTTACTTACTGCCATGACTTCCATGGTCAGGCTACTTGTGGTTTCAGTGAAAGCACCAGAGTCCTCCTTCACAATTCTCCCTCCGGCCCGAGCTGTAAAGGCCCATGAGCTTCTCACATGTCGGACGACCGACCCATCTGTGTAGATGACCGCGTCACCGTCTAGCGAATTCTCGAAAATCAACGCTTGTACTTCAGCCTCCACAGCAGCCGGATTTTCTTGTCTGCATTTCCTATCTAGTTGGATGCAAACTGAAAAGGATGTGCAGAAGTCTGTTGGCACTTGCACCCACTCCTCGCCAGGTTCTAAGTCCTCAAGTGAACACACCTGTTGAAGAATGTCTTCGGCTTGACCCATCCACGACCGTCCTCTTTTTAACCTGCTGCCCGTCACCTTCCTAATTTCACTATGCAGTGGATGTTGTGTGTTTGCGTTAATTCTGAGGTAGGCGCGTGCCATGCAAACTTGTATTCTCTCTTCAATGGTTGGAAAATCAAGAAGGTAGCGCATCGCCCTGCATGCTGTATCTCTTGTACATCCAAGAATAATGCGCATAGCTTCATTCTGTATCCTTTCCATCCTTTCTATCTGCTTATGGCTGAGAGTCAGGATTGCCATTGCATACTCCAAAACAGACATGACCAGCCCCTCGTACAGAAGACATAGATGGCGCTGCTCACAGTTTGCTGCCGCCATCACCCGCATCGCTGCCAAACCCCGCTTGGCCTTTGTTATCACCTGGTCTATGTGCACATTATAAGCAAGGCTTCGATTAATCTTCACCTTCAATTGGGTGATGATCCGCCACAGCCTGCCTGCTTCTATGGGTGCTCGGTGCTAGGACAAAATCTGAATAGCAGGCTGTAAAACTAATGCACCAGGTACTAATAAAAAGAAAAATAGAAACGTCAAGCTACGGATTGCATCCTGGAACGTGAGAACCATGTGTACAGGATTTTCCACTGACTTGACAAATATTTACGATGTGAGAAAAACGGCTGTGATTGATGCCGAAATCAATAGTCTTAACATTGATATTGCATGCCTGCAGGAGACTCGCCTCGCAGAGGAAGAGTCACGTAGTGAAAACAATTACACCTCTTTTCTTTTTTTAAGAGTGGAGGGCAGGCAGAAAAAAAGCAAAACGGTGTAGGCTGTGCAGTGAAGAATTCGCTACTGGCAATGATTGTAATTCCAGCAGGAGGAAATGAAAGACTATTATCCCTGCGCTCTGCAACCTCTTATGGTTTTGCCACCATTATTACTGCATATTCACCGACACTCGATTCCTGATTATATGAAGGATTCGTTCTATGAGGAATTAGACTCCGTGATCAAGGCAGTTCCAAAATCCGACTAAATTTATATGCTCGGTGATTTCAGTGCTCGTATGGGCAAGGATTCGAGTTCTCGGCCAGTGTGCCTTGGAAAATACAACATCGGTCGCATGAATGGATATGGGTAAGGACTCCTGAAGCATTGCACCAGAAATTACCTATGTGTTACAAACTCCTTTTTTAAAACAAAAGAGCTGCATAAGGTCACATGGAAACATCCAAGATCCGGCCATAGGCACCAGCTGGACTTCATCATCACACGGAGACAACATCTGAACCATACATCGTTGACTCGAAGTTACCACAGTGCTGACTGTGATACGGATTTCTTTGGTTGTTGCAAGGGTTAGACTGAGACCAAAGAGAATCTACAAAGAGAATCTACACAGCTAAACACAATTCAAGCACCAGGATTAATATTATTAACACTCACGATCCTGAAAAGTGCTTTCAATTTCATCAGCAACTTGAAGACGCTTTCACTGATACACCAGAATATTTTACAGAAAGTGAAAAGTGCGGTCAACTTAAGGAAACTCTTTATAAAACTGCCGTAGGGGTTTACGACACTGTGGATCATAAGAGGCGGGACTGGTTTGCGGCAAACAACCAGACACTGCAGCCCTTGATTGATAAGAAGAAGATGGCTCTCTTAAGAAACAAGGAAAGATTAACGCGTAACACTGAGTGAGCTAAAGCAAGCTAGGAAGGACGTGCAAAAGGCTGCCAGGCAGTGTGCAAATGACTATTGGATCATGTTATGTGAGTCCATTCAAATTGCAAGTGATAAGGGAAACATCGGAAGCATGTATGAAGGAATAAAGGAAGAAAGTGGTCCAATGATCAAAAGAAGTGCACCATTTAAAACCTTGACTGGAGACATCATCACTAATAAGAAACAGCAGATGGACAGATGGCTAGAGCACTATTTGGAGCTTTACTCAAGTGAGACCAAACTAGCGGATGATGCCCTCAATGCCATAGAGGCCCGACCAACTCTTGACCACCTGGACACACTTCCCATCATAAATTAACTTGCATCTGGCAAGGCTCCAGGTAAGGATGAGATTCCAATAGAGGTTATCAGGAGTGGGCAAGACACATTCACTCTACAGATCCGCCAGCTAATAGAGTTATGCTGGCGAGAAGGATTTCAAAGATTCAAGCATCATAACGCTGTACAAGAACAAGGGCTATCGGAGCGACTGCAACAACTACAGGGGTATCTCACTTCTGTGTATTGTTGGAAAAGTATTTGCCAGAATTGTTCTGCGCAGACTTCAAGTCCTAGGAGATCAAGTCTACCCCGAATCACAGTGTGGCTTTCGACAGAACCGGTCTACCATTGATATGATATTCTCATTGCGACAAATGCAAGAAACATGCCGTGAACAGAATCAGCCACTGTTTATTGCCTTCATCGACCTAACACAGGCATTTGATTTGGTCAGTCGTGAGGGTCTGTTCAAGGCAGTAAAGAAGATTGGCTGCTCACCAACTCTTCTGTCCATTGTGGAATCGTTCCACACAGGCATGAAGGGAATAATCAAGTTTGATGGTGCAACTTCCGAAGAGTTAAAATCAAGAGTGGAGTTAAGCAAGGTTGTGTACTAGCTCGGACTCTCTTTGGAATATACTTTTCACTTCTACTGAAGTATGCCTTTCGTGATCAGGATGGCGGTATATAGATTCACTCACGCTCAGATGGCGGCCTCTACAATGCTCAGAGTTTGAAGGCCAAGACCAAAATTAGGAGGGTATTGATCAGAGAGTTGCTTTTTGCAGATGATGCTGATGTTACGACCTACTCTGAGGAAGAATTGCAATGTCTGCTATCTGCATTCTCCAATGCTTGTTCTAAATTTGGTTTAACAATTAGCAAAAAGAAGACACAGATTATGTCACAAAGTGCACATGGGGTACCATCAATCTTTATTGACGACGCCGAACTTGAGATGGTAGACCATTTTACATATCTAGGATCAGTGGTAAATAGCAAATTATCCTTAGATCAGGAAATCAACTTCCGGATTGGTAAGGCAACAACAACAATGAACAGGTTAAGAAAAAGAGTCTGGGAGCTTACTGCCAAAACAAAGGTCCTTGTCTATCAAGCCTGTGTACTTTGTACTCTTATTTATGGCAGTGAAGCCTGGACAACTTACTTACACCAAGAGAAACTTTTAAACAGCTTTCATATGCGGTGTCTGCGAAGAATTCTTGGTATTAAGTGGCAAGACAAAATCACAAATACTGAGGTATTGGAAAGATCAGGTTGTGTGACGGTTTATTCCATGCTCAGTCTTTGTAGACTTAGATGGATGGGACATCTTAGGAGGATGGATGATGGTAGAATACCAAAGGACATCTTATTTGGTGAATTACAGATGGGTAAGAGATCTCAGGGTCGGCCTCAACTACGATACAAAGACATGTATAAGCGGGACATGATTGATACAGGCATTGATAATGCACATTGGGAGCATGTCGCCGCTGAAAGTGTTTCATGGAGGGCAAACATCAGAAATGGAATAAAGACAAAGGAGAAAATTATTGCAGATAAGTCACACACCGAGCATGTGAGACGTAAGATGATGCATGATGGTGGAAATTACCACATGTTCACATGCACCCACTGTGGACGAACATTTACAGAGCGAATTGGCCTTATAAGTCACATTCGCTACCGCCATGGGTAACAGTTATTATGCCTTTCTGAAGCACAAACTATCGTATGTCAAGTCGGCAAGGTGCCAATGGATGGAAAATGAACAAATTAGGAGGAACTTGGAAGAAACAGATTTATGGTTCCTGAGACGAATGTTGCGAATTTCTTGGACGACCAAAGTAACTAGCAACGATTGCCTGAAGGAGGCTAATGAAACTAGACAATTACGAGGGCGAGTCAATCTGTATGTCACACTGTTATGTGGGATGGCAGATAAATGTAGTTGGTATTTTCTACAGGTGTCATTATGTCACAGCAACATCGAACTTTATATTCCCGTTCGTCAGGTGGCGCTAGGTGTCTCATGCGCATGCGCGGCGCATAAACAAAATGGCGACTGTACTTACGGAGTGTACAAGTAAAGAGCAATGTGCTGTTGTGGTTTTGCAAAAGGACTGCCTGCAAGGAGCATTCATAAGGAAATGCTTCCTGTTTATACTGACAAATGCTTGTCCCGTAAAGCGGTGCATAGCTGTGTAGAAACATGTTCTCAAGGACGCACTAAAATTGTTGATGAAATCCGATCTGGTCGTCCTGTTGAGATTGCAACAGAAGCATCCTCGCAGCGGGTGGAGGCGATGATTAGAGGTGACAGGCGAGTAACGATATACTCTGTAGCATCTGCAATAGTGTGCTCACATTGTTCAGCATACAGCATAATGCATAATCGATTGAAATTTAAGAAAAGCAGGACATGGGGGCAGACGACATCTCAGGGTATATAATAATTCAAACAATGCAACTTGATTACAAAACACAGCTCGTAAACAACAGTCGTCAAATGCAGGTTTCAGAAGCCAAAATCGAATTGAAGAACTAAGTCTACTCCGTTAGACTTTGGCAGTTACGACGCCGTTTATTTTCGTAGCGCACAGGCTTGTAGCAAAGACAATAATGAATAATAAAATACTGTGCCTGTTCTGACCAGGTCGGGCAGTATTACAATTATAATTAAGACGAATAATATGTCCCAAGCCATCTCCGCTCGAACTCTAAACAATGTCCTTGCCCGTCCACACGGCGTCCTTCTCTCTATCTTCTAAGTGTCCTTCCTGTCGTTTATCTAACATCGAGTTTTCTGCGTTCGTCTGCCTGTTTATTTGTGGCTTACATGAATGTTGTCTCCATAGATTGTCTCGTCCATTCCAGTTATTACCTCAGCCGCTAATGCGATATAAAGCCAGTGCCTAGCCAACCTATCGTTCTCAAATGAAAATAAGCTGCCGCTCCTAAGAAGCTCCCTAGTCCGTCTGTCTTTGTTGTTGTTGACAATCTTCCGTGACGTTTCTGTGTTACCACGTCATATCCTTAGATTTATTAGCGTTTTGGCTTTGGGATTCTCTGATATTTCTAATTTGTCTTATTACGTCACACCTGCTACTTGTCAATGATGATGATGATGATGATGATGATGATGATGATGATTATGATGATGATTATAATGATGATGATGATGATGATGATGATGATGACGACAAGAAATAATACATTAAAAACTAGTCCGAATGCAGAAACTCGCAATAGGTCTGTAATGTGCTGGGACGGTCACATTTCATAGGCCTGAATTCATAGAGCAATCCGTTTTCAGTATTTTCCTCACTTTAGCGGACGACGAAAGCAGGTGTCGAGCCCTTGCCCTACCACGCTCATGACATTACCATCTTATCCTCCCAGCAACTACAATCACGCTTCCGCTAAATTGGGCATTTCGTTGTGATTAAACCCCAGTGGATTAAGACAGATAACACACCTGGTTAGTGATGGTACCTTTCTTAAGGGCGATACTTGGCTGTTTGTAGACAGATGTACACTTGCACGTTCAGTCTCACTGTTCGTTGGGGAACTGGTTTCCTAGTGAGACTAACGCTGTTATGTGTTATCTGTTGTTGCGTTGTGTGACTTTAGCTTACGTCCTGTGTATTACCAACTACATAGTTTGTTCACAATTAATGCACACATTCGTGTATCTCTATTCTTACATCCATCCATCCATCCATCCATCCATACATCCATCCATCCATCCATCCATCCATCTATCCATCCATTCATGCATCTGTCCATCCATTCATACAGGCAGACTAGCACGCACGCACGATTGCACACACACACACACACACACACACACACACACACACACACACACACCACAGACACACTCACAACTTCTTGCATGTCTCTCTCTCTCTCTATATATATATATATATATATATATATATATATATATATATATATATATATATATATATATATATATATATATATATTATATATATATATATTTGCAATCACTGGAAAGTTGACCAACAGTCTGTGGATACATCACATCATGAAGAAGGACATATATATTTATTTATTTATTTAATCCACAGTATCCAAACGCGATGTTTACGGGACCTTCTACTGCCATGTACCCAGGACAACACCAACCGATGGAATTTCAGCAACCAAATAATCATCCTTTTTCTACACAACCACAAATTAACAGTGAAGACATGTCCAAGCATCATGGTTGGAATTAAGTCCAGACTGAGAATGCAAAATGTGAATGTATTCTGCGTGAGACTGAGAATGCAAAATATGAATGTATACTGCGTGAATACTATCTATATCTACACTTTCATAACTTTCAGTCCAACTGAGTTCATATTTCTATTATTGGACCCCGGAAACGCAATAGGTTCCTGGATCTCCTCCATATTACATTCAACGCAGTTACGCATTAATTAGATTTGTTTTTCTTATTCTCATGGTGCCAAGTAAAGCAGATTGTGATCACCTATCTGCCTTAAAGCTGATCTTATTATTTGTTATAATTTATGTGATCAACTAGAAGTCAATGTTGGCTCAAACTGAACAAAAGCTCATAACTTCGATGAATTTCTGAACGATGAAGAAATGATGCGGCAGACGATGAAGAAATGAGAAAACATCGCTGTTTATTATGCAGTTGTCAAAGAGTAAATGTACTTACATAAATAGTCCTCTACCTGGCCTGTGACACCAGGCCGGCGGCAGAATAAATACTGAAACTATCCTGCATGTACTACCCGTTATTTCTCCTCAAGCTTTCGTCACCGGTATTCCTCCTTTTCGTCTACCCATCCGTTATGATGCCGTAAGAATCAGTGTGTCTAGGTGACCTCTGCTCATAGTGATTTCAATTGACGTTAATTCATTGCTTGATCTGTCAATGTCGTTTATCCACTATCCTTCCATCAATATCGTTCTCCACTTTCTCCAGCTATGCCAGTGTCTATCCGTCTCTTCAAATGAGTCCACTACCCGCCTTCTATCTCTTCAGAAGCCGCCTTAGTCCTTCTCGAACTTAGAAACACAACCGCTCTGCTTGATGAAAATCACAGCGTATCCAATCCTTACGTTTCGTCGTCACGTTGTCATTCCCGTGACGCATTCCCGCATCCCTTGGATTCAGTGCACAGTCGGAAATTCTCCTTCTCCTTTCTCTCTAGCGTGTAACGGGCACCTGCCTTGTGGCATTATGCCCCTCCCCTCAACTTCAATGATGAAATCATTTGAATATTCATATATATATATTTCTATATAAGCTATAAACCATGCGCAATGGCAGTGCCAACATCATGAAACTTATCTAGAGCTGAGTACAGACTGTATGGCCCCCGTTAGTACCCCTACAAAAATAAAATTTTATGACGGGCATGCCCTCCTGTTCACAACCACGGTGAACGTCATGTGGCCGGTCTATGGGAGGGCCGGTCCAACTAATGATTCCATTAGTCCCTAACTTGTCCAAATGAACAAGTGTCCTCACTCTAGGTCAAAACCTGGAGTTGTGGACGGGGGTAGTAATAGGTACCAAGCAGTCCGTATCAGTTGTTGTTCAATGTTGTCGTTAGCTTATATCCTTTAGGTGTTTCTTGCATAAGAATGTAGGTGAGGTGGACGCTGTATACAGTGTACATTTCTATAAAGATTTTCTGTATGACCAAGGATAGCATGTGCCATTCATTTTATACTGGCATAACCTATGTGGTTTATTATTCCGATGTCTCCATGTGACTCCAATGATAATTATGCCCTCTAATTATCACAAGTAATCAGCCAATCAACTAATGCCATCAACAACATAACTAATTCATTCTAAAACGATTAAATAACCATTGTAACAACCAATTATTTATATGAACTAACCTAAATAATTAATAATGTTCATCTAATATATCTACATTATGATAATATTCAATGTTCAACAATGTCTCTCCGACAACACAATAATAGTCAATGAACATAATACTTAATGTCTGCACTCCCAATGAATGTCCACACTATACCAGTTTCGTCATATTCACAGACGACACGAACGTATAAATTTCAGTCATTCCAGCTGGTAATCAATAGTTCCATATTGTCGCAACCAAGTCATCTCACCGATTCATAATGACTCTGCCAAGAATGGAAAAAATCAACATATGTATTCATTTGCCTACCACTATACAATAAATTAACAACTTTAATTTGTTAGTTGCTATGCATATTTTTATTCAATTAAAAAAAATCAACATATGTATCAATTTGCCTACCACTATATAATAAATTAACAACTTTAATTTGTTAGTTGCTATGCATATTGTTATTCAATTAGGTGCCATCTGTAACATATATATTAAACTTTCTAACTCACTATGAACAACACATATAAATATTAAAACAAAAGTGAAAAATTGTGAAGCAGACCTATCTATTTACAATCGACTCAGAAGATCTCACAGAATATTCACATTGACTAGAATCTTGCAGATCTTCAAATATTTTTAGCCTTACGACGAATCTTAAATACCAAAGATTCAAGACTTCAAAGAAAATAATTCAGAAATATAATATTCTGATTCAACAAGAATAACTATTTAAACCAAAGGATCTTCATAAAAATTATTAAGTTCTCTAATAAAGATATAGTTAATAACAATTATCTGAAGAATAGAGAACCGAAATATTTTCACACAACTAAGTTCGAGATATGAGATAGTGTGAACAACTCTGAAAAGTATAGACTTATAACAGAGAAATTTAGAAAATAATTGACAAGACCCTAATGTGTCTGTAGTGAAATATGTACTGATTTAATTATTTAACATTTTTATTCATTCTCTCACTCATTCTTTCCATCTTTATTCCTTTTTTCTTTCTTACATACTTATGGTGTTTCTTTACTGTATGCATGCCAATATCTCTACCTTTCAACTATGTTGATTTGAATGCTGTTATAGTTTTCGCTCGTGTGAGTAGTGAGAATAAGCTATGTTTAGTATATCTGCACAATACATAAGTCAAGTAGATAGAATAAATAAAGATGAATGTATCTCGATCAATGACTTGTGTGCAGATTTTATTGACTTGTGAGTGAATATCTATTATATGTATTTTTATTCGTGTGAATACATTTGTAATCTGTTTCTTAACATGTGTGTACGTATTTTTAATGTCATCAACATACCTCTTCGTTTGTGAGTATACGCTCGTGACGACACATGTAACCTGTGATAATGTTGATTTAAGCCAACTCATCATCTGGGTAATAAATATAGTTACAATATCCCATTTTATTTGTTGTTTGTACCCATTGTGTTTAACTCTTGTTCTCTTTTTGTGTGTTACGCCGTTCTTGTTAATACTTGGCGGAACTTGTAATAGTTGTGTATTTTCTTCTTCTTGTGATACGTGGACTTGGGTTCTTGTGAGTGCCACATCAGGTTTGTGTTCTATAGTTTGAACGTAATCTTTGACATTAGGGATGTTACCAATTATCAACCCAGCACATGGGTTTGGTAGTACTGCTGCACAAACTTTACCTTCATAGTATGGGCATTTTATGCTGACCCATGCGGTCTTGTACGTCTCTATTGTACCACCAAATGTTCTGCACTCAATAATCTTACCTGTGTAATCATTTTCGTTTATTAGTTTGTGACTAACTCCCGTAATATCAGATCCTGTGTCTCTAAAACAGGTTGTTGGTGTACCATTAACCCACGCTTGGTGGATCACCAGAGTACCTTTATGAGTGCATGCTGCATTCGCTTCATGTATATGCCTCTTGTGGGCTGATGTGAGGTCATCATCATTATCATGACCTTCCTTACCTGTTCTGTTGTTGTATGACTCTATAATAGCTGCGTGTGTCTCTTCTAAGTCATCAGAATCACTACTACTAGACAACACATATGCGGTACTTGCCTCTTTCCACGTATTTCTCATCGGACATGACTTACTGGTATGTCCATATGTCCTACAAGAAAAACATTTAATACTCCTCTTGTAGGAGTCATACTTCTTTTCTTGGATGTGATGTCTCTCAAGTAAGCCGGATATCCTGGATGTTGATCACACATCTCAAGCGATCCATGAGACAGTTTGCAGTACTGACAATGTGTGAAGTGACCTTTTCTAGGTCTGTCTCCCTCTTTATTGGAGTATTGGTATGGACCACTTCTATTCCTATTCTTAAATTTCTTAAACTTACCATTGCTTTTCTGGAATCTGACGCTTGCTCCTATGACAAGCTCTGGTTGTGCACAATTGGCAAATATGTCACGATGTGCATTAAAAATTATTCTCCTTTTGATTCCATCTCACAAAGTGATTTACACTTATTTTCAATCAGAAAAACAGACATAGCTTCTGGTACTGCATGCAGAAGTCTGTCTCTTATTATTAGATCTCGAATTTTATCAAAATCAGATCCAATATCAACTGCCTTCAGCCATTTGTCAAAGCATGACGATGTTTCAGAAACAAAGTCAAGGAAAGTTTGGTTAGACTTGGGAGTAAGTGTTTTGAATTTTGTGCACAACCCCGATTCGTCTAAACTAAAATGTGCAAGGACACGATCTCGCATATACTTGTAGTTGGTACGCAAGTTCTCAGGTATCAATGCAATCACCTTTAAAGGTTCCAACGCGAGGTGTCGAAGGAACAAAATTGATATGTCCTGCTCAGGAATCTTATAGAATTTTACTAAAACCTCGAAGTTAGTAATCCAGGAACTCACTAAATCACCTTGTTGGAAGTTACGAAACAAACCTTGGTATTTCTTCACCGGATCATTCTGTTTTGCTGGTAAATTTTCTCGTTCAATCCTCAGCCTCACGATCCATTTCCAATGTCTTAACTTTCAAATTACCTTCAACCTCCTTGTCCTTAAGAATTTGTTCGGCCATAAGTTTTTTCCTTCTCAAATGCCAGTTGTTTGTCCTTCATATCCGTCTCTGCGGCTAGTTGCTTTTTCTTCATCTCCGTCTCTGCGGCTAGTTGCTTTTCCTTCATCTCTTTCTCGAACGCTAATTTCTCTTTTTCAGCTGCTATCCTCTCACGTTCCAAAGCTAATTCCTTTTACTTTGCCGCCATTTTCTCACTTTCCAAGGATAATTCATTTTGCTAAAGTGCCATTTCTTTTCTTTTAACTCTCTCTCTCTCTCTCTCTCTCTCTCTCTCTCTCTCTCTCTCTCTCTCTCTCTCTCTCTCTCTCTCTCTCTCTCTCTCAAGAGCCAATCTCTCTTGTCTTTCCTCTCATTCCCGTGTTGTTTGAAGTTGTTTCGCTTCTTTCTCTGCTGCTAATCTCTCCTTCTCAAGAGCCAATCTCTCTTGTATTTCTTCACGTTCACGTGCTGCCTGCAGTTGTTTCTCTTCCTTTTGCTGTAATTGTAATTCGTTGAACTCCTGTTTTGCCCATGTCCTAAGGTCTGAGCCGGTCAATCCAGACTTCTCATCTATGTCCATGAGGTCTTGAAGTGTCGACATGTTGTCCTACTTTAATTATCACTACTCTAGCTGAAATAAGATAGAGGAATGCAAAGGACTCGACGGTATTTAGGCGCGTAGAAAATAGAGTAGACAATATAGAAAAATACAAATGTTGAAGAAAATTTCAATTATAAACTCAACAACAATGTAAAGTTGAATAACCAAAGAAATTCAGCAATCTTAACGCGATAGAAATGTCATAAGTGTTACTATATGTAAACCACAGAAAATAGTATTAAAAATATATTCAGTATAAAGAATATAATGACACTAGACAGTTAACAACGATAGAAAACGCATGACGTGTGACGTAAACATATATGTCCATTCATAAAAGACAGGAAAAAAATATTATTGACTAGCGATCCTCAATTAATCAACATATAACACTACTGTAATGCTACTATGATACCAGCAATCCTTGAGACTGCCACAAATAAGCTTCGTGACAACCTGACAAATGCAAGTATTAAACGCCTTCTTAAGTAAGTAAGTGAACTTCACTGTGCTAAAGAAGGGCCCTCCAACCGCCCGCTCTGTTAATTTATAGTTAAATTTAGTGTTAACTTAGTCATCGTTAACTAGTTAGTTCTAACTGCGCCCAATTAAAATTACAAATGCAACAACCAACAAATCAAAATTATACTGGCCTTTTGGCAAGCGTTGGTGTCCTTTATAGTTAATTAACGTCGTTGACATGCGTATGGATACACCAGTGTACCCATGATTGGAGTTAACAAATGATTATTGCTGTTGCTGTAAGTGTTAAGTCAAACAATTAAACAGGTGGTGTGTCCTTTACTACGATGAGTGTAGTACTGTAGACTGAATCAGTGATTTTAATGTTATTCGTATCTGTAACGATAGTATAATTATTATACACTAGACACCCTAGGCCTGGCGCCTATCACCGATTTCTGAAGCAAACTTGATCGGTGGCGGTGAATAAACGTAGATCTTCCTCTGCGCATGCTGTGTAATGCTCTGTGCAGTATTGTTATCGATCCGTGTGGCAGTGTCCCAATGTCCTGGCGCCAGTGTGACAAAACGCGATTATCTGTCTTGCGTCGTCACGATCCCGCACTATTTTGGCGCGTCATCGGGGACTTTCCCAGCTAAGAATAGACTGAGGGAAGCCGATGAAGGACTTACGATCTAGAATATTCTCGAAACACCGAAATTCGAGTAACCCGTGATGCGGGGTATCGCTCTAAATTCTCGTGCAGAGAGGTCTAGAAACTCTAGGCGGGGAAGGACGTTTTCCCGAGAAAGTATCTTTTCTCTAGAAGCACTCGCTTCTCGTGCGCATTGAGTTGGCACGAAGCGGGAATGTGGCTAAATCAGTCATTCACTTACTGTCGTTGCCACAGAATAGACGCAGGCCGAATGTGAGCCGTTTTGTGTGCGTCTCCCCTCAACCATTATGCGGCTGACTGTTAGATCAAGGAAGCTGAGAAGCCCTTGAAACAGTTCGGAGCTGTCTGGAGATCTGGTTGTCCAATACAGGTAGATAATTGTTTAAATCATTTAACTTTGTACGTGTGTTCCACACGCCATTGTTCTAACCTCATTACCTATGCGGATGTCCTTGCATACTAATTAGCAAACCGATCGATAACGCAGTTGATGGCGAATCGGGGGTTTGTTTACCGTGTGCTCGCGAAACAGCTGTTAGAAACGCCGTATTGTGTTGTAGGCGATTTGGGTTCCAAATATGTGTAACATATTTTGACAATCGTTACATCTATTAGGTTGCTGTGTTAGAATAAAACCTAGTTACTTGTGCCGGATGGAAACCTAGATTAGTTCAGTCAGTTGCTGAAGCCCGAAGAACGGTTAGAAAACCAGGTAAGTTGGTAGGTGGAGTTTCAGACAAAATTGTGCTTAGTTACTAAGTAAAGGAAGAACTTAGTTCTGTGCCACCAGGAATGATGTAACTATTGTGTAATAACTTAATAGGGAATTCATTGTGTGGAACAGCGGATTTCTGTGTCAAGGTAAGTTGCTTTGGTGCTATATTTATATATATATATATATATGATGGGACATTGTGTGTATATATATATTAGGCCATGGCCTGTGATACTTCCTGGAGTAAGTCCGAACGCCGAATAGGTCGTCGTGAGATAACACTGCGTGCCGTCGCGATATAAATGTGCGTTCTGAAATCTTGTGTCAGCTATCCTGTCTCTTTCGTACTGGCGCTAGTGCGAGTGAATGCTCAGGTGCTGGAAGTATGGAAGGATGCAAGGAGGCTGCATGAGACTGGGGAAATATAGAATATGGGGGATGTGAAAAGCAAGTTATGAAAGTATGTGTTGGTAGGCCAAGCCAACGATGAAGTTCCATCCATGCCAAGGCTAAACCACTTGGGGAGGACAGAACTGGAAGATTACCCTTGGAACATGTGGGGAACATGTATTCTCAAGAAGGCTTCTTGACTCTAAGGCAGAGTCTGATAAGAAGAGTTTGCTAGGGCAGGGGCAGGTGGTCCCACCAGCAAACAGGCTTGTGTACATAGTGGATGTGATCATGTCCTATTCCTATATCCCGAGGGATGGGATATTGATCCAGCTTATGTTTCTTAATGTACATTGATGATGTTAGGACCGAGTCTAGGGACTCTTTACCTATGTTTAGTTCAATTAACTTAGAACTATAATAACAGCCTTGTATCACTACTGACGTTAGCCACGACTGTTAGATGATTAGGGAGAGGTGAGACCAAAGATCAGACTCGTCATTCTGATGTCTTGCTCTGTTTGACGGGCTGTTCTGTGAGGCCAGCTGACATTTGCAAACCCATGCTTTACTACTCTCCATATAGAGATAATGCTTTAGTTATATGCATAACTAAGTAGCATGACTGAGAGTTGAGTAGTTATTGGTAGGATGCATGTGGACTTATGTTTGGGCCAGTATACTCTCACCGGTCGCTCTTCCTTTTCAGGAGTTTGCCTGTTGAGGAACCAGTCAACTATAATGTTGTTGGCAGGAAACCACTTCGTGTGACAGAGCGAAGGGTTCAGTTCTTTACTTATCACGCCAGACTCAACCACATCAGGTACCCAATATTGATTCACCATGAGTGAAGGTTGCCTCAAGACATACAACCACCCTGAAGGTGCCCGTGTGAGAAGTGTTGGTTTGTGATTGTTCTGATAAATAGACGCCACTCTGTTTTTCTATGAACAGTTCAGCATGTTGAGTAATCATGCTCAACGACAGGGAACACCGGTCCGTCTAGTTTGACGGGGGTTCTGCCTAAACGCAGAAGTAACTGATCTTCAGACACTTGAATGGTTCTTTGGACAGCTCTAGTGGCAGGTCTTGAGAAGAACTTCACCAGTTAGTGACTTGTGTCCAGATAATCCGGTGGAAGGGACTATGGGATTATAGTCCAACCTGAATTGTTGCTGTGAAATAGATGTCTGATTCTATTAATGTACTGTTGCAGTATCAAGATTATCCACTGGGTTCTAGAAGGACTCAGTAACATTTTAGTAGCCATATCTGATTCTACAAGCAGTGTGACTGTAGGAGACCATTGAATTGGTCTGTGACACTTTTCCATTCATGTTCCGGTGCTGTGAAAAAGGGACCATTAAATTGGTCAATACCATAGCGGTTCTGCAGTAAGACTGTGTTCTGATTGATAGACCATTAGCTTGGTCAGTGTTTCAGTTCATCGAAGTGACTAATACTTGGAGCAATTCCAGGCGGATTGTCTCCCAACTGGTATTGTTCGAGAAGTGTATTAACAGTGACTCCGTGGGAGTGATAGAGATGCAGTTGGTCCAGTGAAGTGTGGTTCAGCAGTGACTCTAGTGTTGTGGATCCACGCTCTGGAGACAGAGTGGTCTCCAAGGTTCTAGTCATCTCACTGGAAGGAAGCCGGGTGAGTGGCGGACCGACTGGACGGGACATCTGCATCCAATCTACTTCTCAACTCGATGAAGATACCTACATCTCTGATTCTATCTCTACTCTATCTTCTATTTGTGTAAATAGATTCTTCTATCAGGATGTTCATTTCAGTTCTATATTCTCAAGGGTAGAATAAACTTTATGTAAGTTGACTTGCTCTTTGTATAGTGATTGAGTGTGGTCTCGGACGATGCCTCAGTGTTCATTGTTCCACAGGTGTAGGTAGTTAGTGGGGGTCTAGAATCTGGAGGGGCTTGTAGACGTAATTAACTAATATGAGATCAACCACAGAGGAACAAGGTGTATCTGCTCATCCAACCCCTGGGGCTAGAATACACGGGAGTGCCAGAGACACCTAGGGTGTGGTTCACTCTCACTACCCCAGGTGAACTCGTCACACTCCATACAGAGTGGGGGCCCGTCCGGGATGGCGGTTTTCCACTATTGGGCAACTTGTTAAAGCAAGGGCGCAATGTAACGTCCTCACTCTGAGCAGCTCTGATTTCCCCCGGCACCGGGTTAGAGACCCGTTCCTCCAGGGCCACCTCCCCGGTCTGGGATCGAGTTTCCATAGCTCCCACGATTATCGGTGTCTTAGGTTCTCCTAAAAACACAAAAGTATTCCCTAAAATCAGGGGATAGATTGGATCGGGGAGCACCGCCGCCTGAATGGTGCCCGTGACATACTTACACCGAATGTCTACATGGGCCAGTGGCATATTCAAAGCCACTGCACTCTTGGTGGCCGGCTGGATCTCTACCGTCTTGCCGGTGAGCTGCTCTGGGCGTACCAGGTGGGAGGCAATTACTGCTTCAAATTGCAGACCGGTGTCGTACAGACACTCCACCTGGTGCCCATTCACTTCTATCATCTCAACCACTGGAGGTTTTTCTGGTTCCCGATTCTCGTCCGCCCAAGTCACTTTCTTACGAGGTTTCACCTTAACGTCGGCCAAACATGCCAAGTGTAAGTCTTTTGGTGCTCTCGTACACCGGATTGTATGATGTGTAGGCGACTTACAGAATTTGCACCACCGTGAACTTCTCTTTCTCTTTGGAGAACTAGGTGGGCTATTCTTTCTTTGGTTGACGTTAGAGATCTTCTCTAAAGAGTTTACCTGTTTCTTGGGTTCATCAGAACCTCTGTTCTTCTTTGACTTCTTCTTTGACTTACCTTGATCCTTATCTTTCGATCTCGGATCTGTTGGACTGGTATCCCCAGTCTCGCCATAGACTTCAACGTATCTTTCGGCTAACTTGGTGACTATATCCAATCTCTCAGCCCCATTCTCACCTAAGAAGTTTCGCAAGGGTTTAGACATTTGCATTCGCATCTGATCTACAACCATCAACTCACGCAAACTTTCATACTCCTCTTTAAATCCGGCCAAGGCCATCCACTTAAGAAGGTATGAGTTCAATCTCACACTGTATGATGAAAACAGTTCACCAGGTTCTCGCTTCGCAGTCCGAAACTTCCTTCGGTATGAGTGCGCTGTGATCTCGAATCTCTTCAAGAGAGCCGCTTTCAGAGCCGGGTAATCATTCTGTACACCCGGTGGCAAGCGTGCATACACCTCATAACCTTCGGCACGGAGTCCCTGGGAGAGTTTTAAACACCATTTCTGTTTGTTTAGTCCCATTGCAATAGCCATTGCTTCATACTTCTCTAAGTATTGGTCTATCCTTTCCTTCTCGGGTTCGAACGGCTGTAAAGGCCATTTCATAGCCTGGTAGTCACGTCTACTGGTTGACTCTGAGCCAGGAGGTACCCCTCCTCCCATAGCTCCATCAATTACACCTGTAGCAGGCACTTGTGCCTCAAGTAGCTTCATTCGATACTCATGGTCACGTTTTTCTTTCGCGGCTTCCAACTCAAGCCGTTTCATTTCAGTATCAGCCGCTATCCTCTTTTCCTCAAGAGCCACTTTACTGGCTTCCAGTTCTCTTTCTGCTCTCCTCCTCTCTCTTTCCTCTTGGCGAAAATTTCTTTCCACCTCTTGCATATAGGATTTCAAAGCATCTCCCTCTAGACCAGACTTACGTCCAGTTTCCTGAACTTCGTCTAAGTCTAACTCTTGGGTAGACATGTTGACTATGATATGTGGGTACTCAAGTAAGTGTGGGTGAAGCAATACACTGAATCAATAATCAATAGTACTAACTAATCACCACAACACAAATGTCTGTCAGACAGTTAGGAGATAGGTAGAAGTAGTAGAATCTTATGTAGACTGAAGTAGAGGATAAAGACTAAGTCCCTATCACTATGTGAGAGGTCTACAACACACAGAGAGCTTGGAATAATCCCGGACGGGCCCCCACTCTGTACTCTACCGCGAAACCGGTACTGCAATTACCTAACCTGGAAAAACCCGTTAACTCAGCTTAAGTTCAACTCTGATAACCAGTCACCGTTAATTCAGACTGGAACAGAGAGAAGGCAGAGGGATCGTAAGTTGGTTCCTGAGAGCTTCAGAGCTAATCTGCTGCGAACGGTACATGTCAGGTCCCCAACCGGACATCTGACTGTAGGGACAACCAGTAAATGTCTATCCCGGTACTATTGGTGGCCGGGAATGACAGGCGACGTGCGCAGGTATATTAGGTCTTGTCCTCAGTGCCGTAAATGCACACCTGAGAAACGGACGAAGACGAAGATATCCTTAGAGGTTGGAGACCGAGTTCTAGTACTCCTCCCAATCGAGGGGAACGAATTCGAAATCGGGTGGCAGGGCCCATTCCTAGTGGATAAAGTGGGGCTCCACAAGCACTATGGAGTGGTGATCCTGGGAAAGTCTTCTACTTTCCATTCCAGTCTCCTCATGCGCTATGAGGGGAAGCCCGATGATAAGTCAACCAGCCCAAGGGCGCAGAGATTCGCTGAAAGAACGGTTCGGGGTTCAGGTCAGGTAGCGGAAAGCCTGTCACACCATAGGCAGTCCTATATGTATGTGCAGGTACCTTCTTCGGTTCAGCCCGGTGCTCGGGGGAACATGACCGGCCAAAGGAACACCCGCAGTGCTAACTACACTGAGAACCGTGGTCGGAAGAGGTGGGTTGTGTCGGAACGGACACAGACCCTTGGTCCCTCAATTCGACCGACTGCAATCCAGCTGGGTCCTCGAAAGGGGAAGCTGGAGTTGCAGAAGTCCAGTAAACTCTGGCAGGAACGATCGTTAAATCAGATCGAGACGGGAGCTCTGTTCCGCAAGACACTGCGAGATGCCCGATCGCAGTAGCGGAGTAGGCGTTGATCACCCGTGATACTGAATAGCTTGTCACCCCACCTAATGTGGTAAAAGTATTCTATAGAATATTGACGGGTTAGACTTCCTCACCCGCCATCCGGTCTCTAAGAAGAAAGAACGAACGACATAGACAGCTTCTGCGTAGAAGTGGAACGACGGGGTCGATCCTCTTAAAGTGGGGGCCTATGTGACAAAACGCGATTATCTGTCTTGCGTCGTCAAGATCCCGCACTATTTTGGCGCGTCATCGGGGACTTTCCCAGCTAAGAATAGACTGAGGGAAGCCGATGAAGGACTTACGATCTAGAATATTCTCGAAACACCGAAATTCGAGTAACCCGTGATGCGGGGTATCGCTCTAAATTCTCGTGCAGAGAGGTCTAGAAACTCTAGGCGGGGAAGGACGTTTTCCCGAGAAAGTATCTTTTCTCTAGAAGCACTCGCTTCTCGTGCGCATTGAGTTGGCACGAAGCGGGAATGTGGCTAAATCAGTCATTCACTTACTGTCGTTGCCAACAGAATAGACGCAGGCCGAATGTGAGCCGTTTTGTGTGCGTCTCCCCTCAACCATTATGCGGCTGACTGTTAGATCAAGGAAGCTGAGAAGACCTTGAAACAGTTCGGAGCTGTCTGGAGATCTGGTTGTCCAATACAGGTAGATAATTGTTTAAATCATTTAACTTTGTACGTGTGTTCCACACGCCATTGTTCTAACCTCATTACCTATGCGGATGTCCTTGCATACTAATTAGCAAACCGATCGATAACGCAGTTGATGGCGAATCGGGGGTTTGTTTACCGTGTGCTCGCGAAACAGCTGTTAGAAACGCCGTATTGTGTTGTAGGCGATTTGGGTTCCAAATATGTGTAACATATTTTGACAATCGTTACATCTATTAGGTTGCTGTGTTAGAATAAAACCTAGTTACTTGTGCCGGATGGAACCCTAGATTAGTTCAGTCAGTTGCTGAAGCCCGAAGAACGGTTAGAAAACCAGGTAAGTTGGTAGGTGGAGTTTCAGACAAAATTGTGCTTAGTTACTAAGTAAAGGAAGAACTTAGTTCTGTGCCACCAGGAATGATGTAACTATTGTGTAATAACTTAATAGGGAATTCATTGTGTGGAACAGCGGATTTCTGTGTCAAGGTAAGTTGCTTTGGTGCTATATTTATATATATATATATATATATATATATATATATATATGATGGGACATTGTGTGTATATATATATTAGGCCATGGCCTGTGATACTTCCTGGAGTAAGTCCGAACGCCGAATAGGTCGTCGTGAGATAACACTGCGTGCCGTCGCGATATAAATGTGCGTTCTGAAATCTTGTGTCAGCTATCCTGTCTATTTCGTACTGGCGCTAGTGCGAGTGAATGCTCAGGTGCTGGAAGTATGGAAGGATGCAAGGAGGCTGCATGAGACTGGGGAAATATAGAATATGGGGGATGTGAAAAGCAAGTTATGAAAGTATGTGTTGGTAGGCCAAGCCAACGATGAAGTTCCATCCATGCCAAGGCTAAACCACTTGGGGAGGACAGAACTGGAAGATTACCCTTGGAACATGTGGGGAACATGTATTCTCAAGAAGGCTTCTTGACTCTAAGGCAGAGTCTGATAAGAAGAGTTTGCTAGGGCAGGGGCAGGTGGTCCCACCAGCAAACAGGCTTGTGTACATAGTGGATGTGATCATGTCCTATTCCTATATCCCGAGGGATGGGATATTGATCCAGCTTATGTTTCTTAATGTACATTGATGATGTTAGGACCGAGTCTAGGGACTCTTTACCTATGTTTAGTTCAATTAACTTAGAACTATAATAACAGCCTTGTATCACTACTGACGTTAGCCACGACTGTTAGATGATTAGGGAGAGGTGAGACCAAAGATCAGACTCGTCATTCTGATGTCTTGCTCTGTTTGACGGGCTGTTCTGTGAGGCCAGCTGACATTTGCAAACCCATGCTTTACTACTCTCCATATAGAGATAATGCTTTAGTTATATGCATAACTAAGTAGCATGACTGAGAGTTGAGTAGTTATTGGTAGGATGCATGTGGACTTATGTTTTGGCCAGTATACTCTCACCGGTCGCTCTTCCTTTTCAGGAGTTTGCCTGTTGAGGAACCAGTCAACTATAATGTTGTTGGCAGGAAACCACTTCGTGTGACAGAGCGAAGGGTTCAGTTCTTTACTTATCACGCCAGACTCAACCACATCAGGTACCCAATATTGATTCACCATGAGTGAAGGTTGCCTCAAGACATACAACCACCCTGAAGGTGCCCGTGTGAGAAGTGTTGGTTTGTGATTGTTCTGATAAATAGACGCCACTCTGTTTTTCTATGAACAGTTCAGCATGTTGAGTAATCATGCTCAACGACAGGGAACACCGGTCCGTCTAGTTTGACGGGGGTTCTGCCTAAACGCAGAAGTAACTGATCTTCAGACACTTGAATGGTTCTTTGGACAGCTCTAGTGGCAGGTCTTGAGAAGAACTTCACCAGTTAGTGACTTGTGTCCAGATAATCCGGTGGAAGGGACTATGGGATTATAGTCCAACCTGAATTGTTGCTGTGAAATAGATGTCTGATTCTATTAATGTACTGTTGCAGTATCAAGATTATCCACTGGGTTCTAGAAGGACTCAGTAACATTTTAGTAGCCATATCTGATTCTACAAGCAGTGTGACTGTAGGAGACCATTGAATTGGTCTGTGACACTTTTCCATTCATGTTCCGGTGCTGTGAAAAAGGGACCATTAAATTGGTCAATACCATAGCGGTTCTGCAGTAAGACTGTGTTCTGATTGATAGACCATTAGCTTGGTCAGTGTTTCAGTTCATCGAAGTGACTAATACTTGGAGCAATTCCAGGCGGATTGTCTCCCAACTGGTATTGTTCGAGAAGTGTATTAACAGTGACTCCGTGGGAGTGATAGAGATGCAGTTGGTCCAGTGAAGTGTGGTTCAGCAGTGACTCTAGTGTTGTGGATCCACGCTCTGGAGACAGAGTGGTCTCCAAGGTTCTAGTCATCTCACTGGAAGGAAGCCGGGTGAGTGGCGGACCGACTGGACGGGACATCTGCATCCAATCTACTTCTCAACTCGATGAAGATACCTACATCTCTGATTCTATCTCTACTCTATCTTCTATTTGTGTAAATAGATTCTTCTATCAGGATGTTCATTTCAGTTCTATATTCTCAAGGGTAGAATAAACTTTATGTAAGTTGACTTGCTCTTTGTATAGTGATTGAGTGTGGTCTCGGACGATGCCTCAGTGTTCATTGTTCCACAGGTGTAGGTAGTTAGTGGGGGTCTAGAATCTGGAGGGGCTTGTAGACGTAATTAACTAATATGAGATCAACCACAGAGGAAAAAGGTGTATCTGCTCATCCAACCCCTGGGGCTAGAATACACGGGAGTGCCAGAGACACCTAGGGTGTGGTTCACTCTCACTACCCCAGGTGAACTCGTCACAGCCAGTATAGTGGTGTAAGTCCAGGTGCAAATACGTTCTGGTGTGTGTAACGTCCAAAGAAACTTCTTAAGGGAAGTCCTTGCTAACTATGGTGGAGGGAAACGTAAGTGGTGGAAGTAACGTCCATAATGTATAGCATCCATCTTGGCATCTGACGTCATCTTACTTTCCAAGTATGAGTTATAACAGATCGTATATAAATGTTCAAATATGCAGTAACTATCCTTTACGCCGATAATGCAGAAATGAAGGAGTGTCGGCAGCAAATACAAATCATGTAGCTATCATTCTTTCTAACGGGGTCAACGTATAATGTAGATGTCCAACAAATGTAGGTGGCTAAGTGATTTAGTGTCCTAAAACAAGTCCACACTTTCTGTAATATTCTTCGTGCGGAGACGACACTGAATGAATGTGCCACACTACGTACGATTCAATAACTTGTTTGCTGCCGTGTGCATTCAGTCAAAGATAATGTCTTCCCGATGACGTCAACATGAATTACGGCATCTTTCTATAGTAGGACTTCTTACCTGGTGTTCTGTCTCGTTGATTGTGCGTAATAACAGAAATCTTTACTATTTTCTTGAGCACACACATATTTGTTGTTCTAAACTGCACCGTTTGCAGTCAAATGCATTTTGCGGCTTCCGCTATGTGTGACACGGTGCGTGCGCAGTTGGTTATTGTTGCGTAGCTATCTTGGCGTGCAACTTCTTATAAAGCTAAAGGCAAGGCAGTCGTTTCTTCACTGGACTATTTGCTCTAAATTAAATGACAACTGGCTAAGCTGTGTCTAATTGTAGTTAGCACATCCCGGACGAGCCCCCTTGTGCCTAAAGCTGATCTTATTATTTGTTATAATTTATGTGATCAACTAGAAGTCAATGTTGGCTCAAACTGAACAAAAGCTCATAACTTCGATGAATTTATGAACGATGAAGAAATGAGAAAACATCGCGGTTTATTATGCAGCTGTCAAAAAGTAAATGTACTTACATAAATAGTCCTCTACCTGGCCTGTGACACTATCCACTCCTCAATGACCCAGTGGTGTAGACCTGTCAGATCACGATCCTGATATTATTTTTAAATTTTTCTAGAACGCGCCCTGCCTCACAAAACGACAGCAAGTATTTAGTTTATAAATTTGCTTTATTTAACGTTAATTTGTTATGTGTCTATCTAAACAAAACTTAACTTAGCACAGTTACATAATGCATCTATTAGTAAGTATTAAAAATTAACCACGTTAAAAATGAAAGCTAAAGTCGGCTTTATTACTATACTTACTTGGTGTCCCTGTCTGGCTCGGTCGGTCTCCACGGAACGGCAAGCCGCCTGCCCAAAGCCTTACGCAAAACAATCACTCCGTCGCTGCAGGGATGACAGGGGAAAATACTGCACTCATGTCTGAATAATAAATTCCCAAAGTGAACTCTTAGCATTTCATATTGCGAGTAGATGTCTTAACAACTTTGTCTTATAGACCAAAGCTAACATGTGCAATTAGGTTATATAATTTAACAATAACTATTATGGTAGTGTTTTATATCACTCGGATGTTGTATGTAAAGCGATCCCGTACTATGTATTTTTCTACATAACTGTTATCTGCTTCTTATAGCCCAAGCCATGTGACGTTGGTGATCACGTCTGTCTCTTGTGCTTCCACTCCTTTCTGATACCGACGAATCCTCCATGCTATGATGCGAAACTGTCCAGCATCTCATTGTTGGTCTTCCCCTGCCTCTCTTCCCCTCCGACCTTTCCGATATAACGTCATACTCCAGCTTTCCTCTTCTCGTGACATGTCATAAGAATGGAGGCTTTATTATTCTAACGCGAGTAAACAGTTCTCTTTGTGAATTAACTTCTTTAAAAATATCTTCATTGCTATTTCCACTGCTATGGACATCTAATATTTTTTTTAAGTTGGTGTTGCTGATATGGTTTTTTTTTAAATTCTTCTAACACGAGTAACCAGTTCTCTTTGTGAATTAACTTCTTTCAAAATATCTTCATTGCTATTTCCACTGCTATTGACATCTAATATTTTTTAAAAAGTTGATGTTGCTGATATCTTTTTTGTTTCCCGTCTATTTAAGATTCTAGATACATCTTTCTCTGTTTCCCTACGTCTCTCTTGCCTAATTAAAATTCTTACATAATGATAATTAAAACAATGATTTCCTGTAGTGAATTTGATCAACGTAGACACAAACAATATATTGCACGATTTATTGCCTGGCATATTTCGTTGCATCTCGTCAGGTACATACTGCAGAATTTACACAATCAATCAATCAATCATGTGCCATGCCGGAAAGCGTGGGCAGTCATGACTCGCCATTTCACTCGATCACCAGTGTCGTGGATCAGCTCAGTGTTCCTGTCTCTTCCATGCTATGTGGCCAAGCCATCCAGGTATTTTCCTCTCGGTCTTCCTCTTGGTCTGTTCCCCTCGATCTTGCCAGTTGTCACTAAGTTCTCCAATCCATTTCTTCTCATAACATGTCCAAAAAATTTGACTGTCTACGTCTAATTTCTCTTATCAGTTTACGATGTTCATTTGTCTCCTGTAGTACTTGGTCATTGGTTTTTCTGTCTGTCCATGGTATTCTTTGCATTTTCCTCAGAAACCACATTTCTGCAGCCATCAGATGCTTTTCAGCTTGACTGCTCATTGTCCAAGTTTCACATCCATACAAAAGAACAGGTTCTATGTATCCCCTCAACACTCTTTTTCTCGTTTCAATTGACATCTTTTTATTGGTCAGAATGTTTTTCATCTTGCTAAAGGCTACTTTCGCCATGGCGATTCTTGTTCTAATCTCTTCAAGGCATCTCCCATCAGATGTTATAACTGTTCCAAGATAATTGTACCGATTCACTTGTTGAAGAATATTCCCATTTACGTGTATATTACATTGTGGCACTTCTTCCTTCCTACTGACGACCATAACCTGAGTCTTTTTACAATTTAATTCTAACCCCAGTTGCTCAC
This sequence comes from Cepaea nemoralis, assembly GCA_014155875.1. Classification (NCBI taxonomy): domain Eukaryota; kingdom Metazoa; phylum Mollusca; class Gastropoda; order Stylommatophora; family Helicidae; genus Cepaea; species Cepaea nemoralis. The sequence goes on from JACEFZ010025123.1 coordinate 243,316, forward strand.
TGTGTACAACAACCGCATCTACTAAACACTTGGATTGGTGTACTTGCTTACGCCAGCGTAGTACAGTTAATTTTGTGTAGGTGTTAAAGGTTAACTTAGGGCATCCGATGTACATTATTTACGTCTGCTGTGAGACGTACTGGTCGCTTAATGTGCGTTACAATGAATCTTTGTACGCCTTTTATTGTGTAGTCCCAACCAGCTCTTAAAATGCAAACTTCAGAAAGAGTTATTTTGCTTGCAAATAAAGTGGATCAGTTTGTGTGTCATCGAAAATAACAAACACAGCTCGGAATAAATTAAGTTACTTAAATGACAAAGGTAATAAACCAGGGGCGCCACTGCGGGTAACAAAGACACTATTACCATGCTGTCGAGAAGACCAAAACTAGCTTTACGGTAGATATCCGCCTACAGTAGTACTCATGGAAATGTAAAGGCAAATAAGCTTGCAAAGAATGAAAGACACTTTAGCAATCTACTCTACGCCAGAGATTTACAGGGGCAAAAATAACACTTAAACAATTAAGGAATGATGTGGGGACAAAAAATAAAGACGAAAGCCCACACCATGATAGTATCAACAAGCTAAGAACAGGTCTTGTTTTACCGGTTCGCTCGCTTTTGAACTCGAGCGTAATCAAAGCTGAACTGATTGTTGTGTGTGGGCTAGCATTCCGTATTACCAGTGTCCCTCGCCATCAGGCGAACTCACTCCGGCTCCAGAGGTACTTATAATTTACTTCCCTGAGTCAAGGTCGAGAAGTCAACATTTTAGTCCAGTTGACCGATGTTGAGGTTGAACCCGCTACCTCACCATCAACACGCCGAGAGTTTAAGAGCGGGAGCTCTTATCTATTCGGCCATGCTGACCTCATACTAAGAACAGGTATTATGAACTCAGAGCACTCCGGCACAAAATGACTCTTGGGGGTTGTCATTTGTTGCTGTGGAGCAGCAACAAAAGCAAACTCCAGAGGACATCTTTCATGACTACTCAGGATTTGCCAAAGAGTGGGGGGGGGGGGGGGGGGTGGGGGGGGAAGGAGAGGGAGAGTCAATCCATGGGATAAGCTCTACAAAACATTCGCATTGTATTGTTCATTGCCGATGCATGAACAGTCGTAATAAGCTTTGACGCACAAGAAGAAGAATTTGGATTGGCGTCACCAGGTGTGACACTAACTGGATCGCCCACGCCCACAGCTCTGAGTAATGGAACCAGTCTTTCTGCTATGTGTGTGCGTATGTGTGTGCGTGTGTGTAGTGTGATGTGGCGAACCTTACTGTGGCATGCGAGCTCAGTGGTGGAATGGAAATACAAAGACATCCTCAACGAAGAAATGTGGCATTAATCTCTTTATTGTTTGGTGTAGTCAAAGTTGTTTGTCACGGCGACGTTGAAACAGCTTAGTATCGAGGAGCTGATATTTGAGGCGTGCCATGCGAAAATCAAATTTCAGATCAAAGTCGTCTGATCGACACTGGACGTTACTCTGCTCTCATTGTGGCAGATATGTCCTGGCTCAGAGTGATCAAAGCACCCACCTGCGTACCCATTCTGGGATTGACAGATGACATTATGACCCCCTTAGGCGACGACTGACAAATAACACATCTTCTTCATTATGTGCCAGCTCCGTGGCAAAGGGGTTACATACGCAGTTCGTAATCCCGCATACCCGCGATCGAAGCACAGCTGTGGGCGATTTGACAGCAGACCGTCTTACGTTGTTTTTTTTGTTTTTTTTAATGAAATGGTATGGGTTCCTGTCGTTCAGAAAGCAATGGCAAGCTACTGAGCGTAAGCTAGCCCAGGTATCACAAACAGCTAAAAATGCTGGGGTTGACTGCTACTGTCCCGTAAAGGATATGCAACATCTTCGTCATGTGTCCTGCCAACAGGTGAGGCTTTGTGTATCTCTATGTATTTCAGTCCCTAGGGGTTTTGAGTCAATTCTTTTGATATTATCCCTCCATGTCGCATTCTGAGGTCATCCATCATCACTTCATTCGGTGTGCCTCTGCCTCTTCTGCGGTTGATGTTTCCAGCCGCCTGGCTATCTTCCAATGTTTCTCTTCTCATTACTCGGCCAGAGAACGTGGTTTGTCTCTTTAGTATAGTTGTATATACTGTTCTACTCGCATTAGCCTTTCCTAGGCAATCATTGTTAGTTACTATGCTAGTCCAAGGTATTTGCACCATTCGTCTCAGAAACCAAACACGGCACATATTTCAAGCAAATTAAAATCTTGTGATGTGTCATTGTTTATATAATCCAGACACATGAGTCCGTGACGTAAGTGAATGGATTAATTCACACAGCAATTGGTAGCCGATGAGCAAGTCCTCAAGAGGCAAATTAAAACCGCATACAGATTATAAACATTAGACGTAGATTGTCAATTTTGTGTGTGTGTGTGTGCGTGCGTGCGTGCGTGTGTGTGTGTGTGTGTGTGTGTGGGTGTGTGTGTGTGTGTGTGTGTGTGTGTGTGTGTGTGTGTGGACAGATGCAAATACCACAGCTTCACGGTAAAGGAACACGACATAACTATGTCATTGCAGTGGAAACACGGAGAAATAACAAAACATTAGTGTGTGTATGTTTGTGTGTGTGTGTGTTTTTTTTTTTTTTATTTGCGCCTTGTAAGAAAGGAAATAGAAGAAACAAGTAAACATCAAAAGAACCTTTTTACACGCCTCGGAAATATTGAGCAAGTGGTGTTTGCTTCATTGGGCATATGATGTTAGCTCCATTGGGTATATGATGTTAGCTCCACTGGACATATGATGTTAGCTCCATTGGGTATATGATGTTAGCTCCATTGGGTATATGATGTTAGCTCCACTGGACATATGATGTTAGCTCCATTGGGTATATGATGTTAGCTCCACTGGACATATGATGTTAGCTTCTCTGGGCATACGATGTTAGCTCTTCTTGGCATGCGATGTTAGCTCCCCATACTGAACTTATTCAGTGCCGAAGGATAATACATCACCACATGTGACTTTGACAATTTTGACCGAAGGGCGTCATATCGCCGTACTAAGGTCATCGGATTATTTGTTTGGTTTCGCGTTACCTTTATCGGTTTTAATGCTCAGTGAATGGAAATTTACATTATAATACGTGTTTATGTGATTGTGCACCATGTTAGGTCCAAACCTAACTTTTTTTTTGTTTGGCACAGAATCAGTTAAAGACCAGCCAGCATTCTGGGGGTGATGTCGTTAATATCACATCTCTGCCTTTATGTCCCATATTTTCTTTAACACATTTGAGGTCACCTCGGAGCCCATGCCAATTTAAACACCCGTTAGTATGCGAATTCGAATCTATGACAATCGGTATAGCAGGCAGAGGGCAGGCAGGTGGGTAGGCAGGTAGGCAGGTAGGCAGGTATGCACGTAGGCAGGCAGGTAGACAGGCAGGCATGTAGTCGGCAGGCAGGCAGGTAGGTAGGCAGGCAGGCAGGTAGTCGGCAGGCTGGTAGGTAGGCAGGCAGGTAGTCGGCAGGCAGGCAAGTAGGCAGACAGGCAGGCAAGTAATCGACAGGCAGGCAGGCAGGCAGCCAGGTAGTCGGCAGGCAGGCAGGTAGCCAGTCAGGTAGGCGGCAGGCTGGTAGGCGGGCAGGCAGGCAGGCAGGCTCGCTAGCCAGTACGCCAGGAAAAACAAGACGTGCGTTTTACTTTCGCCTGTTAAAAATCAACATGGAAGAAGAAGAAGGTGCAAACTATTTATATTTTCCTCATAACAGTATGTCGTTAATAAAATCATCTCTGAGCGAATCAGTTTGCATGAGTCGAGAAAGCGACACTAGTATTCATCAAAGTTGTAGTTTAACGCCGTGTTCAATTGGTGCCCAACAGTAATACTAATAAGAAACAATTGAACATAATATATCTCTGTAAGATAACATATTATTCCTTCGTAATTAAAGTTAGTTGCATATCCTTTACGGACGTAGCAGTCAACCACAGCATTGTTTGGCTATTCGTGATTCCTATACAAGTTTTACGTTCAGTAGTTTGCCATTGCTTTCTGAACGACCGGCACCCATATCATTTCATTTCGAACGCGGTATGCGGGATTACGAACTACATCCGTAACTCCTTAGCCACGGAGCATGCTCCTTCGTCATACCTGAGGGGTCTATTCCATGCCTGTCAGATATTGGTGTTGCTTGTTCCCTGTTACGTGTTCATTATACAGTTAGCATACAATGAGGGAGACCCGCTGTAGCATAGTTGCTAGATGCTCACATGTCGGCCCGCAGGTAATGGGTTCGAAACCTCATTGGGGCGGAGTTTTAAAAAAAAATTGACCTGGGCTCCGAGCTTGACCCGGTCAAAATTGGATACCAGGAAACGTCTTGAGGAAGTAAAGGCGGCCGGCGCGGTTCTGACCACATCACCCACAGAATGCCGATTGGTCTATTCCAATACGGATCTAGAACAATATGTCCAGTGCGCCGTTAAAGAATCCTGGACTTTACTGTATAGAATGACAGGGGTGTTCAGCTTAGGCAGTACCTAGCACGCTTGCCTAGCAACCATGTGTTCCAATTCCCATCAATGCGATTCAATTATACCATTACCCCTACCCCGTTAATGTGAAAAGAGAAGTTATATTAGGGTCAATTCTTGGCTCAGATTAATAATCCCATGACTGAGTCAGCTACAAATAGGATATTAATTTCAAGGCGATAGTTGTCCAAGAGGGTAATGGCGATGCTTCTTCTATCGAGACGGATTTCTTTACATAGACATGGACTCCTAGGTCGATCAGGCCTAAAATTGGTAACAGGGAATGTCCGTGAAAGTAAAACCAACAGGCATGACATTGACCTCATCAACCAGTTTAGTTTAGTCGACGGATCAACATCACGGCACACGGGTGTAACCCATAAGTGCTCCGTTCTTCTCCTAACTCAAGCCTGAGTCCGGAGAAACTGAGCTCAGTGCACGAACTCCGTAGCATCGGCGAGGATCCTGAAATACTTTGAGTAGATTTTTAATTCGAAATTTTGCCCGGCCAGCGCCGTTAGGCTACTCTTTTTCGATTTCCAACTGCCAAGGGATTTTTTACGTGCGCAACAATACACACGGGTGTCCGATCTCACTACCCAGGGACCAGGGGAAATTTTATTACTAGAAGTCCACGTGAAAAAATCCCGGTCCTCACCGGGGGTTGAACCCGGGACCTCCAGCACTCGAGGCGGACACCATACCTCGAGACCACTCAGACCCCCACGGGTGTTGATTTGTCTGTACAAATATGGAAATGGTGACGTATACCCAACACGTCTCAAGGTGTGTAACAGGCTTCCTGGCTTATGTTTTTATGCAACGATTCCTACAGAAAATATGCCAGGGATTGTTGACATAATATAAGAGTTTGTTAGCATAATATGCCGGCTGATTAGCTTAGGTTTTACAGGAGTTCGTTATCCCGCAAACTGCGTTCGAAACACAGCTGTGTTAGGTTTTTTTTTTAATGAAATGGTATGGGTGCTGGTCGTTCAGAAAGCAATGGCAAACTACTGAACGTAAACATGCCCAGGAATCACGAACAGCCAAAAAATGCTGGGTTTGACTACTACGTCCGTAAAGGATATGCAACTAACTTTTTTTCTTATAACATAAACAGCTTGGGTTATGCAGATTATGCTGTCTTCATAGCGACAATTCAGAAGGAACTGTAGAATATGATAGATATAATGGTTATAGAAAGCCAAGCAGACAAGCCTCAGAGTGAACAAAGGGAAGACACAAGTAAAGGTCGCCCGTGTGTTACCAGGACCCATCAGAAAAGTACAGAACAATATCACTGTAGCATGTAATGCATGCGACTAAGGAGGTTTAGCTTCAGACTGGCTGCCTCATCCGTAGGAAAATGTAGCTACAAAACTCGACCAGTCAAAATCAAATGTGCACATGGTGATTTGGTTGAGCGTTGATACTCCATTGAAAGATGAAAAGAAGCAGTGGAGGAAGAAGAAATAGTCATATCAAAGAAACGGGTCACGGGTTAAATCAGTACTGTTGTATGGATATTAAACACGGGGAACGACTGAAACGGTTATTAGTAAACGACAAGATTTTACAAGGCAAGAAGAACGACTTCGTTGCATCGGGTTCTATCCCATATGGTCCGGTTTTTTTCCCACACAGGGCGTCTTGCAGAAAGCATTGCACAAAGCACGACCTCAGCAGTTCTAGGGATGATTCCCCCCCCCCCCCACCCACACACACACACACACTAGAAAGTATACGTAGAAAGTCTGGAAGATACAGCTCAAATGAAACAGGGGGAGTGCTAAAACAGATAAGGAGGAGGCGAGAATTCATTCAATGGCACCTTGCCGTCTTGACAGATGATAGTTTGTGCTTCAAAAAGGCATAATAACTACAACCCATGGCGGTAGCGAATGTGACTGATAAGGCCAATTCGCGCTGTAAATGTTCGCCAAAGTTGATGCATGGGATTACATGGTCATTTCCACCATCGTGCACCATTTTTCGTCTCAAACGCTCAGTGTGTGACTTATCTGCAATAATTTTCTCCTTTGTCTTTATTCCATTTCTGATATTTTCCCCCAATGCAATACGTTCAGCGGCGACTTGGTCCCAATGTGCATTATCAATGCCTGTATCAATCATGTCCCGCTTACACACATCTGTGTATCGTAGTAGAGGCCGACCCTGAGATCTCTTACCCATCTGTAATTCACCAAAAAAGATGTCCTTTGGTATTCTACCATCATCCATCCTCCTAACATGTTATATTCATTTAAGTCTACGAAGACTGAGCGTGGAATAAATCGTCACACAACCTGATCTTTCCAATACTTCAGTATTTGTGATTTTGTCTTGCCAATTAATACCAAGTGTTCTTCGCAGACACCGCATATAAAAGCTGTTTAAACGTTTCTCTTGGTGTGAGTAAGTTGTCCAGGTTTCACTGCCATAAAGAAGAGAACTAAGGACACAGGCTTGATAGACAAGGACTTTTGTTTTGGCAGTAAAGCTTCCTGTTCTCCCAGACTCTTTTTCTTAACCTGTTCATTGTTGTTGCTGCCTTACCAATCCTGATGTTGATTTCCTGATCTAGGGATAATTTGCTATTTACCACTGATCCTAGATATGTAAAATGGTCTACCATCTCTAGTTCGGTGTCGTCAATAAAGATTGATGGTACCCCATGTGCACCTTGTGACATAATCTGTGTCTTCTTTTTGCTAATTGTTAAACCAAATTCAGAACAAGCATTTAAGAATGCAGATACTAGACGTTGTAATGCTTCCTCAGAGTGGGTCGTAACTGGAGCATCATCTGCAAAAAGCAACTCTCTGATCAGTACCCTCCTAATTTTGATCTTGGCCTTCAATCTCTGAGCATTGTAGAGGCCGCCATCTGAGCGTGAGTGAATCCTGATCACGAAAGGTATATTTCAGCAGAAGTGAAAAGTATATTCCAAAGAGGACGGGAGCTAGTGCACAACCTTGCTTAACACCACTCTTGATTTCAAACTCTTCAGAAGTTGCACCATCAAACTTGATTATAGCCTTCATGTCTGTGTGGAACGATTCCACAATGCCAATCTTCTTTAATGCCTTGAACAGACCCTGACGACTGACCAAATCAAATGCCTTTGTGAGGTCGATGAGGGCAATAAACAGTGGTTGATTCTGTTCACGACATTTTTCTTGCATTTGTCGCAATGAGAATATCATATCAATGATAGACCGATTCTGTCAAAAGCCACACTGTGATTCGGGGTAGACTTGATCTCCTAGGACTTGAAGTCTGCGCAGAACAATTCCGGCAAATACTTTCCCAACAATACACAGAAGTAAGATACCCCTATAGTTGTTACAGTCGCTCCGATCGCCCTTGTTCTCGTACAGTGTTATGATGCTTAAATCTTTGAAATCATGTGGGACTTGTCCTTCTCGCCAGCATAGCTCTATTAGCTGGTGGATCTGTAGAGTAAATGTGTCCTACCCACTCCTGATTGGAACTCTATTGGAACCCACAACCTCTATTGGAATCCCATCCTTCCCTGAAGCCTTGCCAGATGCAAGTTCATTTATAGCACACTTAACTTCTGTTATGGTGGAAAGTGTATCCACGTGGTCAAGAGTTGGTTGGGCCTCTATGACGTTGAGGGCATTGTAACATGATGGATCAGAACCCCACATTCCCAGCCCGACACATTCATGAAAATACTTTCGATTTGAGCGGCGTTTCCAGATAGAAGGGCTATTCTTGGAATAGTAGGTTCCAGAACGAGTTGGGGGAGGGCAGCGGTATAGACGCTTGTCTTTTCATTGGCTAATTGTGACAGCCCACGCTATTCACTGGGCCACATTTGAAAATCTAGCAGTTAGACGCGGGATTCCAACCGGAGCGGTCGCTAGTTTGTGATGTGATGACCCAACAATGCCCTTAAAGATTCGATAATATATTGTTCTCTGGATACCAGGTACCATATTAAAACATACTTAAATGTTGTATTTATGCCTGGTGAACGAAAGAGAAGAATATAAGAGTATTTTATGAAGAACATGTGAAAGTGAAAACAGAACTTCTGTGTGCCAGTATTCTGAACACTGCATCTTCAACCTGTCAGATCTTTCACGCTGAATACTCCAAGTGCATATCATTCCTCTGTTGTGACTGGTTGCGTATGCTTGATGATTGTATAGTACACTCAATGCAAATTCGCAAACCCCTTGTGCATTATTAATGCCTAGGATTACTTATTCTTCACCAGACTGTACATTGCTCTTGAGAGTTAACATTTGGCAGTCTGAATTGGAATGTGTGATGTAAACATGTATAGGTTCCTTTGTAAATGCTGAGAATGTTGGAGTGAGTGAGTGGGTGATTTGATAAGTAGCCTCTCACCTTAGTAGAAAGAAAGATGCTTCAATATCAATATGTAGGCGGGACGTGTATGGCACGCCAGAATTGCAAAAGTCATATGATGCCTGGTGGCTAAATTACGCTCAAGAGAATACCATTTCTCTCTGAAAGTATTACACTTGTACCTCTACTGTTGGTGGGTTCATATAAACTAGTTCCTAACAGGACCATAGGTGTGTGAACCTGTGTCTTAGTTGGCTGAATATATTGTATGGCTCATGCAAATTTACAAGGACTAAACATGTTTTTCCCATATGTGCTTGGTGCATATGTGAACAATTGCTTATGCAATTGAGCTTCTGTTACCTACTGTGGTAGATACTCAGTGGGGAAAGAGATAAATAAGGGAAGATCTAATGTGACGGACGAATAGCACACTGGCAACATTATCATGAGTGAGATGGATCCTCAGTTGTACAGGGGCGAAGAGTCCAGATCTCCTTTTGGCTTTGAGGGAACCTTTTTCTTCTTATATAAATTTCTGTGTAGATACATAGTAGTCTCACAGTGGGGGTTGAGCCAAAGAAAAATGGTTCTCCAAAAGGGCTATTGCGGGAATGATTAACTCATTTAAGAGACCTCTAGACATAAACGTGCAAAATCATATCCTTTATCTTGTATAGTTATTATTCAAGATATATCTCCAGAGAACACTACTAACTAGGTCCTCTGTCAACTATCAAATTTGTCACATAACTGGGCGCTCGTCCGGGATATAAACCCTGGGAAAACCCTAATACTCGTCTCGGATTTAAACCCTGGTAATAACCTGCTAGGGGCTCACATACCTGATGCCCTGATGTCGGGATACAAACTTTGGGTATACCCTGCATAGGACTCACTGTTGGGATCTCTATGTTGGTATTAAAATCCGGGGTGACCTCTCGCAAATCAGACCCAATTCTTGGAGTTTTTATGGTGTTGGTTAATGGACCCTGTCTCTTATATGAGGACAACTGTCCAGACATGTAAACCCGCAATAAATCTCTAGAAGGTTTGATTTCATTAATAGTGATAATTTTGCATGTATCACTGTTTTAATATATCAGATAGGATTTCAATGTAGCAGACTGAAGATGATGTATAAATATCTTATGGGTCAACATAAATGATGTATCCATGATATTTGGTGTTCTCAGAATGAACTGATTTATTAGCTTGTCAATATTGTTGTATGATTTTGTGCATGCTGGTTGTTCAATCTATGTATCTAAAAATTAAGGTACCTGAGACACCAGAGAACACAAATTATTTTAATATAACTGAGACAGCTATTACAGGGGGAAATTCATTTTGTCCCTGAAATTAAGACACTTGATCCAGTAAATGAATATGGGGGCTACTCCATCTCCAAAATTAATTGCTGGCATGGGTGAGAGAGGGGAAATATTGTTGTAACTACAACATTTTTTTATGTCACCACATCACATAAGATAACAACTCCTTATATTCTCTTCTCCCCATAACATGCTTGCAATACTGAGGGTTAAGATGGTGAGCACTGATGGTTAAATTCATAGGGCACCCATAAAGACACCACAACAACACACTCTCGGTTATAGTCAGTATTCGTACCGGCTATTGTCCAGTGTCGATTCGACGTTGGATTTATTCTTCAGTGTGTGATCTTCTCAGTATATCCTGATCAAATTGCTGAGGGGGGAGCAGATTGAAAATTCCAGGAGAAAATTCTTAAGAACTCAGTCACTTGCCATTCTTGAAGTAGTGGTATTATTAAGCGTACTTGATACGTGATGGACGAGATGAAAGGAAGATTCTACCTGATGTCATGGGCGGTCATACAAAACCGACCACAGTCTGGTGTCTATAAGACATTAGTCTATTGTTCGATGGTGTAATCTCACTGGTGTACTAGGATCCATGTCACCAGGAGTTAACTCATTGAATTTCCAGGAAGGCCATCAAAATAACTGGACCCCTGGCCATTCATATGGCAGTGGAGCGCGTACACGAAGTATGTGTCTGGGAAACGATGGGAACCAACCTGATGTCATTGGCGTATCATACGACTAGGAGCATATCATGGACAACCTGAAAAATTTCATGAAGAGATAAAACAGGATCCGTCTCCGACGTCGGCCGTCAATTCATCCTCAATTGAGAAAGCGTTTCTGCCTTAAAAATGGTGGGAATTAAAGAGAGGACAAAGTGAGTACAACTGATGTCATTCCCCTTTTTCATCCTCAATTGGGAAGACTTTTCTGCCGGAAGAATGGTGGGAATGTAATAAGGATTACTGTCTCCAAACAGTTAACTCTTATATGGTAGAGATCACTGCAACTCCAGCAGCTGACACTCTATACACATTGTCTGCGATTTAGTAGACTAATACGAAATATCGCTGTTCTCAAACAGTTGACTCCTTTCAAGGTAAAGATCCCTGCAAGTTCAGCAGTCGACTCTTACACAATAAGAACCATGCATTGCGCAGTGGAATCTTATATTATTACTGAGATGCGAGGTATATTCACAAGACCTGGCCAGTCCTGTCCTCAAAGTCAGTAAAATTGCTTCCAAAATTCTAGTCAAGATTGGAATCTATGAAGCTATACCCACATAATCACACTCCTCAAAGATGGCTGTGATAATGACGAACTTCTCTATGCTGAGAGGATTCGCCAAATTCGCCATATGTAAACGTTTTGCTCGTGTGGGCGAGAAAGAACGAATACTATCCAGTCATTCGAAGCACTTAGCTAGAGCATGGCTGAAGGACAACTAGTTGGAAATTCCACCTGGAATTCTAGATTAGTAGTAGTAGATGTCACAGTCTGGCTGCATCTACAAACTCAGTTGCAACGTTAGAAACAGCTTACATAATAATGGATGCTGCGCTGTCAATTCACGACAAGCAACTAAGGAGAGAAAATGCTGTCACTTCTCACAACACATCAGAATAGAGGCCTAACGGAATGAGGGAATCTCAACCAATAGTGCACTTCTAAATCTATGGTAGTGACTATAGAAATAAGTCAAGGAAATATAATGAGAAATTGCTACCATCTGCAAACACAAGAGGCTTATTGGAAAGGTAGACCCTGTGTCCAACGCTAACCAAATCTGCAATAGTAGATTTTAGTCTTAACAAGTTCTGCAGTGGCTGCTTGCACAGTTCACCCGGAAGTGATTGTCTTTGCTCCGGTGCTGGTCAAAAATTTTAACCCAGTTCCAAATGCCACGATTACTGTTGGAGAAAGTTGTTCAGTTAAATATACTCTCACAGGATTATCATTCTCCTGTGGCGAAGGGAAGGATGAAGTTCTGATAAAAGATGAAAGGTGAGAGATACATGGAATACAACCATTCTCTCTAAACCTCATCTGGAAGTTGGCTTAATTGCAAAGCCATTACTTCACATAATGAATCTCTATGGACCATTCATACTTTACGAAATGGTGTGACTCAGAGAGAGCATTTATCACAAACAGGAAATATAGCAAGGATGTCGGTGATGGAACACTGTCGGAGGTAAATAGAAGGGCAGTTCACAGATGAGTGGAGTCAGGACTCTTGATGCTCCCAGTGACTTAAAGGAACTTAATGCAGGGCTAACTTCATGGTCTTTGCGTTTGCCACCAAATTCATCGACTGATGCAATGTTGGGGCAGTTTATTTTTAAAGGAAAAATCACTTAGTTCCAAATGTACTACTCTAGTAGGGTAAAGGGGGACAGGGAGTAATTGACAAAACCACCTGAGGGATCTGGGAACTGTGGATTTTTGAGATTATCTGTCATGCTGTCACAAAATAAAACCGTGTGTTTAACCGGTTGATTATTATAGAGGATTTTCTGATTAAACGGACTATCTGCCAGCGACAACTATTTTACTAACAGTAAAAACAAATCGGATGTCAAAATCCCAGGACAATATTTGTAGTTGCACGTGTACATCTCTAACGGATTGGGAACATTCGGTGGTGATGAAGACAGGTCCCGGCATCGCTTGACAGTTTGTCAACAGTCAGAGACAAACCGGAATTGGCAGCGAGAGACAGGAAACAGTACATCTGTCAAGTCTTAGTTCCGGAACATCAAGAAGATTGACGGCTGGTTACTGGCAACTGTGTTGGGAGTATACAGGAACTCGCTGGCTTGTTTTGGGAGTCTAAACAAGTGATGACATTCTTGACAATGGCTGATATGTCCAAATAACACCTGTGTGGACAGGAAGAATACAGTCACGTGACCAATTAGAGGTTTGGCCAAAAACCATGATTGGAGAGGAGGAGTTGATCGCAAACCTTGGATTGTAGAAGACGTGCTTCGGCACTGTGGTTCTGATGGAAAACGTCTACCGTGTGCGAATTGAGTTAATTTAATTTTACACGTGCCTGTCATGGCAAGAGTGGATGTAATTTGATCTAACTGCAGTGTGGCCTAAGGTAGAACCGATTATAATTAGTTCTAATTAATATAGGCTGTAGGCTTGTTAAAACTATAGTGTGATGATTAGCACTGTTAGTGGAAAACTAACTAGAGTAGGGAAGTGATACTTGGCTCTGTTAGTTGAAAATAGATTAGTGAAGTGTTGATAAGCTTTACTAGTTGAGAATTGAGTAATGAGGGATAATTGGGATCTTCCCGTAAGTGTCCCTGGTGGGCGGGGTTCCGCATGCTGTTTGTTGATTTTTTTTTCTTGTCTTGGCCTGATGATAACATATGTGTTCAGTCATCTGTCCATGACAGAGTAGGTTCATTATATTTTCTGAGCGAGGCCGATGGCCACGATCATCTAATAGAGATCAGTGACGGGGAGACTATCACCGGTTATATGATTTATGTTACAGGTTCCTCTGGTTGTAATGAAGAACCCGGAACAACTAAAAATCCGATCCAGGATAAATTATGATGTGGAGAGATGGGCCAGCAACTTTCGCAACGGAAGAAGTTAATACACCTTGCTCGGTGGAGTCTAATGGTATATGTATTCTACATGAGTGAATACCAATCGTTAACACACCTGAAGTGATGGAGGTTCAACCCATGTGGAACTAGATCAGTAGGGACTGATGTTCACAGTAGATGAAACCAAACATTGAAGTGTAGTTGTTCCACTTATCAAGGAAATCAGAACTTTCAGACTATATCTAGTGAATAAAGCAAGCCATTTTATTCTAGATACATTAACTGTTTAATAGTGAGAACTAGTGAACATTTATCAAGAGACAAAAAGACTGGTTAGTAGGACAGTGTTCCATGTTTGTTTTCACTGCGCCGGAATTATGAAGCCGGAGTTTCTATAAACTATTAGGAACAGTTGCGTTAGGAAATATACTAGTATTTTCCACGGATTATATTTACCTGAGATTCAGATCTCATGGTCATCAGAGTTCCTGGAGGAGGACATGTCTGGAGAGAAGGATACGACTTCGGTGAGGTTTTTCGTACTGACTCGAATGATGTCGTGTGATCCTTGCCATGATGTGTACACTATGATCCTGAACTTTGAAGGCTGACCTACACATTTATGTTATAATACACGACACACTTTTTCTTCGCATACACGTCTCATATACGTTACACTTTTCTTTTAATAAATTAGTCTTTATTAATTTTTAGAAGCAAGAGTTGTTGAGTATGTTGCGTTGGGGAAGTATGAGAGGGGGCATAGTACGACAGTGAGAGAGTGACAGGAAAAGGTGTCCATAGGCTGATGGAGTGTGTTGGACGGATGCTGGTGGATTCTCCAGGATATGAATAAGGGGAAAAATATTATAATGTGGGGGTCGACTCTCTTCACTCCAGGGACGACACTTTAAAGGAGGACACGACACATGCCTATGAAAGATTTAAGACAGGGGCCATGTAACATGATGGATCAGAACCCCACATTCCCAGCCCGACACATTCATGAAAATACTTTCGATTTGAGCGGCGTTTCCAGATAGAAGGGCTATTCTTGGAATAGTAGGTTCCAGAACGAGTTGGGGGAGGGCAGCGGTATAGACGCTTGTCTTTTCATTGGCTAATTGTGACAGCCCACGCTATTCACTGGGCCACATTTGAAAATCTAGCAGTTAGACGCGGGATTCCAACCGGAGCGGTCGCTAGTTTGTGATGTGATGACCCAACAATGCCCTTAAAGATTCGATAAAATATTGTTCTCTGGATAACAGGTACCACTATTAAAACATACTTTAATGTTGTATTTATGCCTGGTGAACGAAAGAGAAGAATATAAGAGTATTTTATGAAGAAAATGTGAAAGTGAAAACCTAACTTCTGTGCGCCAGTATTCTGAATACTGCTTCTTCAACCTGTCAGATCTTTCACGCTGAATACTCCAAGTGCATATCATTCCTCTGTTGTGACTGGTTGCGTATGCTTGATGATTGTATAGTACACTCAATGCAAATTCGCAAACCCCTTGTGCATTATTAATGCCTAGGATGACTCATTCTTCACCAGACTGTACATTGCTCTTGAGAGTTAACATTTGGCAGTCTGAATTGGAATGCGTGATGTAAACATGTACTAGTTCCTTTGTAAATGCTGAGAATGTTGGAGTGAGTGAGCTGGTGATTTGATAAGTAGCCTCTCACATTAGTAGAAAGAAAGATGCTTCAATATCAATATGTAGGCGGGACGTGTATGGCACGCCAGAATTGCAAAAGTCATGTGATGCCTGGTGGCTAAATTACGCTCAAGAGAATACTATTTCTCTCTGCAAGTATTACACTGGTACCTCTACTGTTGGTAGGTTCATATAAACTAGTTCCTAACAGGACCATAGGTGTGTGAACCTGTGTCTTAGTTGGCTGAATATAATGTATGGCTCATGCAAATTTACAAGGACTAAACATGTTTTTCCCATATGTGCTTGGTGCATATGTGAACAATTGCTTATGCAATTGAGCTTCTGTTACCTACTGTGGTAGATACTCAGTGGGGAAAGAGCACATGATGATAATGTACCTGTGAGTCAAGTCTGGTGAAAAGGGGTGAGGTCTGGCATTGCTGTGTGAGTGTATATGGAATAGGACATTCATGCACCACCATCACAACCATTGGAAGTGATGTTTGGGCTGCTAATTGGGTAAATGCCATTAGTTAATACATAATGCATATTGCAGTTGTAAATGCCTATTTTCCATTTCCCTTCACAATGCCTGTCTCATGTTGCTATGTCACAATGCTTGCTCATGATGCTTGCCTTATAGTGCTTGCTGTACTGTGTCTGGTCCTCCTTGTGCCCAGGTCTACTGTGGTTCAAACATGGTGGAACTTAGGCCACATAAATGCTTGTAATTGTGTTAAGCTACCCCTGACTCAGCATATAGTCTTGTGGCTACCACAGGTAGGGGTGAATAAAGAAACCATATCACCCACAGTACATCACAGTGAAATTCACTACATCATCAACTAGGAGAGGTGTGTTTGGTCAACATCCTCCCTTAACCTCCCCATCTCCATCTGTGTATGTTAATGTATGATAACATCATCTTTTAACAAATGTAAAGAGATGTTGTGCCATTTTTGTATATTGACAGAGATAAGAGGATGGTGGAGAGGCCTTTCATATATCATCTGGGACAACTAACCAGTAGTCCCTAAATCCAGAACCAACTCCCTATAAGTACCCTAGGGAAAATCACAGATGACCACCAGCTGAATTGCCAGCCTTTAAACCTGTGCCCCAAATGGAATACTTATTCATTTTCCTAGAATTCCAAAATACAGGAATGTCTTGGAGGATTTAATCTCAGCTCCAACCGCTGAATGTCAAAGGGAGAGGAATAGTTCTGAAGACTTCAATGATTAGAAGTATAGTGACTCTTATAATGATCCTGACAGTGATCATAATTATCAGAATCATCTGAGAACGAAAACAACAAGTCTCTGGTTGTTAACCCCATTCAAGAAGACTGGTGAAAGGACTAGTGCAAGGGATTGTTTGGCTAGGACTTGTCTTGGTTAATCTCCAGCCTGGTGCTCACACAGTGTTTATGAATGAAGACTTGAAGAGTAAGTGAGGTGGACTAGATATGTGAAGTCCCCAGTGACAGTTTTCACAGACAGTCTGGTCAACAGGGAGATTCAGTACCTTATCATCACCACCAATTCTGTTCTCAAGAGGAAATGATCTGCCATGGGACTTATTACAGGAAATCTGCTACCTGGACCTTTTCCAACCTCAATTGCTGAGGATAACAGGGTGCAAACGGATCCAGAACAGTAGTTCCTTCCTTAAGTTTCCCATAAGCAGGATTTTCATAAACTTCCCAGAGACAGAGCATGATGATAGATACCGAGAATCAGTGTTGTAGTTGGAGAGGAGGAGGAGGAGAGTATAGTGATTGGGTGGTGGAGTAATGGGGAGGTGGTGTATCATGTTTATCTACATGCATGTGTGACATATTTTGTACATTTTATATGTATTTGTTGAAGTGTTGACATGCCAGGAGATGAAACAATGGTCATCACTCGACTCACCATCAGCTCAATAAAGTGTATTTAATGAATCAGTGTTTTAAGTACAAGTCTCAAGAGAATGTCTTGTACAGTTGCTGTCAAGTATTGTCTCTGGTGACGGTCTTAAGTTACTGTGGTTGGTTACAAATATTGTGAAAAGTCCTGTATAGATGTTGTCAAGTATCTAATGATGTATGTCTTGTACAATGGTTGGTGTAAACATTTCCTTGTGAATGTATGTTCCACTTTTGTCAAGAACCTGTCATGTAGATGTCTTGTTCAACAGATGTGATGTACAGTTATTGTTGAGTGTGTCTACTAATATTGAATCCTAAAGTCTAAAGTCATTGGACAACTGATATAGGTCATATTGACATAATAGATAAATAAGGGAAGATCTAATGTGACGGACGAATAGCACACTGGCAACATTATCATGAGTGAGATGGATCCTCAGTTGTACAGGGGCGAAGAGTCCAGATCTCCTTTTGGCTTTGAGGGAACCTTTTTCTTCTTATATAAATTTCTGTGTAGATACATAGTAGTCTCACAGTGGGTGTTGAGCCAAAGAAAAATGGTTCTCCAAAAGGGCTATTGCGGGAATGATTAACTCATTTAAGAGACCTCTAGACATAAACGTGCAAAATCATATCCTTTATCTTGTATAGTTATTATTCAAGATATATCTCCAGAGAACACTACTAACTAGGTCCTCTGTCAACTATCAAATTTGTCACAGGCATCATCCGCTAGTTTGGTCTCACTTGAGTAAAGCTCCAAATAGTGCTCTACCCATCTATCCATCTGCTATTTCTTATCAGTGATGATTTCTCCAGACAAGGTTTTCAATAGTACACTCCTCTTGATCATTGGACCATAGGCTTTCTTTATACCTTCATACATGCTTCTGATGTTTCCCTTATCACTTGCATTTTGAATGGACTAACACAACTTGATTCAATAGTCATTTGCACACTGCCTGGCAGCCTTTTGCACATCCTTCCTATCTTGCTTCAGCTCACTCAGAGTGTTACACGTTGTCGTTCCTTGTTTCTTAAGAGAGTTATCTTTGTTTTAACGATCAAGGGCTACAGTAGGCCTATCTGGATGTTTGCCGCAAACCAGTCCTGCCTCTTGTTATCCACAGTGCCGTAAACACCCACCGCCGTTTTATAAAGAGTTTCCTGAAGTTTACCGCACTTTTCACTTGCTGTACAATTTTCTGATGTATCGGTGAAAGCGTCTTCAAGTTGCTGTTGGAATTCAAAGCACTTATCAGGATCGTGGGTGTTAATAATATTAATCCTGGGGCTAGATTTGTGTTTAGCTGTGTAGATTCTCTTTGGTCTCAGTCTAACCCCTGCAACAACCAAAGAATGGTCCTTATCACAGCCAGCACTGTGATAACTCCGAGTTAATGATTTTTGGTTCAGATGTTGTCTCCGTGTGATTATGAAGTCCAGCTGATGCCAATGGCCGGATCTTGGATGTTTCCATGTGACCGTATGCAGTTGTTTTGTTTTTAAAAAAGGAGTTTGTGATACATAGGTCATTTATAGTGCAACGCTCCAGTAGCCTTTGGCCATTTTCATTCTTGTGACCTATCTTGTATTTTCCAAGGCACTACTGGCCATGAACTCGAGTCCTTGCCCACACTGAGCATTGAAATCACCGAGCACATAAAGGACGAGAATTAGTCATATATAAATAATATGGGTGGTGCATGTAAGGAGCTGCACAAGACAGCACGACTGAGTGCAAGTTGGCTGAGGGCCTTTGCTTCATTGTGGAAAATAAGGAGGAGGCAAAAAAAGAAGTTAAAAGTTAGTTGTATATGTATTGTGTGTTTGTTTGTGTGTGCGTGTGTGTGTGAATAGGGGTATCTGTGTGTCTAAAACTAGGCAAGTGTTTGAAAATGTATTTCACTACACAAGGTAAGCCCATGTACAATAACATCAATAAAATACCACAAGGTCGACTTTACTTAGCGAATGTTTTCCAAAATGGAAATTGATCGCTATTCCTGAGGTTCGTAGGGATAAATTGAAAATCGTCCACGTTTGACCCTTTGAATTTTTTTTTTTTCAAATGAAGAGTTGTGAATAATCTACATCAAATCCTGCCAAGCGGTAAATAATAATTTTAACTGTAATCACAAATGAAAGCGATACATTTTTGTTATTTGCTTTCGTATTTATAACTAGCTCCTTGAGTTCGTCCTTGGAAAATGAAGACGATTCTTAGAATTCATTAACCTAAGAAGCTAAACTTAGCCACTTTTTGGCTGATGTTTTACATGCCCCCCCCTCCCCTCCCAACTGCCTTTCTGTAAGACTAAGTTAACTGCGCATTAGGCCAGCTAAGTCCAGAAACGACACAACACTCGGGGAAGTCCCACCCGTGCTCCCTTCTCATCTTCAACAGCCAGCGTGGAGTCCAATATTAATTTGTGTCGGCTAGATCCTCTGGTCACTCGCTGCAGCACAATTCTCTCCGAGCCGTGATAATCGATCTGTTCTTCTGCATTCATTATAAACACGATTCCAAAGGGCGCTTACCACATCTGCCTTTTCGTGCACCAGTTTCCCACAAAGTGGTACAAACCCTATAAATCTGTCCGCCTGCTTATTTCCCACCACACCAGCATGTCCTTGGGGGGGGGGGGGGGGGGGGAAGAAAGATCCAACAGAAGATCTCTTATAGTTTTATTGTTGAATGAAAACCTGCCACTCTGCCCGTAGCATGCCTGTCTTCACATTTGTCCGCCACAATCGCAACATGCGTGTGCTGTTTGTCTTCCAGCCAGTGGAACGTTGCCGTGACTTCCCCACCTCCATTCTCAGACTTAATATTGTGGTATAATATGCTAGACTCTCCTGCACAAAACCCATTCAGTGCAGCGATGCACAGGTCTGACTTTTCCTCTGGCATTCTGGTCCCTCCTCTTCGTAGATTTGGCGGTTTAAAAAAAGTGTAAATGCATTCCCTGTATGTAGCAAAATGGCAGGAAATAAAATATAATTAATACATCTTCACTGAGAAGTTTAAATTTAAAGACACGTTGAACAGATTTGAAAAGCTCGCAATAACTTCGTCTGTCTTGTAAAGTATTGGATGAGAAAAATGTGAATATTCTACATTATCCAATGAACATCCTGTTTTCAGTTCTTTCTTTTATCATCATCATGTGCCATGCCGATAAGCGTGGGCGGTCATGTTTCACCGTTTCACTCATTCATCAGAGTCGTGGGTCAGCTCAGTGTTCTTGTCTCGACCATGCCACGTGGCCAGCCATCCAGATATTTACCTCTCTGCCTTCCCCTTGTACTCTTGTCCTTGATCTTGCCAGTTGTCATTAAATTCACCAATTCACTTCTTCTCATAACATGACCAAAAATGTTGACTGTCTACGTCTAATTGGGTGTCAGAGCGTATATCACTTGCTGGGCTTCATCAGACCGCATTTTCGGGGTTCCACTTCCTTCTTGGTCCTCTGTCCGTTTATTTCCGATCACTTGAGGGACTCTATAGCCATGCCTCACTACCAGGAATTCTGATATCAGTCTTCCAAGTTCTTCTATAAATATCAATAGGAGTGGTCTTACAACAAATGCCTCTTGTTCACATTGGGTTAGTCGGCTCACAGTAATTGCAAGGTGGTTCTCACATACATCACGGGCAGCCCACAATTATCTTGTCTCTTTGACGCCGCCTCGGAACAATTGTATTCTCCAGGTAGGGACTGAAATCATGACTTTCAGAATGAGGTCAAACACTGGCAATGTCACCAAGTTCAAGGGACATCCGGTCCAGTAAGACAGATAAGCTTTTGCTTGCTTGCGTTCGCTGGCTGTGATCTCCAGCGTGAAGTACTGTATGTCAGATGAAGACATCCTGTTGTCCAGCATCAGTGTGATGTCATACAGGACCTGAGGTTTGCGTGAGTATCCGTTGTCCTATGTCTGACTTATTGGTGTGAGATAGGCTGTTGAACTGTTAAGGCCTATTGGGTGTTTCTGTTTCTAGCCACGCTTTTTTTTAAATACATTTTCCTTATTTTGAACTGGTCGTATATGGTTCCGTCGCCAGCTACCGAGTTAAGGATATGGAACGACACTGTGAGCTGTTGATTTCACGTGGAATGCTTTTACATTTGTCCGCGGTTGTTTGTATTGTGAGCTGCGTTTTATTAAAAATGGCGGACGGCTGGTTACTGAAATAGCTGGTTTTGCTTTATGCAGTAATGTGCATGCAGTTGCTGATTTTCTAATAAATGTTGCTTCAATTGACGATCAACTGTAATTTTGGTGGCTGACTATTGTGTTGACACTCTGGCAGCGGCCGTATGCATGCACACATGTGTACGTGTTGGTTTGTCTAGATTTCTGTCTGTTCCACGTCTCCCGTGGGACAGTGAGGAGCATTTTGTGTGATATTTACTGGTACTGGAACGGAGCTTTATGGGGTGACCCTTTGACGGGAAGTTGGAACAACGACTAATGACTAACTAACGACTAACCCCAAGTTTAAGTTGATTTCTGCTTCTTTGGATTTAGTTGTATTGACGCATGAAGGTGTACGATGAAGAAGAAGAAGAAGAAGAAGAAGAAGAAGAAGAAGAAGAGGAAGAAGAAGAAGAAGAAGAAGAAGAAGAAGAAGAAGAAGAAGAAGAAGAAGAAGTAATGTACAGTCTCCCTCGTGATAGGCAGGATACTAATGAAACATGAAATCAAGAAACAATATTATTGCACTTGGGACATTTCCACACGTGCCAAATCTCAATCTATGGCACCAGTAGTAGACATGATACTTACATCTATAGACGTGGTGACTAAACAAACAAAAAAATAACAGGACTGGTTGAAGATCGGACTAACGACCACCAGAATACCGTGTCCAAGGGTACGAGACTGGTGCGCTCCCAACTTCGCTGTTGTGATCGTTTAAGCTAGTTGCATGTCCTTTACAGGACGTTCAATCAACTCCATTTTATTGACTGGTTCCTAGAATCTTCGGAGGTGTGGTTTTATAGAAGAATGCTGAAAATTAATTAAATAGCCAAAATGAGTGATCTGAACAATTTGAGATAGGCTAAGTCGCAAAGACAACTTATCACAAACATCAGAAAGAGGCATTTCAGATTTGTGGAAAGCACGGAAGGGAATTAGATGAGTTAATCCATGAGGTCGGAGATCGCAATGTGTGGAGAAGCATGATTTTTCGACGCCAGCCTCCAAGGCATTTGATGGCTGTGATTTAGTAGGTAATATTACGGTTCAGTAGGTAGCCATTGCTTTCTGGACGACCGACACCTTATTGCATGGAAATCAACGCAAAGTGGTCTGCTTACTGTAGCGGTATAACCTCTACTTCTAGGAACATCTTCTACCTGAGGAAGACGGCGACATTTTAGCCAGATATCACCTGGGGTAATGAGATATTTAGCCACACACACAGAGCTGACATGCGCAGTGAGCAACAATAAACCTTTGCTGAACTGAATCTGAAACTGTTTTATTCTAACCGTGGAAAGGTGTGCTTAAATGTTTGCTTCTGAAATATACAGTTTATATAATAAAAACAAGATTTCAGACCTTTATTGTATTTGATATGTGACAGTATGTTATAAGATTTTAATGCTTACAGGTTGCTGCAGAAGCGGCATTTCGTCGCAGACATTGGTGTATAAAATGTATTCCTCACTGTTTGACAGTAGTCTATTCTATTGGTAACTTGAGGACTGGAGAAGAAGGGCGATGTCAATCATTCCTTGGGCCGACTGAGAGCATTTAAATGACATGGGGAATGAATTAATGTGTACGAGTCAACGCCCAGATGAGATAAGGGAATGAAATGGAAATTACAGGCACACTTTACAACAAAATGAAAGTTGACACGCTGTGCGATAACAGATCTCAGAAGTACACACCTTGCTGTGTATGGCAGCGGGGTCTTTGAGCCTGAGGAATTAAAGCCGCCTGGCTAGTGCAGTCGCCGCGAACTGCAGGTTAGGATTTTCTTTTTGCCCCCTACAGAAAATAAATCCCACACCATACCGAGGGATCAAACCCGGGTCTCCCCGAACGAGAGTCCGGTGTTCTAGCCCTCAGAAGTACAATGACAGGGCCAAACAAACAAAAGCAGGTTTGGACCAAGCAGCATTCAAAATGAATGTCAGAAGGAAGGAGGCGTGTGTCACAGGAATGCCTTGAATGTTGTTAATATGATAACATACATGTTGTGTTATATACCAAATTAAAGGAAATTACATTGGGAGCACACCTGTATTGATATATTAGGTATGCTGATCATGTTTTTCAAATTGAGTATTTACTAATGAGACCACCACAGAAAGTTAGGCCTTGAAAAACTGAATCCAATGATACCACAATGATGCCTGTACATCACTTAGATAGTCACATTTGAGTGTTGGGATCTTGAACAACAAATTTCTCAGAATATGCACATTTCTTTTGTGTCCCAATCGGAGTGTCTCCAACAGATACCCGAACAATAATCAAAAATACATGACAAATACTGCAGATTAAAAGAAAATACTCACCTAACAGTATTTTCTCATTTACAGTTAATTCTAAAATAATAATTGTTCTACCAGTCCGTGCGAGATTCAGATTGTCTCAAACGGATATAAAAAGTGACTTCAAAAATATGTTCTGTCATGTTAAATGATAAAAAAAAAAGATAGTAAAAGTATACGAATAAATTATTAATAATCTTTAAACTTGTATTCTCTTTAGTAGTTAAAATTGAACATTTTGAGCGTAAAAAATTTACACAGCCTAGTCCAATTGATGTCCGCGCTGCCGCCATTTGGGTTTTCCATTCACAAAGACGAAACAACATTTCTGCAGAAATATTTTTTTTCTACAACATCCAGCGATATTCTTCTTCTTCAGCATTCCGAGCCATTGAGGTTCTTTGCTGCAGATACAAGCTGTCTCCATTCGTCTCTCTGATGGACCTTCTCTTGCCATTCGTTGATTCCAAGTGCTTGTAGATCTGTATGTATATTTTCTCTCCACCATCTCCTTGGTCTACCTCGGGGTCTACGGTCATTTATTTCTTGAGTGTAAGCGAGCTTTGTTTCCCTATTATCTTCCATTCTTTCTATATCGCCCCAGCCATTGCAGTCTATTAGCCTTCATGATACCATTGATTAGCGGGGACTTAAACAGATCATAAATGTCTTTGTTGCTTCTTCTTTTCCACTCTCCACTTTGTGTATCCCTAATGGGCCCAAAGATGCGTCTTAAGACTTTGTTCTCGAAGGTTTGTAACAAGGCTTCGTCTCCTTTAGTTTTACTCCAGGTTTCAGAGCCATACAGCACAACTGGTCTGATCAGTGTTTTGTAAATTGTGATCTTGGTGTTACGAGATAACACATTTGATTTTAGCAGGTGTTGTTTCCTCCGAAGGCGGAGAGTGTCTGCCTGTACGGCGAGGAACCACCAGTCTGCACACCAATAAGCCAGACATGGGACAATGGATACTCACGCAAACATCAGGTCCTGTATGACATCACACTGATGTTGGATAACAGGATGTCTTCATCCGACATACAGGACTTCGCGTTGGAGCTCAAGCCAACGAACACAAGCAAGCAAGCAGGTGTTGTAGTGCATGGTATATCTTATTTCCGGAGTTGATTCTAGCTTGTATTTCTCCCCTTATTATGTAAATTGGAAAATCCATCTAAAAACATGATTATATTAATCCAGTAGAAAATAAAATTACTATTTTAAAGTTCCGATAATTTCAACCAGTCGCTATGCACAGAATGTTAGACTGACCTATTCTGCAGAAACTAAGATGGCGTTTGTTATTGTCACATGATATTTGAATGAATGAATGATGTCGGAAGCATGCAGGATAGTTTCATAACCATTTTTGGGGACCCACTGGATCCTCCTCCGCAGGCGCGGTTTCTTGTTTTGGTTCAGGTTGTGGAAGACAATAAACCTACCAATATATCATCTCATCTTGTACTTTGGGTATCGAGGTGAAAAATAAACAGCTCAAACATAGCGAGATAACCATGGACTCTGTTATTCCCTCTGTCTAGCCATTTTATTAACATTTTCTAAATTACTTTTTAATTATGCAACCTGTATAGTTGGATACCTCTTGAAAAAACAAATCCAACGGTACCTTATTCAAGTCCATAGGTCAATTCTAAGCTGAGATATTAATGTTTGTGTGTCAGTTTATCATTTAATGTTAACACAGAGGAAAATACTATGTGAGCACTGATAAAGTGTGACCTGAACACTCACATCACTGTTGTTAACACATACGCTAAAGGGAGATAAAAACGGCATCTAACTGCTGCCGATTTATATATATATATATATATATATATATATATATATATATATATATATATATATATATATATATATATATTTATTCCATTTTTTATGCTTGCCCTCCATGCAACACGTTCAGCGGCGTCTTGCTCCCAATGACAAATTTCACTTAGAAATTATAATGTGTTATAGATAGCTCATCGGGCGCTGGAGCGCAAATTATTCCTCCCCACGATGCTTGACGGCAGAAGTGGAAGATGATGATGATGATGATAGATGCAAATATGCAATCATTAGCATTGCAATTGCTGTGGATATTCCATAACAATATTAAATGGTTATCGCTGGAGTATGACAATGATAACTGCTATGTCCCGCCATTGAAATACCACATTACAGCTTATAAGTAAAAATTGATGCTAAATTGGATGATGGATGTTTGTCCATCACGAATGATGAGGACCATTCATTCATTGCATCTTTGGTTTGATGAAGAACAAATGACTTGCGCTTTAGTTTCGATTATAGTGAGGAAGTGGTTGCGCAACTCCGTCGACCTCACTCTCTCGATACATATTAGAACAATGCTAAAAGTCTAGTTAAAATGGAATGTACAGGTCTACTTACTTATAAAGAAAGTCTGTACTTCGTATCGAAAACGAATTTGAGAAGACGAGAAGTATAGATTTGTGGCACATGGAGGGAAAAACAATATCCAGTAATCAGTTTCTATTTGAACTCAATCTTGAAATAATCGAGGAATTTAACATTATGAGTACTCTAAATCTCCTCAGATCGGAGACACAGAAAACATGTAGCTGAAAATAGCCGCAAATATATTTCATTTTAATTCGGGAATCCTGACCCGCAGTGGCTACCTCTGTCCATCGTTTACATTGCCTATTCCTTCTGTCCATTTACGTGGTCTATTCCCTCTGCCCATCATTTACATGGTCAGTATCTTCTTCTGGTACCATTTGGTCTGTACATCAGTGCTTATTGTGGTATACTGTTAGTTGGTAGCCTAGTTATATGGCCAAACTATTTAACTTCCTGCTATCCAATGAAATCTAGTGCTGCTATAACCTCCACTTTAGTCTCAATTTCATAATTTCTGACTTTCTCTCTTCTTGATACATTGAGTCAGGAATCTTCATTTCCATTGTTGTAATTTTTCTTTTCTCTTTTTCTGTCATTGTCCAGGTTTGGCATTTGCAGCATAGAGATGGTAGAAGTTGTGTTGTAGAGTGCTATTTAGTATCTACTTATATATGTATTTTAGTATGTACTTTAGTGTTGGTTCCATTTGTCCAATGAGTTGGTTTGCCTTATTGTATCTATTTTCGATCTCGTCTTCTGATTTACCATATGATGAAATTATATTTCCTAATTCTTCTTCTTCTTCTTCGTTCATCCGGAGTTTTTTTCCCGGATGTGATTGTGTTGTGTCTGTTTACAGCAGAGCTGCGTTCTTGCGCCGTTAGGCCGACACATCCAACTTCTGCGGGCATTTGTTGACCGGGTTAACCTTCCCGGGGGTTTCTTAGGACGTTTGACTCTCACTGGTGTGGTGTTATCTCCCATTCTAGCTGGCCCATATAGAGCAGCCAAAGACATCCTGGTCAGCCCTCAAGGGAAGGCAGGGGCAGACCATGGGCATTCCCCGCCATCCAAGGAGGCTTCCATAATTGCAGAGCCAACACACAGCGCTCTGGTACTGGGCTCACCCAAGGAATCGTCACATCCTGCACATGGCTGCTTAGCCTCACTTCCGTATATTGGGCCTTCCGTTCACCATAGGCTGTTCTTCCGGAAACCAGAAGAATGCAGTGTGCAGATGACATCCACACAGTGAGCTTTCGACTCGGACTTTCCACGCAATGGATTTGCTATCCGAGCAATATTCCATTTCGTGCCACTAGGACACTTTTTCCACCTTATTTGAAGCCCACACAGTGAGCTTTTGATTCGGACTTTCCACGTAATGGATTTGCTATTCAAGCAATATTCCATTTCGTGCCACTAGGACACTTTTTCCACCTTTTATGAAGCTCACACAGTGAGCTTTTGATTCGGACTTTCCACGTAATGGATTTGCTATCCGAGCAATATTCCATTTCATGCCTCTGGGAGGTTTTTGTAACCGACATACCTGTGGAATGAAGTGTGGCAGTCTGAATACTTCTTCATACACCTTTAAATGTCAACCTGTATGTAGTTAAAGTAAGCTGCGGTCAACTTGAGCTTGTTGATATCTCCATAGAGCTTGTCCTCAAATGAAGCAGGTGTGGGCCAAAATATCTTTCTCTGTTCTGCATATATTGGGCAATCCTGCAGCAAATGTTTTGCTGTCATTTTTCCAGTTCGACAATTACATTCATCGCATGTTTGTGGGAAAATGTACAAATGGATCAGCCACTACCTTGAGAACAGAACTGCCAGGACAAAAGTACAAGGACAAACCAGCAAAATGATGCTGTTGGAGCAAGGTGTCCCCCAAGGAGGAGTTCTTTCACCAACATTATTCCTAGCATATATAAACGACATCACGGAAAATTTTCCAGCCAGAGTACACACATCATCCTTTGCAGATGACCTAGCCAATATGGACATCTGAAGAATATATTAGTACAGCTAACAGCAGAATACAGCAAGCCCTATTAGCACTAGAGGACTGGTCAAAATCATGGCTAGTGAAGATAAGTGAGGAGAAAACAACATGCACAGTGTTCTCCCTCTCGAATAAAACTCAGCAACCTAAGCTGGTATTGAATGGAAAAATATTGCGCCATGAAGAAAATCCAAACTATCTCGGAGTCACCTTTGATCGTCGCCTGACATGGAAAACACAGGTTGAGAAAAATCGAACAAGAGCAAGGCAAAGAATGGCAATCATGAAAAAGCTTGCTGGTACAACGTGGGGAGCAGATGAGAAAGTTCTCAAGAAGCTATATACTGGACGGGTGAGGCCAGTACTGGAATATGGCATTGCAGCTTGGGCAACAGCAGCTAAGTCAAACTTTAACAAAATAAGTAGAGTCCAAAACCAAGGAATGCGAATCATAACTGGAAGCCTGAAGACAACGCCTATTAATGAACTAGAAAATATCACTTGTTTACAACCAATGCAGGACAGAAGAGATAGCAGAGCCCAGCAACAAGCAGAAAAATTTAGAAGATTGACAGACCACCCTATGTATAACAGGTTTAATGGTTTTGGAAAAGGAAGACTGAAGCGTAGCAACTTTGTAGAAACTGCAAAACGAAAGATTAGGGCAGATCCCATACTTAACATATCAACAGTCAAGCCCATTTACTATGCACACAACTTCCCAGCTTGGAGACAGCAGCAACTGCCTGAGATGATAGAAAACATTCCTGGTATTGAGAAAAAGAACACTCAGCATGAAACCGAAAGAAGAGAAATAACCCTAAACTACATAAAAGAACATTACCCAAGCAGCAATTGGACCCATGCATATACAGATGGATCAGCCAAAAATTCAATAGAGAATGGAGGAGGAGGAATTCTCCTAAATTTAAAAAATGGAGTGACAAAAACACATTCAGTGGCAACTGGAAAGTTTTCAAGTAACTTCAAAGCAGAGGTAGAGGCTCTGAAAACTGCAGCAGAAATGCTCTTGATGGAGGAAAATAAAGAGAAGCAAACAGCTATCTTCACAGATGCAAAGTCAGCTGTCTCAATACTGAAGAGCAATAACAGCACAGAAATAGCTGACCTAAGAGCAGCACTCCATGGTCTAAGCCAGAAATCCAAAAAAGTTGTAATACAGTGGATCCCATCACATTGCAGTATACCTGGAAATGAAGAGGCTGACAGACTGGCAAAAGAGGGCGGACAACTACCACAGCCTGACATAGACATAACTTACAATGAGGCAAAGAGGTTGATAAAAAGCACCTATAAAACCAAATGGGAATCAGAGCATCCAGGCCACCAGAAGGATGATGCATATTACAAACTCGACCGAAGAGAACAAGTAGCAATCTTCAGACTCCGCACAGGACATAACAGGCTGAAATACCACTTGTTCAATAAACTAAAAATAGGAGATACCGATTTCCTAATTCCTTACTTGGGTGTTCTATTAATTGAATCTTTATTGTTTTTCTTCTTTAGTTATAGTCATTACCTCTGTTTTACAGATGCTAACTTCTTGTTATATTTCTTACACGCATCGTTTAGATGTTTATACTTATAGTTCTGCTTCTGATTTTGCAATAAGTGCTTGAACGTTGTACCAGTATTTGTGGGGATGGCTTAAATACTGTTAAGACAACATACCCTATCTATTCTATAATACTAGTGCTTCTGCCTCCCCCCTCGACTTCAGACTACTGTAGGTTATTATTCCAGTCACTCTCTTCTGACCTTACCAAGACAACAAAATTGTCACACTAATAACTATACTTTAATGGAGGCTAGGTGTAAGACTACAACACACACACAGAATATGTACACAACAGTATAGATCTTAACAGGAGAAATGAATATAGTCTGGAATGGAAACCTCTGGTATCCCCTGTGAAGCTTTCATCATTTAACCTGGGCAATAGATGTTCACTAGGGCATGTTTCCTTAGCGACTCAATGAGTATGCTCAGGAAGATAGAGATGGGGTGGGTCCGAAGAGAGTGGTTGCTGTCTCTGGAGCGGTCTCGGCCGACAAGGATTAATTTTATTTTCGTGCCAGGGCATGTGGGTGTACAAGGAAATGAGAGGGCTGACAAGCTCGCAGGTAAGGTTAGTGTGGACCAGGCTGACATTTTGAATGTTTTACGAGAAGTAAGTCATTCGTAAGAACCAAGTGATGACTGAATCTACAACCATGGTCAGGATGCGAGAACAGCAAATTAAAAGATGTGTGGCCAAACAAGAACACTATGCAGGAAGCCAAAGAAGATTAATCAACCAACACAGAACTGGTATCGTTAGCCACTATACGCTGCAGGACTTACTGAGGAAGGGATCCGAGCATTTATGGACTGAATGGTTCGATGTGTAATGAGGATGATTTGTCGACTAATTAACTAACTGAGAGTCACAGTCTGTCTGGTCGGGTGAACAGAACAGATCGCTTGTGGTTATTCCAGACTCCTTTTTCAAGATCTCAGCTGCAGCGACGGAAATTACACCCCTTGATTAGCTTCAGACTCAGGACATGTGCTCCAGGAACTCTCCTTCCAAAGAACAATATTTGACAACACGTTTATATGTAATTCAAGTTCTTCATTTGCAGCCTTAGGCATGAGTGGGTGTTTTTGACTTGCTAACAAAATACAGTCTCTTATGAACACTCATATTGGATTTCCTATTGATGTTTTCTCTTGAATACATTTTGATAACATTGTTCATATAGGATAGAATCCCTTAAGATTCTGTATATACGTCACAATAATGTATTTAGGTTTAGTTACCACTGTCTATAGAGACTAGCTCAACATAAACGCTGCTACTGTCATATAAATATCTGTGCAGCCAAATCAAACACGCCATCTTGAAATCCATGAAATACTTTTCTGAATTGCTGTCATAACCCAATACGTACGCAGTCCAGATAAATTAGGTACTTTAGGAACATTTTCTAAATTGCTTTTTAATTATATAACCTGCATAGTTGGATACCTCTTGAAAAAACTAATCCAATGATACCTTATTCAAGTCTGTACGTCAATTGAAAGCTGAGATATTAATTTTTGTATGTCAGTTTATATTTAACATTGGCATATTGGTAACCCACTCTGGAAAGTGTGACCACAAAACACGTAAGCTAAGGGCAGATAACTGCTCTTGGTTTTTTTTGGCGCTAAGGGGGATAACTCAGGCTTTTATTTTGAACGCAAAATTCAAATAAAAACCCCAAACTCCCTCTTCCTCCAGCCTCTTCCTCCACTCCTAAATACTAGAATGGGTGGTGAATGCAAACGTGCATCATTATAATCTCGTCGCTCTGAATAATCCATAAGAATATTAAATGATCATCGCTGTATTATGACACAGAAAACCGCTATATTCCCGCCATTGAAATTTAACATGACGCATCTTAGTATACGATCTTAATAATTTCTGTTTGGGATGACCCCGTCGACTAAAATATTTGAAAATTTCACAGTACGCGTAAGAATGGATGCTCAATTTAATTATTTATACTAAATCAAGCGGCAACGTCTATATAACGAGTACTATATATATCCTTAATACCGGGTAACAATAACAAGAAAACGTAAATCGCCGTTTGAAACATCGCCGGCAACGTTCGGTAACTGAAAATGTAGTACCTAGATAAATTCAGCAGTACTTAGCCATTTCTACCAAGCCATATTGAAACATGGTGTAGATAGTTAATTAACAATTCTTCATGAGGCGAGTACGCTCACTTGGCCAATCCCAACGACTAGAGGTTGACGCAAGTTGTAGGTATTCGGGCTACACATCACTCGTAGATGCTGATATGTTTCAGTTGCCAATCCAACAAAAAAGAGAGACCTTTGTTTAAAGAATAACACACTCCATTATCTTGCTGTAGGTAGCCACGAGTAATAACATAGACCATAATTAGATGGTGATCTTTGGATTTCAGTCGCTCCAATAGTAAGTGATTGCCTTGTTCCGCCAACACGAACTAGTGATTAGCACATGTGATGTAGGAAGGTTTAAAAGTTAACTTTTCGGGTTTCGGAACAACTCAAAAGTTTCTCGTTTCACGACTTGATACAGATACAGTAATATGTGAGTTTAGAGAAGGAAAATCCCCCGAATAATATAGAAAGTTCTACAGATATTTGTAGGAACAGGTTTACCCAAAATGCATGTGGCTAGGGACATGATTGGGTATGGTTAAAGGGGGGGGGGGGGGGAACGTAATGCATTTCATTACAATCGTGTTCAAATAGCCCCAAAAGGTTAACCGGTCAACAAATGCCCGGAGAAGTCATATGTGTCAGCCTAATGGCGCAAGAACGAAGGTCTGCTGTAAACGGGCACAACGCAATCACGTCTGAAAAGTCTCCGGATGAACGAGGAAGAAGAAGTATGCAAATAGTTCTTTAATGGCGTAGTTTTTTGTTGGTTCTTCTTCTATATTCTGTTCTTCATGAGGTGTTCTTGTGGTCTCTGTTTGGCTGTTTCTTTACATATGCTGTCTATATAAGTTAAGAACATGAGGGGGGACAGGACACAACCTTGTCATACTCAGAACCTTATGGGGAATTGTTCTGAGTGTCCTCTGTTCTTACCATGCATTAACTTTTGTTGTATAAGCTTCTTGGTTGAGCCCAGTACCAGAGCGCTATGTTTCGGCTCTGCAATAATGGAAGCTCCTTGGAAGGCGGGGAATACCCATGGTCTTCCCCTGCGTTCCCTTGAGGGCTGATCGGGATGTCTTCAGCTGTTCTAAATAGGACAGCTGGGATGGGGATCACATCACAATAGTGAGATTTGAACGTCCTACTAAACACCCGGGAAGGTAACCCGGCCAGCTAATGCCTGAAGAAGTCTGATGTGTCGGCCTAAAGGTGCAAATATCACAGCTCTGCTGTGAATAGGCACAATGCAATTACATCTGAAACAACATTCCAGACTAACACAAATAATCTGAGAATACTTGAGCTATGCTTTATACAGATATGTTCCATGTGTGAATTACAGATAATCATCTCATATTAAAACATCATGTCGTACGGGACAGCTCAGAGATTGGCATTCGCTGGACTGGTGATTGGATTTCTGCTGTGTGTGACTGGTGCCATTGCTCCATTTTGGCAAGAAGGAAGTGTAAGTATGCTACTGCTGCAGAGATCTTTTCTACCATTGCTTTACTTTTTATATTTGAACTACTGATGTACTGTGATTCATGATTGCTGCAGTGGAATTATAAAACCTGATTTGTACATTCTTCAGTTTGTCATTATTGTGTATTAGCACAATCCAATTCATCTTATATAGAGTAAAATGTAGAAGAGTAAAGGACTCTTTTCCACATCTTGAAATATATTGGATGTATGGTGCTAGCCCAATAATGTTCAAGACCAATCAGAACTAACTGTATGTGTGGTGTGGTCAGTATCAAACCGCACACTGTTACCTTGTCAATACATTTCCTGGTGCCCATTTGTTTTAGGCTGGGTTAACCTGGTAGCCCAGTCAATTTGTCTGTGGTGAGTTGAGTCAAAAAACACTGACATCACAACACTCTGGGACACAGTCCAGTCAATTTGTCTGTGGTGAGTTGAGTCAAACACTGACATCACAACACTCGGGACATTCTCACATACACTCTGTAATCATCTTCAACAACCAGCAAGGAGTCCCAATGCTAATAGTACCAACTGCAATCTTATTTTGTGTCCACTTGGCCTTTTCTCATAGTACTGAGTGTTGGCCAGATCCTCTGGCCACTTCCAGCCACAACATTCTCTCCAGGCAGTGATGGTGTTGCTGTTCTTCCACACTATACATGTGATCCTAAAGGGCCTTGACCACATCTGCCTTATCTTGCACCAATACCCCACCCAGCATTCAGACCCAGACAACCTGCTCATTTCCCAACACTCCAGCTTCCCCTGGGGAAAAGGTCCTTATCTTTGAGTTTTTAATTGCAGCATGCTCTACACAAAGCATTCCAGTCTTCACCCTTCTCAGCATGCCTTGCGAGTCCATTATAATCACAACATGTGTGTGTTTGTCCTGCAGCCAGCAGACTGCCACAGTGACTTACTCCACCTCCATTCTCAGGCTAGATGTTGTATCATATGTCAGTCTTTGCTGCACTAAACACCTGCCATTAACCTTCAGTATGAACTCCCAGGCACTTCTTTTGCCTCTTAGTACGAAACTATCTATGTAAATTACATCCCGTAGGCACAAATTGCTGTGTATTAGTTGTTGCACCTCCCATTAAATGCTGTCTGCTGGCCAATCCCTACACTCCCGGTCCAATATGATGATGACTCTCCACAAGTATGACATTTCCTCCGACATTCTGATCCCCTCCTCTGCTCTCCCAAGGTATTCAAGTATGCACACTTCTCTGATTGTGTTCTCTGCCTAAGCCAACCACAATTTTCCTCTAATCAGCCTGTGACCCTTAACTGTGTCTGGGGCTTCATGCAAGGTGTGTCTCTTGTCTGTGACCACTCAGAGATATGACTTAGCCTGCTGCACCTTGAGCATGTCCACAATTGATGGCAGAGCATATATCTATATATAGCCCTTTACAGGGCAGACGCTTGTCCGTTTTCTAGCCCTGAACGGGCAAGATTTTTTCAGGTTCGGTAAAATTTCGGGTCGCGTTAGTAAAAACATCACAAATAAGGTGTTAGTCAACCGATTTTAGTTAAATAAACAACACAATGAAGGGAAAAGCATGTAGAATATGTTACTCACATGATTGTTGTCGGTAATCCATATATGAACACAAATATTTACGAAATACGGCATGTTGCTTGTGATTTTCCGTCATCTATACGGCAATTTACAAACACATTTTCAGAATCATAATCACTTTCTTTAAAGTCTGACTCAGACTGCTAATGCAAAGTAACGCTTTGCACTGATATCTAGCTCCCATTAATAGTCAACTTCGTGCCCTTTAATGTCATTTAAAATGAACCTAGCGAAATCTCGGCTATCACTTGAAGAATCGCCGAAATCCATTTTGAAAAACAGCGTAAAAATCACGAAAACTATCAAAAATTGTCCTTAAAAGTCCGTTCAAATTCATACTATCGCGTTTACAAAAGGCGGCCACGTTGTCAAGCTGTCGGCGAAAGCGAAAGTAGACGTCGGAAGTGTCGGAAAGCGGAGAGATCGCGATTTTACAATGCATAATAGTATCGGCCGGAATCGGACGCTACGATCGTTTTATGGCATCGGCCGGAATCGGACGCTGTGACCTGTAAAGGGATAGTAGTTGAGTTTAGTTGAGCTACGAACCAACAACACTGCACTCGGGAGATTCCCATACACACTCTGTCCCCTCGTTCAACAGCCAGCGAAGAGTCATAGTACTCATCGTTCCCACTGTTATCTGATTGAAAGTTCTTCTGGTCTTTCCTCTCAGTTTTGAGATTCTTCCAGCACCCCTGCCAATCCCTCGCAATATCATCCTTTCTACATACAGGTTCTCAGTCTGTTCCCCTGTCTTCTCTACCTGGTCCCACAGTCGCTCGACCACCTCTCCCTTGTCCATAGGTAATCTACCACTAAGAGGTGCATTCCCTGCCAGCCTATCAGCCTGTTCATTCCCCCACACTCCCGCATGGCCAGGGCAAAAAATCAATACCATTCCACACAAAAGATTTCTTTCTCCACCTTACTAAGCATACACCTTGAGTCCGTAGTGAATTCAATGTGTGTTGCAGTGGTCCTCTCTTACCATCGGAAGGCCACTATTACTGCTTCCACCTCCATTCTCATGCTGGAGGTCTCGGTCTCATATGCCAGAGTTTCTTTTTTTAAGCATCATCCATTTGCCTTTGCGATGAAACCGCAACCACTATGTCTGTTTCTCACCACTGACCCATTGGTGTACATCACTATGTCACCTTGATGTGTGTTGCTCTGGATCAGTTGTTGCACCTCAAACTCTGTTTAGCCTGCTGCCCATTCTCTGCACTCTCGACCCAGTGTTATTATTACATTGTGCCAGTCCGACACGTCTTCTGGTACTTAAACCCACTTGTTTCCATCTGATGTTATAAATGTTCCTAGAAATTTAAAACTATCCACTTGGTGAAGAATTTTCCCTTCTGTCTCTGTTTCACATTTGGGTGTCAACTGTTTCTTTGATATCACCATTGTTACCGTTTTCTTGATATTCAAGGACAGTCCTTTCTTTGCACTCTCTGTTACTACAGTGTCCAATAATTGTTGTAGATCTGTTGCATTATCCGCTATGAATACTGTGTCATCTGCATAGCGAATATTATTTATATTATAACCTCCAAATATTATTCCTGGCTTGTCTTTGATCTCTCTCATTATAACTTCGCTATAGAGGGAGAAGAGATCCGGTGACAAAACACATCCCTGTCTTACTCCCAACTTTATGTGTTCATAATTTCCTTCATTTCCCATTTTAATTGCTGCTGTTTGGTTACAGTAAATATTTTTTTATTATTCTGAGATCTTTCCCATCAATGTTAATATCTTCCAACATTTTAATCAGTTCATCATGTTTTACTTTATCAAATGCACTAACAATTGTGGAAGATACAGGAATCGAAACAGCGCACTGTCAACATTCAGTCGATATATTGTACTACGGCAGTCCAGGGTAGTTCATTTCAGACGATGTAGTGTACCATGGCAGTGAATGGGATAAGATTAGATGCCTAGTCATCTTGGATAAGTTTGACAAACAAGAGGTCCTATGTGCAGTTTTGTTTTGTAAAAATCCTATGACCATTGGAAGTCATAATAAGCAGACCAGAAGACTGTTGCTCTGGAAATGTTGCCAGGGTATACTAAAAACCCTGCCATGAATAAAGAGAGCTCATTAGCTAGGATGGAATCTGGTCTAGAAGAATTAAACCTTACACAAATGCATGCCAGAGTTAGACATACAAATTGGGACGTCTGTAACATTGCTCTCTCTATCTCTGTCTCTCTCTTTCTGAGATGGTATATCATAATTGATTGAGGAACAAAAACTAACTGAATTTTAAATATCATATAAATGTCACATGTTCAGTGTTCTTTCTTTGTTATGATAACTGTAAATATATTGACACATGTTTTAAATGTTTATCTCTTGTGTAGTCTTACAACTCTCTCTCTCTCCCCACACACACACGCATGCACGCACGCACACTCTCTCTCTCTCTCTCTCTCTCTCTCTCTCTCTCTCTCTCTCTCTCTCTCTCTCTCTCTCTCTCTCTCTCTCTCTCTCTCTCTCTCTCTTTTGATGTTGGCACTTACTTGAGATTAGAATCAAACTTTGTAGTCACCAGGTTATTAGTACTCTGTTTCATTTAGTGCCAGGTGTGCTTGCTTGCTTGCTTGTGTTTGTTGGCTTGAGCTCCAACGCAAAGTCCTGTATGTCGGATGAAAGCATCCTGTTGTCCAACATCAGTGTGATGTCATATAGGACCTGAGATTTGCGTGAGTATCCGTTGTCCCATGTCTGGGTTATTGACAAGTGCCAGGTGTATTAGTTAATTGTCTTCTTGTTTCTGCAGCTCACCATTGATGAGTTTGCTAAATTTTTTGGAGACAAAATTCCATTCATTGGTGAAGCAAAACTTGCCTCTTGGAATGGTGGTCTTTGGTGGTTCTGTTACAGTGCTCTTGGCCAGCAAGAGTGTGATGTGTACAACTTTGGAGACAATAAGCAATCTGGTGAGTATTATTGAAATGTACTTAAACATACCATCTGGGTCATATTATCTGGGTCATGCAGGACCCAAGTTTCTTCACTCAACTACTGAGTTGAATACTTGAAATGACATTGAGCTGTGAATTTTTTTTGCATTGCTCTTTATCTGTGTTGGCACTGGCTATGTTGTGCAGTGCATCGTCATCATCAAGTACCCTGCCAGCTGGCCTAGGCGTTAATGTCTCTCCACTGATCTGTCTTTGGTGTTCTGGATTAACTCTGCTGATGATATTCCTCCACGCCACAGTCTCAATCCATCCAGCATCATTTCTCTTGGTCTGCCTCTCATTCTTGACTACCCCACTCATACTTTTATGTAGAACAATTTCATTGACTAGCCTGTGCTTATTCTTTACACAACTCTGCCTACTTTTCACTTTTAATGACTTTAACCAGGTTTTTGAAATAGCCAACTTTTGTGTCCATCTCTCTTTCCAAGTGCACTTTAAGACTAGGATGGGCAACCTTGTTCTTCTTGGCATTTTGCCATTTCCTTACAGCACCACGCTTATCCATCCAAGCCTTTTCCACCTCACAATTCTACCAAGGTGGCTGCTCCCAGCTTTTTTCCTGCCACGATGATTCCTGCTCTTGTGGCGCCTTATTTTACTCACCACATCTTGCCCTGAATCGTCATACTTGAAGGTCTTGGCTGTTGACTTGTGCTGCCTGGTTCTGCCTTTCTCCACCAATATGCTGAAAGGGTGGTGGTCGCTGCCATGGTGCCTTGGGACGCCCCATCAACACGCTGCTGTGAGTGAAGAACACTGTCCTCATCACCTGGACGACATGCTGTCCTGCTGACACAGCCACTGTTGATACAAACAAGGTCACTGGTTTCAAGTGCCGCCTCAAGCTCTTCCCCCTGTGTGTTGAAAGAAATGTTACCTCATGATTTGCCTTTAGCATTGAATTCGCTGCAGAAGATGACATTCCTCTCATGACATAATATGTCACTCAGATACTGCCATCTCTGGGAATCCACACTCGCGTTACAGGCATAAACATTAACCAACACGAATGGTAGAGTGGAGTTAACTATAACAGCCTGTATTTGTATCTCATCACTGTCCCATCTGGACATGTCCAGCTCTAAAGCTACTATGCTGTCTGGAATCAGAATTGCCATTCCCAGGTGTCGCCTGTTGTAATAACATTTGAAACCGGCTAAATGGAGTGTATTAACACCCAGTCTCGTCTCCTGAAGCGCAACTATATTGTTCCTGTATGCCAGGCTTTCTAACAGTGGGCCTCGTTTTGCGCTGGCACAGTTACAATATAGAATAAGCCTGGTCTTGAGGCCCAGACTGTCGCATTTTCGCCAGTGACGCCTGGCTCCGGCCCTTCTCCCCTGTCGTTTACGTCTTGGACCTCGTCTAGTCGGTGGTTTCTTTACCCTTTGTACGGGACCCTCAGATGTTATAATGCCCATTCCTGTCCATCTGGTCTCACATATACCTAACAGGTTAATATTTAGTCTTCTCATTTCATTCTTAATGTTATCAAATTTTCCATCCCCACTCATAGTTCTTACATTCCAAGTTCCTACTTTCAGTGTTGATATTCTTTTGCACTGAGTCGCCTGCTGACGGTCTGGAGTCACCTGGTGCACATGACTACTACTACCGGATGAGACTGCTCCTATGGAGCACCCATTTACTCCGCTTCTCCAATTATCGATGAGATTGCAGTACATGATATTCTTGGCATCTGTAAAGAAGGTTGTTTGCCTTTGCTTTCCTTCCAAGCAGTGACCATACTGGTCGATGACCGTAGCCATTGTCTCCCCCAAAAAGAGATCCTCTGCCTACCATCATGAAGCTGGAGACCATAACCTACAACTATCTGTTGGCTGCTCTTCAACTTCATCCACCACCTGCACCCATGGCTTCACGTAATCCTAATCGGGGGTCTAAACGGGTACTCCACCTTGCCCAAGGATGTCCCCTAGGCTAGCGGAGGGAAGGAGGCACCTTACCTCCCACTGATAGCTGACATGAGTACACTGATAGCTGACATGAATATACTGATAGCTGACATGAATATACTGATAGCTGACATGAATACACTGATAGCTGACATGATTACACTGATAGCTGACATGAATACACTGATAGCTGACATGATTACACTGATAGCTGACATGAATATACTGATAGCTGACATGATTGCACTGATAGCTGACATGAATATACTGATAGCTGACATGAGTACATTGATAGCTGACATGAATACACTGATAGCTGACATGAATATACTGATAGCTGACATGAATATACTGATAGCTGACATGAATATACTGATAGCTGACATGAATACATTGATAGCTGACATAAATATACTGATAGCTGACATGAATACACTGATAGCTGACATGAATATACTGATAGCTGACATGAATATACTGATAGCTGACATGAATACACTGATAGCTGACATGAGTACACTGATAGCTGACATGAATACACTGATAGCTGACATGAATACACTAATAGCTGACATGAATACACTGATAGCTGACATGAATATACTGATAGCTGACATGATTATACTGATAGCTGACATAAATACACTAATAGCTGACATGATTTCTCTGATAGCTGACATGAATATACTGATAGCTGACATGAATACACTGATAGCTGACATGAGTACATTGATAGCTGACATGAATACACTGATAGCTGACATGAATATACTGATAGCTGACATGAATATACTGATAGCTGACATGAATACACTGATAGCTGACATGAGTACATTGATAGCTGACATGAATACACTGATAGCTGACATGAGTACATTGATAGCTGACATGAATACACTGATAGCTGACATGAATACACTGATAGCTGACATGAATACACTGATAGCTGACATGAGTACATTGATAGCTGACATGAATACACTGATAGCTGACATGAATACACTGGTAGCTGACATGAATACACTGATAGCTGACATGAGTACATTGATAGCTGACATGAATACACTGATAGCTGACATGAATACACTGATAGCTGACATGAATACACTGATAGCTGACATGAGTACATTGATAGCTGACATGAATATACTGATAGCTGACATGAGTACACTGATAGCTGACATGAATATACAGATAGCTGACATGAATACACTGATAGCTGACATGAATATACTGATAGCTGACATGAATACACTGATAGCTGACATGAATACACTGATAGCTGACATGAGTACATTGATAGCTGACATGAATACACTGATAGCTGACATGAATACACTGATAGCTGACATGAATACACTGATAGCTGACATGAATACACTGATAGCTGACATGAATACACTGATAGCTGACATGAATACACTGATAGCTGACATGAATACACTGATAGCTGACATGAATACACTGATAGCTGACATGAGTACATTGATAGCTGACATGAATACACTGATAGCTGACATGAATATTCTGATAGCTGACATGAATACACTGATAGCTGACATGAATATACTGATAGCTGACATGAGTACATTGATAGCTGACATGAATACACTGATAGCTGACATGAGTACATTGATAGCTGACATGAATACACTGATAGCTGACATGAATATACTGATAGCTGACATGAATATACTGATAGCTGACATGAATACACTGATAGCTGACATGAGTACATTGATAGCTGACATGAATACACTGATAGCTGACATGAATATACTGATAGCTGACATGAATACACTGATAGCTGACATGAATACACTGATAGCTGACATGAATACACTGATAGCTGACATGAGTACATTGATAGCTGACATGAATACACTGATAGCTGACATGAATATACTGATAGCTGACATGAGTACATTGATAGCTGACATGAGTACATTGATAGCTGACATGAATACACTGATAGCTGACATGAATATACTGATAGCTGACATGAATATACTGATAGCTGACATGAATACACTGATAGCTGACATGAATACACTGATAGCTGACATGAATACACTGATAGCTGACATGAATACACTGATAGCTGACATGAATATACTGATAGCTGACATGAATACACTGATAGCTGACATGAATATATTGATAGCTGACATGAGTACATTGATAGCTGACATGAATACACTGATAGCTGACATGAATATACTGATAGCTGACATGAATACACTGATAGCTGACATGAATATACTGATAGCTGACATGAATATACTGATAGCTGACATGAGTACATTGATAGCTGACATGAATACACTGATAGCTGACATGAGTACATTGATAGCTGACATGAATACACTGATAGCTGACATGAATACACTGATAGCTGACATGAATATACTGATAGCTGACATGAATATACTGAAAGCTGACATGAATACACTGATAGCTGACATGAATATACTGATAGCTGACATGAATACACTGATAGCTGACATGAATACACTGATAGCTGACATGAATATACTGATAGCTGACATGAATATACTGATAGCTGACATGAATACACTGATAGCTGACATGAATACACTGATAGCTGACATGAATATACTGATAGCTGACATGAATACACTGATAGCTGACATGAATACACTGATAGCTGACATGAATATACTGATAGCTGACATGATTATACTGATAGCTGACATGAATACACTGATAGCTGACATGAATACACTGATAGCTGACATGATTATACTGATAGCTGACATGAATATACTGATAGCTGACATGATTATACTGATAGCTGACATGAATACACTGATAGCTGACATGAATATACTGATAGCTGACATGATTATACTGATAGCTGACATGAGTACACTGATAGCTGACATGATTATACTGATAGCTGACATTAATACACTGATAGCTGACATGAATACACTGATAGCTGACATGATTATACTGATAGCTGACATGAGTAC
This sequence comes from Cepaea nemoralis, assembly GCA_014155875.1. Taxonomy (NCBI): domain Eukaryota; kingdom Metazoa; phylum Mollusca; class Gastropoda; order Stylommatophora; family Helicidae; genus Cepaea; species Cepaea nemoralis. The sequence continues at coordinate 286,332 of JACEFZ010025123.1, forward strand.
ACTGATAGCTGACATGATTATACTGATAGCTGACATGAGTACACTGATAGCTGACATGATTGCACTGATAGCTGACATGAATACACTGATGACTGATTACTCAGTGATGAGCATTGTGTGCTGTTTATGGGTTGTCCGGTCGTTCACCACAGGCAATGTGCTGGGTTTTTTTCTGCATATTTTAAAGTCTGAATTATGAGTTATGAGTACAGGTGTGACTTCTAGATAACTAGGAATATCCTGCGGTGGTGATTGTAACGATGACACTACATTGTTTGGAGAAGCATGATTGTGCATGCTGCCTCCATGAACATGTTCAAGAAGATAAGGTATGGGTATATGTGATTGAGTCAGTTCGGAAATACATGGTTGCGACATCTGTGAATTTTGTGCCAGGTCATACGGACACCAAAGGACTTGTGAAATCAGACACTTTGCTGGTCCCTCGGCTATTCTAGAGTATGCATCAGTAGACATTGCAAATGTCATTAAACAGCTAGGTCAGACTTCTGATTTCTGTGATAATGGTAACACAACTACGCTACTAATAATGAGAGACGTTGGTGTTTGTCAAGCTTGGGTCTTGAGACGTGAAGGCTTTGTAAGGGGCACTAGGAAGTTGGTTACTGAGGATGAGATTTGAACAGAAAATGAAGTGCAGAAGAAGAAGATGTCAGTGTTAGGAATTTTAATTGTACCTCTGATACATAACAATTTCTGGTCTTACAAGGAATTAGAAATTGGATCCCCCTGGTGTGTCACTAGTGTCCTAGCTCTTACTTCACTCCTGTATGACACTGGCAGAAGGAAAAAACAGGACAGTGTTGACAGGTGTGCTACAAGTATATGCAGCATATATAATACCAATTATATTATATATATTAATTATATATATTATTTTGACTTCCGGTTTCAAGATGGCGACGGACGGTCGTGTTGTTTTGTGTTCGTTAACTTTTTCGCGTAGGGGATGGATTTATTCATCTCTTGCGTGTAATTGGTGTGCCAGGATGTAAAACCAGGAGTTTCTACTCAAGATCTGCGCTGGTGCTACGGAGTTCGTGCATCGAGCGAAGCCATCCTTGAGTGAATTTTCAGCAGCGTGTGTGGTTATCAGCAGTCTGTGTTTACGTTTTTTCAACATGGCGGAAGAACGTGTATTTTCCGAGCGGTCAGCAGTCAACATAACGAAGCGGCGTGGTAGCCGCGCAGGGACAAAGAAGCAAGGTAAGCGCTGTGGTTTGAGGCGTTTTAGACTCAAGTGTCACCGTCTAGGACTCAGGAATATCCGTATTCTATATTGGAACTGTGCCAGTGTAAAACAACGGGGCTCTATTTTAGAAACCCTAGTTTACAGGAACGACATTGTAGCACTCCAGGAGACGAGACTGGGCGATCAGCTACTCCGAATTGCCGGCTTCAAATGTTTCTACAACAGACGACATCTGGAAACGGCGATTCTCGTTCGCGACAGCATGGTGGCGTCAGAGCTAGACATGTCCAGTTGGGACAGTGACGATATACAAATACAGGCGTTGAGAGTTCATTCCAGTATACCATTCGTGTTGGTTAATGTTTATGCCCGCAATGCGAGTATGGACGCCCAGAAGTGGCAGTGCTTAAGTGGCATATTAGGCCACGAGAGAAATGTTATTTTCTGTGGTGACTTCAACTGCTAAAGGCAGAGCATGGGGAAACACTTCCTCCAATACACAAGGGGAGGAGCTCGAGACTGCACTGGAAACCATCGACCTGGTTTGTATTAACAGTGGCTGTGTCACCAGGACAGCAAGCCAGTCCAGGCTGATGAGGACAGTGCTATTGATCTGGCGCTAGTTTCACCTTCACTCACTACAGTGTGTAGATGGGGTGTCCTAGGACACCATGGCAGCGACCACCACCCGTGCAGCATATTGGTGGAGAAAGGCAGAACCAGGCAGCACAAGCTAAAGGTAAAGACGTTCCAGTATGACAGTACAGGGCAAGATGTGGTGAGTAAAATAAGACGTGACAAGCGCAGAACGTTTCAGGGCAGGAAAAAAAGCTGGGAGCAGCCACCGTGGTGGAGTTTCGAGGTGGAGAAGGCTTGGGTGGATAAGCGTAGTGCTGTAAGGAGATGGCAAAATGCCAAGAAGAACAGAGCTGGTCATCCCAGTCCCTGCTTGCACTTAGAAAGAGAGATGCACACAAAAGTAAGCTATTTCAAAAAACTGGTCATGGTGGTTAAAAGCGAAAAATGGGCAGAGGTGTGTCAAAGAGTAAGCACAGACAAGTCACTGAAATTGTTCTGGCGACTACATAAAAGCATGAGTGGTGTAGTCAAGAATAAGAGCATTTCTGACTTCCAAGGTGCTGACCTCACCTGGCAGAGGACTGACGAGGACAAGGGCAAAGCCCTCTTTGAACGCTACCTTGAGCAGAGCAACCAGACAGACATGGGAGGCCGAAATCTGGCCAAGGAGGTCACCTCAGACAGATGCAAGGCCCAGAACACTTCGGATGAAGACACAGTGACAGTGAAAGAAATCAAGGCTGTGCTTCGACGATCAAAAAACAGTGCTCCAGGTCCTGATGGCATAAGATACGACGACATAAATAGGTGTACCGACAATGAGCTAGAGAAACTAGCAGACATGTACAACAACAGTATAGGGAGTGCTAGCATCAAGGAGGAATGGTTACACAGCTATCTGATTCCCTTGCCGAAGCCTGACAAAGACCACAAAAAAATTCAGGGATATCGAATTATAACCATGCAGAATACAATAGGCAAGCTGCTGGAGAAGGTAATTGCCAGGAAAATATCAAGCCAACTAGAGAGGCAAGGTGTTTTCCCACCTACCCTGGGTGGGTACCGTCCAAAAAGAGAAACCTGGACCAATGCAGCAGTCTTTGCCCATGATTTCTATGAAGGTTTCCACTCAGGCACTGAAACCGTTGCTGCAGCGATTGATCTTGAGGACGCATACAACAGAGTACCACTGGATTTTTTAATGGTTCAGCTTCTTGAACTAAACGTAAGTCCATTCCTCCTTAGTTGGATCGCTGCAGCCCTCTACCAACGGAAAGTAGTTTTTAGATGTGGCAGTTGGACTTCGGAACCAACAACAATATATCCTGGCCTACCACAGGGATCACCATTATCTCCGGTACTGTTCAACGCCTACACAGTGAGAATCACCAGTGAGCAGATCACTGGACCTGGCAGGACATTGTCGTATGCCGATGATGTTTTAGTGTATCGTCAGGGTAAGGATAGAGAGGAGGTTGCTGTGGAACTACAAACCGAACTCAATCGCATAAGTACTTGGTGTGATGAAGCTGGGGCAATGGTCAACCCAACAAAGGCAACAGTGACTTGGTTCTCGTTGAATAATCATATTGTCAACAATCCAACACCAACTGTAATGCTGTGTTCAGAGACGGTGGAAAGAACACAGGCAATGAATTACCTGGGGATACGGTTTGATCGAAGCCTTGCTTATAATGTGCACATAGACCAGGTGATAACAAAGGCCAAGCGGGGTTTGGCAGCGATGCGGGTGATGGCGGCAGCAAACTGTGAGCAGCGCCATCTATGTCTTCATGTACGAGGGGCTGGTCATGTCTGTTTTGGAGTATGCAATGGCAATCCTGACTCTCAGCCATAAGCAGATAGAAAGGATGGAAAGGATACAGAATGAAGCTATGCGCATTATTCTTGGATGTACAAGAGATACAGCATGCAGGGCGATGCGCTACCTTCTTGATTTTCCAACCATTGAAGAGAGAGTACAAGTTTGCAGGGCACGCGCCTACCTCAGAATTAACGCAAACACACAACATCCACTGCATAGTGAAATTAGGAAGGTGAAGGGCAGCAGGTTAAAAAGAGGACGGTCGTGGATGGGTCAAGCCGAAGACATTCTTCAACAGGTGTGTTCACTTGAGGACTTAGAACCTGGCGAGGAGTGGGTGCAAGTGCCAACAGACTTCTGCACATCCTTTTCAGTTTGCATCCAACTAGATAGAAAATGCAGACAAGAAAATCCGGCTGCTGTGGAGGCTGAAGTACAAGCGTTGATTTTCGAGAATTCGCTAGACGGTGACGCGGTCATCTACACAGATGGGTCGGTCGTCTGACATGTGAGAAGCTCATGGGCCTTTACAGCTCGGGCCGGAGGGAGAATTGTGAAGGAGGACTCTGGTGCTTTCACTGAAACCACAAGTAGCCTGACCATGGAAGTCATGGCAGTAAGTAAAGCAATAACATGGCTCGAGACACAGACATTCACTAGGGCTTGTTTCCTTAGCGACTCAATGAACATGATCAAGAGGATAGAAGGAGGGGTCGATCCGAAGAGAATGGTTGCTGCCTCTGAAGCGGTCTCGGCTGGCAAAGATTAATTTCATCTTCGTGCCAGTTCATGCGGGAGTACAAGGAAATGAGCGGGCTGACAAGCTCGCAGGTGAGGCTACTGTGGAGGGCAGACGCGCCATGGACCAGGCTGACATTCTGAATGCTCTACGAGAAGTGAGACTTTTGCGAGAACCAAGTGATGACTGTGAATCTACAAAAATGGCCAGACTGCGGGAGCAGCAAATTAAAAGAGGGGTGGCCAAACAAGAACACTACGCAGGAAGCCAAAGAAGATTGATAAACCAACACAGAACTGGCGTCGTTAGCCGCTACACGCTGCGGGATTTGCTGAGGAGGGGATCCGAGCACTTATGGACTGAATGGTTCGATGTGCAACGAGGATGATCTGTCGACTAACTAACTAACTATAATACCAATTGCCAACTGCTACGGAAGAAAAAGAACACACGGGTGTACCCTGAGCATTATGTAGTATATTCTTCGTATCAGTTAAATTAGTTGCATGTCCTTTACAGGACATTGCAGTCAACCCCAACATTTATTGGCTGTTTGTGATGTACTAAGCAATATAATTTCAGTAGTTTGCCATTGCTTTATGAATGGGCGACGCCTCATACTATCAAAATCAACACATAGCGGTCTGCTTCCAACTTGCCTGCAAATGATTTAAGCCCTTATATGGTATGATAGGGTATTACGAAACTGCGTGTCTCACTATCCCCAAAGCCACAGTGCTTGTTACCATTATAGTATTAATGTGCTATTAAAAGGGCTACAGATATAGTTTTTGCACTCTCATTTTCACTTGGAATCTAAGTTTGTTGTGTTTAACTTTCAGCAAGTGCATGGGTTATCCGCATTGCATGTGTGGTGAATGTCTTTCTGACACTGGCCTGCGCTTTGACTGCCCTTTGTCGCACATGTTGCTGCACTGGTGGCAAAACCATCGTTCATGGACTTGTTGCCTTTTTGGCAGGTAAGATGGCTGTGCTGCGCCACCTTTTCCCCTGTATTTTTATGTGTATTTATTCCTGTTGTCACTGTACTATTGTGTTTGTAGAGTGAAGTATTAGTTAATTAATATTATGTTGTTTATAAATTTGTTCAGTAATGTAGATCTGCTTACGGTGCATAGCACAGCATTGAAATACAGTGAGGTTTGCTGGAACAATATAATTGCTTCTAAGACCTTGTTACTTCCTTGTCCAGGAGGTATAGGCGGCTGAAACATTCGACAAATGGGACCTCTTCTGATGATTAAAAGCCACCTCTTGTGCTTGCTCCGTGGTGGAGTTTGTAATTCACATCACCATCATGCAGTTAGGGAACTGTCCAGGTTGAATAAAGACAATACTACAATATCCAATCACAAGAAATATATTTATTATATGTGTGGACAGGAGATATATCAGTGTGTTATGAAAGCTCCGTGGTGAAGGTGTTACGGACATAGTTCGTAACACCCCATACCCATGTTCGAAACACAGCTGAGGGCGATCTGGCAGCAGATCGCCTCACATTGATTTTTTATGAAATGGTATGGGTGCCGGTCGTTCAGAAAGCAATGGCAAACTACTGAACATAAACTCGCCCAGGAATCACGAACAGCCAAAAAATGCTGGGGGTGACTGCTATGTCCTGTAAAGGATAAGCAACTAACTTGTTTTTATGAGTGGTCATAAAGGAAGCAAAGAATAGTAACACTAACCTATCATGCATGTCTTAAGAAGCCACTGACAATGTTTGGCCTGGTCTAGCTACCTCATCTTATAGAAACTTTAGCAGCAACATCCACTCATGAACAAGTCTGTAAAGACAACAACAACAGACAACCAAGATGAAAGGAAACTTGTCCCCCAGAAGAATGACGCAATGTGAGAAAGCTCCAATGAGCCCGGGTCGCTGACTCACACCTTTCACCTTGAAAAATCTCCAGAATTGAAACCTGAAATGTTAAGTTATGTATTTTTTTTTTGCACTCGCTCGCTTTTAACTCAAGCGTATTCCATACACACTACTTCTAGTAGTAGTAGTGCTGGACTGAATTTTTTGTGTGGATTAGCTTTCCCTGTAAACAGTGTCCCTCACCATCAGGCAAACCCAATCTGACTTCAGAGGTACTTGTAATTTACATCCCCAAGTCAAGGATGTGAGGTCAACATTTTAGTCCAGCTGTCTGGTGTAGGGGTTGAACCCCTTACCTCAGCATCATGTTTAAGAACACACATTCTTATCCATTCGGCCATGCCAACCTCCTAAAGTTATGTATGAATTTGCAAGAAAAGTGAAGGAAGGAGTAAGGGAAGTGAAAAAAAAATATTAAGACTAGCTTTTTTGATTATTTGAAACAAAATGGAGGAGAGCAGATAAAATACTTTGTAAACCTAAGTGAAACAGCATTGTTCTCAGGCCACACAGAGGAAAATACCCCTTCCAATGAAGGAGTGTCCCTATTGCTGTGTAATGAGACAGGGAAAGCACTAATAGAGTGAGAAGCAATTAGTACTAGGATCAAAATACCAACTTTTAGAACCACACAAATGGAAGCAAATAAATGTATTCCATTGTTGCACACCAACAAACAATAAGAATGAATCAGTTAATGGGGAATTTACATGAAACTGCAAATCACTAGAGTAATCAAAGAAATGACAACATCAACATTTGTTATGGTGACACAGGTTACAAAGATATCATAGAGAAACTTGGACTTGAGGTGTGGAATAAAAATTGAGAATTATTCACACATTTGCACAGATAATGTTTTAGTCATAGGAGGATATGTTGTCCCACATTTTTTTTTGGGTGCTCGCTCGCTTTGAACTCGATCGTAGTCCATACACACTATTTACAGTAGTGATGGACTGAATTTTGTGTGTGGATTAGCTTTGCCTATTAACAGTGTCCCTCGCCATCAGGCGAACCCACTCCGACTTAAGAGGTAGTGGTCCCACATAAAAGAATACATAAAGCAGCATGGATATCACCAGACTACAGTGCAGAGAATTAAAAAAAAACAATCTAGGATATCTCAGAAATATGAAAACATGGAAAAACAATTTATGATCAATCTGATAATTACCAGGTACTGGAGACAAAGTGAGTATGAAAGACTGCTGGCAGTAGCTTAAAAGCATTTGGAATGAATCATGTATAGAAACCTTTTGAAAAGGGATTGAAAACAAAGCATAAATAATGCCTGAAACAATTTTTTTTTTAAACTTGAAGAAAGGAGTATTTTTTGCAGGTTTACTTTCAGTCCTTCCTTCCATACTTTATCAAATGCTTTTTCTAAATCTATCCGGACCGCTACTATGAGTTTTTTCTCTTAGATGGTATTCTTTATTTCCTTAGCTATATAGGTTATTTAATCTTTAGTGGATCTGTACTTTATGAATCCTGCTTGGTGTGGAGTTAAGATGTGTTTCTCTTCCAGATGCCATATTAGCCTGCTATTGATAATGCATTCCATTAATTTTCCTACACAACTAAGCAGACTGATTGGTTCTTCCAGATCGTTTCCTTTCTTTGGGACTGGTAATAGTATAGCCCCCTTTCATGCCCGTGGGACTATTCTGTTCTTCCAGCTGTAGTTTAGGACTTCTGGTAGTTTCTTGATTGCTTTAGGTCCCAGTCCTATTAGCATTTCATTTGTAATTCCAACCTTTTCTGGTTATTTCTTCTTCTTTTAGGGTACCCATTATTGTTCAATTTCCTCGAGTTTTAAATTTACGACCATATATTCTGCTGCTGTCTCTGTATTATGATGTGCCTGATTAGCTTCCCCCCCCCCCCCCCCCCCCCCCCCTTTAAGCATTGCATTTCCGTGTTTAATTGGTCTGTGTTTGTTACTGGTCCTTCATTGTTCATGGCTTTAACTAGTTTCCAGTAACTTCTCTCCCCACCCCAACTCCTCCCCTCCAACTTTGCTATTGTGATAACATGCTCCAGCTTTCATCTTCTCATGCCATGCCTAAAGAATGAGGACTATCTACTTCTGATGCCAGTAACCAGTTCTCTTTGTGAGTGAACTTCATTCATGATATCTTCATGTCTTGTTCTGTCCATTCACTGTGTTCTCATCATTCTCCTATACATCCACATCTCTGCAGCTTCCACACAATCCCTCCCTTGTCTGCTAATTTGTTTCTCCTAGGAACTTTTCAAGGATGTACAGTTATACTAGAAGAAGTGTTTGCTTATTACTGTGTTGCTTCAACTTACAAGGGTGTAAATTAATGATAATAAATGTAATTTCTTATTACTGTATTAACATGTTGTCTTGCCTTGGTCGGCAACTGGTCTAGGATCGAAGCTCCGACAGATGGACAGTTAGAGCATTGCTTTGCTGATCTGGCAGTTTCTGTAGCTTTTTCATTCCAAATGTAATGATGTTACCTTTCCTCTGGTGTAAACTAGGCAGGACAAGAAAGGATTCATGCTTTCTTGTGGCAAAATGTCTCTACAATTCAGTCCAGGCTTTGTGATATGGAGAAGTGTAACTCCATCCATGGTCTGGTCGTAGTTATGCCATTTTTGAAGCATAGTATAACAAACTATCATCTGTCAAGCCTGCCAGGTGCCAGTGTATTCTTACTGACTATAGATTTGATTATGAAGACAACAATAGGATTCAGTAGACTCTGACAGTGGTGCTTGATGATATGGACTGCTTATGACGTTGTCGTCCTATTAAATTAAAATTAAGTTGCATGTCCTTCACAGGACCTAGCAGTCAACCCCAGCATTTTCGCTTTTCGTGATTCCTGGGCAAATGTTATGTTCAGTAGTTTGCCATTGCTTTCTGAACGACCGGCTCCTATACCTTTTTCGAAAAAACCAGCACCACTGTTTCGAACCCGGGTTTACGGGCTCACTAACCTCGTTCGCAAGCCCTTAGCCCACATACAAAATCAGGTGCAAGATAAATTAAACACGCTTAATGAAAAGTCTAAAAAACCCTAAGGAAAACACACATTTAATGAGAACGATCACCTAATTTGCCTTAGTGAAACCTCACTTCAAGAGTGGGGAATTACACACATATGTAAGTAGCAGTTTAGACAAAGTTGAGAAGAACGGAGATATTAAGATGAAAAACAAAAGGCAAGAAGAACCTTCATAGCACTAGCAAGCTTATGTAAGTGAAAAGAAATTGAATCTATGTATATTTTAGGTCTGATAATTACAAGGGGAAGTCAATAAGTAAGTCACAAATGGCTGTAGAAAAATAACTAAATATGATAATAACTTGAAAACCAATTTATTTGTATACATACATTGTCCCTTTATGTCTCAACATAATTTCCACCAACATTGATGCTCTTATCCCATCCTTTTATCAGCAAACCCAAATTAAAAAAAAAAAAAAAAATCTCACTCGATCACCAGAGCAGTTATTAGCATATTTCAGGCGAACGAAAGAAGAAGAAGAACCAGAGTCGTGGATCAGCTCCGTGTTTCTGTCTCCACCATGCCACGTGGCCAAGCTATCCAAGTATTTACTTCTAGGTCTTCTCCTTGGTCTCTTCTCTTCGATCTTGCCAGTTGTCATCAAGTTCTCCAATTCATTTCTTCTCATATGTCTTAGCCCTTAGCAATTTCCACCTTTTTGGTCCACTGAAAACCCACTTTGGCGGGAGCCATTTCGCGCATGACGCCAAAGTTGAAAGTGAAGTGAAAACGTGGTTTAGACAACAGAGCACGTAGTTCTATGCAGCCGGTTTGGGAGGACTGATAAAATGATGGGATAAGTGCATCAATGTTAGTGAAAATTATGTTGAGAAATAAAGGTACAATGTATGTATAAAAATAAACTGGTTTCAAGTTATCATATATAGTTATTTTTCTACAGCCATTTGTGATTTGCTTATTGACTTGCCCACGTATGTGCATTTGAGGCATTGATTATTGCTATCATCTTCACACACAGTGATTCTGGATTTGATCACCAGTAGTACCAGCTTGCTATTTAGTTGCGTGTCCCTTTTGAGTATGTTGCAGTCAACCCCTGCATTTTAGACAATGCTATTTCAGTAGCTTGCCATTGCTTTCTGAATGCCAGATACTTCTTACTATCAAAATAAACACAAATCTGTCTGCTTCCAAATCGTCTGCAGCCGATTTTGAACCCTCAACTCGGCATGAAGGGGAATTATGACACTGCACATCTCACTATCCCCTAAGCCACAGTGTCAGCTGTGCATGTGGGGTTGTTATGTGTAATCTGGTAGTCAATGAGTAAATATTGATATTTGTCATATTTATAATATAATATATATGATATGTAATTATTTTAACCTTTTTATTGTTTCTACCACTTATGTATCTAAAGGTGGTGCCGGCATTGTTGCTGTAGGAGTATTTGCAGCGACAGCCCAAGAAGGCTTTGCTATGAAACTTAATCTGGTGACGTATGGCTGGGCCTTCTTTGTCTACATTCTTGGCTCTGTCGTTGTGACTCTTGTATCCTTCCTGCTGTGCTTTGCTTCACCAAATAATCCATTTACGCCTGTGGTAAGTAACTGCAGTTTTATATCATGCTATTTGGTGTGTGTGTGTATTAAGGTATAGCAACTGCTGCAGCAAAGTGGCTTCTACACTTGCTTGTTGGTCTGATGTTCATGGGTTCAACTTCCCTCACTGTAGGATTGTTTTTCATAACCATATGGCTCGGGGGTTGATCCTGTCTATTAAAATGGGTTCCATAAAATGGGATTCAGTTGACCTTGATATCAGCAGTCCATATCATCAAGCACAACTGTTGGAGTCTACTGAATCCCTGTGGGACCAGGTGGAGAAAGCAGTGGAACAGACTGAGCAACCGTGTGTAGAATGAATGAGATTGTAGGGGATCTGCAGGGGTTTTGAACGAATCTCAAAACAGAGGGAAGATCAGGAGAACTTTCAATCAAATAGCATTTGGAACAATTAGTAGTATGACTCTTCACTGGGTGTTGAGTGAGGGGACGGAGCGCATAAGGGAATGTCCTGAATGCAGTGATGTTGGTTCTTAGCTAAACTCAGCTCAACTCATAAAATTTTCTAGTCAGATTGTGGCCTGATACTGATCACATTCCCCAGTGAGTGCCTTTTGGTAAAAATTTGAGTTGAGTTGAGTTAAAAACTGACATCACTGCACTCAGGACATTCCCATACGTGCTCCGTCCCCTCATTCAACAGCCAGCGAAGAGTCATACTACTAATCGTTCCCACCGCTATCTGATTAAAAGTTCTCCTGGTCTTTCCTCTCGGTTTTGAAATTCTTCCAGAACCCCTGCCAATCCCCTGCAATCTCATTCTTTCCACATATGGGTTCTCAATCTGTTCCTCCGTCTTCTCCACCTGGTCCCACAAGCACACGACCACCTCCCCCTTGTCCATAGGCAATATGCCACCAAGAGGTGCTTACCCTTTGTTCATTCCCCCGTACCCCCGCATGGTCCAGCCAAATATTGGTCCGAGAAAATGTTGGAGGATGGCATTGTATTGACCACATCATATTGGTAAAAATTAATGGTCATAGAGTTAACTATATGCCCAGTATGCTATAATAAGATGTAAATTTGAGGCCTTTCCCCTCCCTTTGTTTTGAGACTTGGGTTTGTGTGAGAGGGAGCTGTAGTAACCCAATGGATAGCACGCTTGCCTGCCAGTTCACTGGTTAGGGGTTTCATTTGCATCCAGGTGGATTTGTAAGAATGACCTGGGCTCACAAGTCGACCCAGCCAAATATTAGCCCCAGAAAATGTTGGAGGATGGCTTGGTATTGACCACATCTTTCCTTGAGTGCCAGTTGTCTGTGGGACCATGCCTCTGGGTGTCTAAATCCAGGGACCTTTACGTTTTACTGCAACTTATGTACTCAAGTTTCCCCAACACCTACACATTGTAATTGCTTTATTTTAAACCTTCTGACTTGTTGGTGCAAGGTGTGCTGTGTAATATATATAAGCCTTGTTTTGGTATACTTACATAGTTCCTGATATATGTGTTTGCAGTTAATGGGAATTACTGATGCATGTGTTTTCTGTAACAAAGTGGTAATGTTCATTCTGTTGTGAGAGGATTTGAAATCTTATGTGAAGCATTGTTGATATGTTCTGAATGTGAATTGAGTTGGTGTCAAGTAATCTAGAGGCATATAAGAAAATAGACAAATAGGGAAAAGTAACAGTATCCACGCTATAAGGCCATGGTGTAAGGCCTCTAAACTACACTGTTTGAGTTGTATCTCAGTCTCATAGATTACATGCAAATAGAATATCTCCCAGTGGGCTCATGGGCAGGATCTTTAGGATGTTGCACTGAAAATGTCATGAGCACGGCCGAATGAGAGTTCAACATCAAACTACTAGAACAATTAAACATTGATGACAATAATCTGTGAATAACAAAGAAAATACTGGCAGCAAATAGCAGCCATAAACATCAATAACTATTTAGGAACATTTCAGTGCGTAAAGTCAGACAAGGATATGTAGGCCTACTGTCTCCAGAACTATTTTAATTATACTATGAGCATATAAGATCTATAGAAAATACGTCAGAAATTGGGGTTGGTGGTCCTAACATAAATAATGTATGTTATGCTGATGACACCAGCAACAACTCAGAAGGAACTACAGAAAATGATAGATACAGTGGTGTAGAAAGGAAAAAATGGGCATGGGCTTGAATATTAGGAACACAGAAGCAGTGGTAATATCATTTTTGCCAAAATGCACACTTAAAGTAAACGGTGTTAATTTTGTGCAAGTGCAGACATTCAAATATCTAGGCATAAGGTTACTTGGACTAAAAACTCCCAGGGGAACAATGGAGAATCTTAACCAGTTCCTTGAGACAGGAAAAACACAACTTGGGGTTGCTGTTTGCTAGAACTGTACACTGGGAGTGTAAGAACAGTCTTGGAGTATGGCATCACTGCATGGTCAATGTATGCTAGATCCAATTTTGAAAAAGACAAACACACACAGAATCAATCTGTCAGACAGGAACTGTCAACATTCTTCGGTCGCATGAAACATTGTGACCACTGGAAAGATTAATGGATACATATTTAGATGGTAGCAGAGATGTGATACTGTGTCTTGCACTGGATAAGATTAGCTGCTTTGGACAGGGGTGAAAAACTCTGAGAACCTGTCTAAACAATGAAAAGGTCATCCCAGGACCTGTATAAAAGCTACCAAAAGCAAGCTGCAAGAACAAACAATTTATTTAATGGTTTTAAATTAAATCCTGCCAGGTTATTATTTTTATCATTAAATAGAACCTGGATTTGTTTTATTAAAACAACTGACCTTTTACAGTCAAATTAAGTGTGAGAAAACCTCGGAGGAGCAAATGGATCACCATAGTCTAGTAAGAATGAGGCAGCGAGGTGTGACGAGGGGATCTGACCGACGATCAGCGCTCAGAGGAAAGGCGAGACGGACATATAATCAGATTGCTACTGGAACTATTAGTGTTGGAACTCTTCGCTGGCTGCTGAGGATGGGGACGGAGCGCTTATGGGAATGTCCATGCTGTGATGTCGGTTTCTAAATCAATCAATCATTAAGTGTGAGATTTGTCTATAACCAATTGAGTCGTTAAATTAAGTGAGCGATTTATCAAAACCAATTGAGTCACTAAATTGAGAGATTTGTCTATAACCAACTGAATCATTAAATTAAGTGGGAGATTTGTCTACAACCAATTGAGTCACTAAATTGAGAGATTTATCTATAACCAAATGTGTCATTACATTAAGTGAGACCTTTGTTCATAGTCATAATGAATCATCAAATTGAGTGGGACATTTGTCTGTAATCTTGACAAGTTATCAAATTTAGTGAGACATTTGTCTATAATCATGATAATTAGGAACTTCAGTCCACATTGAACATGCTAACATTCAGTCGTTCTCACATTCTCATCAGGTTTTAACTCCATCTCAAACCAACTGTCTTACAACTGACAACAAACATTAGTCAAATTTAATTCTATATATATGTTCTATTCTACAAATTTTGTTTTCATAGTACACACAATCTACTTTCAAAGTACACACAATCTACGTGTCAGCGTCTCACACGCACACAGGCATTCTAACTGCTTCTTGCGCACTCAAGAAAACATCAGTCGTGCGTAAGGCATTTCTCATATTTTATTCATGCGAACCTGATCATATTACAATGTGCACACAGGCGGTAAATTCACAACAAAATATATATCAATGCCGCCTTGCAAGCGCTTATAGCACACAATCAAATACACAAGTCCTACACTCGATCTACCAAACTGGCACTCTCGCAAAGCTATACACTTGCTCTCGAAAACACAAGCATCCTTTCCCTGAACTGTCTGAGTTCCGTCTGGCCTTTCTCAGGCAGGTCGGCTGGACTCGTTGTCCGGGACTCTGTGTCACTCATGATCCCCGTGGGGTCCTATTCGCCACATCGTACTGTAGTCCGTCCATGTTAGACTGGGTTATTCAGTGTACTGACGTCTAGTCTGTTCAGGGTAGTATCCCGTGAACTTATGTCCCCTGCTATCACTCGGTCCTGTCCTACCGGTGTCCTGTTTATGACACGTCTGTGTCCCCACCTAAGTCCTGTCTCCACTTTATCTACTGTCCTGTAGATGTCCTGTCTTATGACCACTCTGTGTCCTGACTTATGTCCTGTCTCTAATCTTTCGACTATACTATAGATGTCCTTACCTATGTCCTGTACGTCATTATCTATGTGGTCCTGACTCTATTCTGTCCCTTGTCCTCTCTATGTCCTGCACCCACATACCCCAACACCCTGACACTACGGTATATCACCTTTAGATCTATTCTACACAACCTGAACACTAAAACAAGGCTACCACACGCATAGGCTCCCAATATGTCTGCAGATGGGACCTGTCCAGTACAAGGCTTTTGTCTAGACATCTGGTCAACATTGCTCATGAGCCCACTACTTGATTTGGCTGGTCACAAAAGTATCCCATGTTTCACATGTGCCTGACTATTGTCATGTGTCTTTTGTTATGGATTCTACTACTGCCCCATCAGTCATGTTGGCATAAACCCTATTCATATTGGGTCATAGCAATGAGTCATAAAATTGAGACATATGCCCACAATCATGATGAGTCGTCATATTTAGTGAAACGTGTCTATAATTATGATGAGTCATGTTTTTTGTGTATTCATTTTCTGAGTTTGTTGTGTCTTCAGGTCGTCAGTTCAGTGAACTATGTGCTCCCCAATGGAAGATACACAAGAATGACAGATGAACGTGTGCTTATGGAGCAGCCAGGAAACGATCAACTTACCTACCCAGCTACCACCTACCCACAGGTTCAGAGCTATTAGAAGCTCCGCTTTCAATGGATGGCCTGCCTGTCTGTTGCTTCAAAAAGGACACTTGTTTCATAAATTAGTTATAACATCATATGAATAACACACTGTTAATATTTGAAATGTCTTTTACATTTTTGGGGGCAAAACACCCCATTAAAGGTTAAAATTAAAATAACATAAAATAAAGTGAGTTGGTTAAATAATCAGAAGTAATCAATGTAACATTGAACAGAAAATCCAATGTTTAAAATGATACGTCTGCATGCATATTGAGATGTTTGCAGTTCAAATCATATTCTGTTTTTGTTTCTTGTTGTTTCTTTATTGTTATACCTTGAGTTTATTGGCATGTAATATTGCACAACTGTTTGAACATTTAGCAGAAATTTTTATTTGTTTGCAAAGACAGTATTTGGCCAAGATTGACAATACATGCGTGTCTAATTTCATGCTAGCTAAGTTAACACCTGAATTGTTTCACCATGTTTGTTGAAACCAAAATAAATGTGTGGTTTGTACTAGATATTATTTACACTGAAGGCTTGCATAGTAACTATACAAGTGCACATCATAATGCTTCAGCAGCACACATATTTCCCAGTAGATACCTTCAGATTGGTATAAAAAGATGTTTTGTTTCATTGCCAATTCTTGTTTCAAAGTGTTTGAATTGATCATATGTAAATGTTTAGTGCACTCTTGTAGTTTAGAGTTGCTTTTTTCACACAATTCTTAACTGATTCACTGCCAAACAAAAAGTGGGTTTGGACCATACAGAAATTGATGGCAGAAGATGGGAAGTAGGGGTGTGTCACAATAATGGTTTAAAAATGGTTAAAATGGTAGTGGCTATATTGCATTATATATCAAATTAAAAGAGATTGCACAAGGAAAGCACCAGTATTGCTACTATTGCTAGAGGTTAGAAATATAATAATAATGTTAGATTTTGTAAAAAGAATTTTGAAGACGGGTGACAATTATTAAAAATTTTCACTTACCAAGGCACTACTCAGTCTTTGATAATCCAATTAAATTTACTGATTAATGGTAAATACACCACTTTTCTTCACCAGTATCACAACAACTGCTCCTTAACACCATCAAAACACAATTAAAACATCATATTTTGAAGCACATCATTTTCACACAACACACGAGGGAAAACACGAGGCAGATTTGTACTCATTAGAATTAGAACCTATATTTACACTATTTTCTATTTAGTTATAATTATTATTCTTCTGAATTTAATTATTTAAATACTGTTCAGTTTATTTGTGATAGGCAAAGCAAACTTAGGGGCACAAGTGTGACCCATTAGAGCAAGTATAATTCGACATATGCCATCATATGATAACAAACTTTCACTGTTAGGTTTGTCTTCCATAAAGTTCATCTGCTAAATAATTTAACTGAGTAACTACATTACTGCACTGGCTATCAGATTTAGAATCTTTCACAAAGTCCTATAAAACAGAATAACTATAATCTAAAATTGTTTAAAACACTAATCTGGTGTGAATCGACAAGGTTGAGAACCAGAGGATGTTGCTATTTCTAAAATGATAAAAACAAACCAGTTTCACAATCAAATTTTCACACGCTAACTCCACATTTCTTATCTGATATTGTTCGAAAGGCACATATTTTTCCGGTGTAAATTCTCATTTACCGGACACTAAAATTGCAAAAGATACGGGAAATGAAACAAATAATGCACTCAACATTCAGCCAATCAATCGGCTCTCGGCAGTTTAGGGTAGTTCAATTGAGCTGATTAATCGGCTCTTGGCAGTGAATCAGTTAATACAATGATTGGTGTATAACCAAGATTATATATTCTGCTTCCTTTGTTTGCTTTGTGGAATTGGTATGTTTTGCATTTTCATGTGCTGTTTTGTTTTTATTTCATTTTAAAATTTAACTTCAGCAAATGAGTAAGTTCAGTTGTCCGCGTGTGGTTAATGTAATAACAGCAGTGGAATGAGCAAGCAAATAGAAAATCAAATAGAAGTCCTATAAATATGGATTTTGAGAAGAATAGGTCACATTTAATGAAAACAATCAGTCTGAGGTCCTATAAACATGGTAATTTTTAAGTTAAGATTGATGTTGCCTTCCGTATTGACAGTTTGAGTAATATGATTACAATTCAAATGGATAGATGTTTTTTGTTAATAAACACATTCTCAAATCTGAGGGTAAGAATTGTATCAATTGAATATTTTGTTGTAGTCGTCATGACTATTGGAGGGAGTAACATGAAATGTCATTGGTTTGTTTGAGGTACAGAGTTACTGAACATGTGTAGGCTGACACATGGATGGCATGTTGATGAATACATTGTGTGTCTTTCTAACAATGTTGTAAGAAATGGACACTATTTGTAGCAGTTTGAATAATTCAACATTGTTAATTGATTTTACTTTTACTGCCCGTATTTTGCTGAAGTTATTGTTAAATCAAAACATGATTGATGTTTGCTTGTGTAAATCAAACAAACCTTTAAGAAATTCTTTTTTTTAATTGGGTAAACTGAATCTCTTAATTTTTATAATTAGAGTTGGTTTTGTAATATATAGTATGCATGGCGTGTTTAAAAATCATGAGCTTAAAAGTGTGGCTAGTGAAACTGACAACACTCTATGAGCCTTGCCTCCTGACACTATCCGAGACACACATTCTGGCATGATGTTCAGTGCAGGTTTCAACTTGATAGCGTTAACATATCTGATTTGACAGTGGGTTGAGTGTCTGTAGTAGTACTACAGTGAGTAAATCACCAGAAACAAGTGAAATCGGTAAGCTATAGAAGAACACAATCACAAGTGACAAAATGAATGAGGCAGATAAAGTCTTTGTCAGGTCACAAACGATAAACAGACACTGATACAACTACATCACAGATATAGAAAGGTTTCTTAACTGATGTACATCCAGCATTCATAAAGCCATGTATTTGGATGGACAGATCAAATAAAAGCATGCTGGCAGTGACCACTTTTGGCCAAAATATATAAATGATCAAATCAGAGTATAGCTAACTGTCCTTGTTCATTGTGATTGATATTTTTTTTTTCCCCCAATTAACTTTGTGAGGCTGGGAAGCCTGCATTTTGTGTTCAAGACAAGATAACTTCTACTTAGCATTTTGTTTTTTTTGTCCGGTTTATAAATCTACATACATGTCTCCTTGGTGAAGTGGCTAAACCATCTGCCTCATGCACTGAAGGCGGCGGGTTCAATTTTGGATTGTTGTGTTCAGACCGTGAGTGTATTTTTTCTGGAGACCCCTAGGAGTAATGGCTGGAGCTGCAAACATTGTGATTTGTGCGACGTTGTCAACATCTGGCTTTCCATTCTTCCCAGAAAAGCCAAGCCAGCTTAGGTAAAAAAACTTGTGCAATGAAGATGATTCTTTTGCCTTCAAAGTTTTAAAAAGAAATTAATTAATTTACATGTCCATATATAGAAAGTATATAGTTTCTAAAACCATGGAAATAATGAATCCTTAATCTGTAACAGTAAATTAAGCTCAGAGAGAACAATCCTGTATCAAACCTTTGTGTCTTTTAAGAGTTAATAAGCTGAGGATGATTCACAGCCTAAATATCTAGAATTATGTGCTAGAAAGCTGTGATGAAATCCTTGTTTTTGGAAATTATAGCTGAAATTAAATGTATTGTATGCAGATAGATCTATAACCAGAAAGTTGTGATTGACTATACAGAAATGTATAACCAAAAAGATAGAAACTAGGTAGAAATGTGTAAACAAAAAGAAATATGTAACTAGGTGGAAATGTATAACCAAAAAGAAATATATAAATAGGTAGAAATGTAGCAGCAGAAAGAAATATATGACTAGGCAGAAATGTATAAGCATATATATATATATATATATATATATATATATATATATATATATATATATATATATATATATATATATATGACTAGGCAGAAATGTATAAGCATATATATATATATGACTAGGCAGAAATGTATAAGCATATATATATATATGACTAGGCAGAAATGTATAAGCATATATATATATATATGACTAGGCAGAAATGTATAAGCATGTATATATATATATATATATATATATATATATATATATATATATATATATATATATATATGACTAGGCAGAAATGTGTAACCAGAAAGAAATTAACAAAAACAGGCAAAAAGTGGTTGCTGAAAAATAACTGTTATAGATGTTTTTATGTTATTGTATGTGACCAAATGTTTATTGGGTAAATTATCTGTACTTAGATTTTGGGGTATAACAACACTTGAAACCACTTACTCGATGTACCTGTGTGATATGCTCACAACTTAGAGTAGTAGCAAATGAGATGAGCACTGGGCAGCCGAGCAGATAGGATACAGTTTCTTAATCTGGAAATTTGGTTCTGATGTTTGGTAGAGGGAGGGTTTGTATCAGAAATACAAATCTGTGGCTGGACATTGCATGGTGGTGGCTTTGGGATAAGTGACATCTGATCCTCAGTCAATTACTAAACAAAGCACTTGTTTGAAATCTCAGTTAGTAAACATACACCTTAACTCATGAAAACTGACCCATTACTTTACTTGTTAAACTGTTTGTAGTCTTGATTATTATTACCTGAAAACTATACTCATATAAAATTAACACATGTTCTCTTCAGTGTGTCTGTTTGTAGTCTCAACGCTGAAAGAAAGCACTACTCAACAATCCTTCTGGCAAAACCAGCAGTGCTACAAATGCTGTAGTGATAGGATTTTGTTGTTTGGATATCATAGAGACACTGGATAGAACATAATTTGATATAAGTAAAGTTTAGTTTAGTCAATGGATCAACATCACGACATACGGGTGCAACCCATAAGTGCTCCGTTCTCCTCCTAACTCAAATCTGAGTCTGGAGAAACTCAGCTCAGTGCACGAACTCCGTAGCACTGGTGAGGATCCTGAAAATACTTTGGGTAGATTTTTAACTTGAAATTTTGCCCGGGCAGCACCGTTAGGCTACTCTTATTCGATTTCCAACTGCCAAGGGATATTTTATGTGTGCAACAATACACATGGGCGTCCGATCTCACTACCCAGAGACCAGGGGAAATTTTATTACTAGAAGTCCACATGAAAAAAATCCCAGCCATCACCAGGGCTTGAACCTGGTACCTCCAGCATTCGAGGCAGAACCATACCTCGAGACCATGCACCCCCCTATATATGCTATAGCTTTACAACTCATAGGTGTGAATACAAACTGACAGGCAACAAACGACAACATACACACTGTAAATGATGTGCAAACTGTGTAAATGATGATTATCGTTTAAATGTATACTTTTAAAGATCAACTAACTGTCATTACAGACAGGTCATATTTTCAAATTTGCGTAACATTCGATCAAGTGTAACATCCCATAAAGTTAACATCTTGGAAGATGTAATTGGTTATAAGGTTTCTATGTTGTATGATTTCTCTCGTGTCTTTGCAGATTGCTAGCATCATTAAAAGATGCACCGCAAATATCACATTTGTAAGGTTTCTCTCCTGTATGAGTTTTTTTGTGGCGATTTAGATGGCTAGCTTGATTTAAATAATCAACGCAAATATCACACTTGTATGTTTTTCTCCTGTATGTATTCCTTTGTGCCACTTAAGATTGCCAGCACGACTAAAAGATTTACCACAATCATCACACTGGCCGGTGCTTCTGAATTTTGTGTTCTTGACTCACTAGGTCCAGGAACATTTTCAATAACAATAGTTTGTTCCTGTTGTTCCAGGACAGGGGACTTTGGATGATGAAAACCTGGAATTTGTCCCACGCCGCAATAACAACAATAGTTTGTTCCTGTTGTTCCAGGACAGGGGACTTTAAATGATGGAAACCTGGAACTTGTCCCACGCCACAATAACAACAATAGTTTGTTCCTGTTGTTCCAGGACAGGGGCCTCCAACGGTTGACTTTGGATGATGGAAACCTGGAACTTGTCCCACGCCGCAACAACAACAATAGTTTGTTCCTGTTGTTCCACGACAGGGGACATTGGATGATGGAAACCTGGAACTTGTCCCATGCCGCAATAACAACAATAGTTTGTTCCTGTTGTTCCAGGACAGGGGCCTCGAACGGTTGACTTTGGATGATGGAAACCTGGAACTTGTCCCACGCCGCAACAACAACAATAGTTTGTTCCTGTTGTTCCAGGACAGGGGACTTTGGATGATGAAAACCTGGAACTTGTCCCACGCCACAACAATAACAATAGTTTGTTCTTGTTGTTCCAGGACAGGGGACTTTGGATTATGAAAGCCTGGAACTTGTCTCATGCCGCAACAAAAACAATAGTTTGTTCCTGTTGTTCCAGGACAGGGGACTTTGGATGATGGAAACCTGGAACTTGTCCCACACCGCAACAACAACAATAGTTTGTTCCTGTTGTTCCAGGACAGGGGACTTTGGATGATGAAAACCTGGAACTTGTCCCACGCAGCAACAACAACAATAGTTTATTCTTGTTGTTCCAGGACTTTGGATGATAGAAACCTGGAACTCGTCCCACGCCGCAACAGTAACAATAGTTTGTTCCTGTTGTTCCAGGACGGGACTTTGGATGATGAAAACCTGGAACTTGTCCCACGCCGCAACAACAACAATAGTTTGTTCCTGTTGTTCCAGGACAGGGGACTTTGGATGATGAAAACCTGGAACTTGTCCGACGCCGCAACAACAACAGTAGTTTGTTCCTGTTGTTCCAGGACAGGGGCCTCCAACGGTTGACTTTGGGTGACGGAAACCTGGAACTCGTCTCACGCCGCAACAACCACAATCCTTACGCAGAATTTAGATAAGTAAAGTTTTCAGATAATAATAACTGAGGGCACAAACAGTATGACAACTAAAATGTATCCTGTCAGTTTTCATGCTTTGAGACGTATGGGCTATATGGTGATGGTCCCATATTTTCAGTTGGGTACTCATTTTAGGCTGGGTTGATCTGGGAGGCTAGGTCACTGAAAAATATCCTCGTCTCTAAGGGGTTCGAACAGAATGTTGTTGGGCCAGGAGTAAGCCACACTGCTGCCATGGCTCACGTAGTATGTTATGTTTAATAGTGGAGATTACAGAGTATATTATATTTAATAGTGGAGATTACAGAGTATTTTATATTTAATAGTGGAGACTATGAAGAATATTTATGTTTAACAATTGAGACATAACAGTGTTTTAAGAGTTCAAACTACAAACAGAGTATAATATGTTTGCTAATTGAGACTTCAAACAATTGTTATGTTTAATTGAGACAACAAGGGAAGCCTATTTATGTAATTGAATTTATAAGTACAGTTTTATGTTTAATAATTGAAACTACAAAGTATTTTTTACATCTCCATGGTTTTATAATGTGTTTTAACAGAAAACTATTCAGAATGCTGTTTTTGCAGCAGAATTATTATTTCTCATTGTGTTCATTGACAAAAAAAACTAACTGACCTGTTACTTAATTTAATGCCTTCATATTTGTGTCAATTCATCCTTAGAGGTATATAATCTCGGCCAGTTTAGCTGACATTTTTATATATATCCAGCAGTAGAAGATATTTGTAGATATGGTTCAAAGCACACAAAAAAACATTTGTAAACAGAATGTATCTTCTTGTCTTAAATATCAAATCATACGAGGTGGGAGTCTCCAGGGTGAAGGGATCAAGCTGCTCACCTAGCACTAGAAGGTTGTGAGTTTGTCTTTAGATTCCTTCATTCTGTTCAGGACTGCATTGTTTTCAGAGACCCCTTGGTGTGGTCGCTGGAGCTGTGGAGTTTGTGCTGTGTGCTGCACATTTGGCAGGGCACTGCGGAAAGAAGATTGAGCTATATCAGATAGAACCAAGTGCAGGGAAGTTGATTGTCTTACATTTTAACCCATCATGTGATGTGTGTCTGTCATGAAACTGGGACTATAGTTTTATTAACAATAGACAACATTGTCTGCAACAAAGTAGCTCATTTGGAAAGTCACACACTGCCGGAGGCATTACTTCTATTCTGAGCTGATTTGTCTATATCTGACACAGGAAGGACAAGACTATCTGGAACCAATATGTCCATGGCTCAGGATACAAGAGCACCTTTAATTCAGAATACTATTTGTAATCAGTCACTTGTACATAACCTTCTTTTCTTCTTTGTTCCCCTTTCAAGACGAACATGTCACGCCCAGTTGTGCACCTCAGAGATCAGTGTGTCATTTTGTGTCAGATTTGCTGGCTCTGGACAGATTCCATCCAGGTAATAGACTGTCTACCTGTTAGTAGATTTGCTTTCCTAATAATTTTGCTAGAGTTGAAGTCTGACGGCCTACCTTTGTGATTTCTAACTTTTTTGTAACTCGCACACAGGGCCTCCTGTTTGTCTTGTGAGACTAGGTTTAAGGTCTCATTACTTAAGAAGTCACAGGAACGTGTGATGTCATTGAATACCAATGTAGGTCTGTCCTCCTGTTCACCCAATGAGACCAGGTTTAAGGTCTCAATTCAATGCAATTCAATTCTTTATTTTAAAAGGATTACAAATTGGGCACGCAGGCCCATCTCACTACTTAAGAGATCATGGAAACGTGTGATGTCATTAAATACGAATGTAGATCTACCCTCCTGTTTACCCAGTAAGACCAGGTTTAAGGTCTCACTGCTTAAGAGATCATGGGAAGTGTGATGTCATTAAATATCAACGGGCCTGGGAGAGAACGCTCCATCCTTGGAAACATGTCAAGACCTATACTGAGGTCAAGGCCAGTGTATATTTTCTGGACACAGTAGTCTCTCACCATGCACCCCCAGCTTTTTGTCTTAAATATTCCATTTGTAACAATCTGTCCCCTGAATATATACTAAAAAAACTGGAATTAATGGCTCTGAAATTTTAACATGGAAAGAGAGAAGAATAATTCCTGAACTAAGCATGGATCAAGAGTGAAGAGTTAGCACAAATATTTTTCTGATAACACACTTAATATTTAACACGACCTTACAAAAATAAAATCATCAATTATATCACTTGAAGATCTGTCCAGACTTACTCTGGTTAACTTTTTTACAAACATTTATTTATAAAATTGATTTTATAGATGTTGATGTCTTGTTGCTTTTTCTTGTTTGTCTTTGAAAGCTTTGTTACCAGTTTTTGTATTTTATCGTTATGCAATGTTTCTTAAACTAAAAATCTGCTTATGTAAAGATGTTTAAAATGTTACAGCAGTGTTAATATTTGTGGGGTGCTTCATGGTAATATTTTTTTTATGATTAATATTTCACTTTTTTTTTTTTTTTTGAAAGCACATGATTTCGTTCTCACATTGCCAAGGAATATTTTCTTATTATACTTCATAGGACACCCCCTCCCCCTCCAAGTTTACCCAAATATTTCAGTTCACAAAGATACTTGAGTTTACCTAAATATTTCAGTTCACAAACGTACCTGAGTTTACCCAAATATTTTAGTTCACAAAGATACCAGAGCTTACCCAAATATTACAGTTCACATAACATATCTGAGTTTACCAAAATATTACAGTTCACATACGTATCTGAGTTTACCAAAATATTACAGTTCACAAACATATCTGAGTTTACCCAAATATTTCAGTTCACAGGCAGACAAATTTATGTTCAAACGACATCATGGCTCACAGACTTAGTTGTGTCTCACATTGACTTCCATCTGTAAGCAAAAGTTGATAGAGCATCCAGTTCACAAAACGTACAACAGTGACACGTCACAGATATTCCTTCATCCCTCAAATTTAGCAACATCCTAAAAAGAACCAGACTTTACGATTAGATATTACTAAAGCAAACAAACAGAAAATGTTTAAAAGGGATTTAAAAGTTGAGAGTATCGACTTCATTGCACTGCGTTTTATCCCATATGGCTCAGTCTATTTCCACAGGGTTGCCAAAATTGTCACACACAGCATGAACTCCATAGCTCTAGCGATGACCCTCATGAGTCTCTCAGAGGATTGCACTAGTGTCAGAATTGAACCCACAACCTTTGGAGATTACGGCAGGCGGTGTAACCACGGAGACTCGTCACTAGAACAAAAGGCAGAAGAAGATTGAAATGTGGATAGATTTCATTCATGTTAATATTCAACTGTGAAGCTGAGGCAAAACATAAAACATTACACACTGTTCACCCCATAGCATTAAGTTAGACTTAGACGTCGACTCTCATTCAGAAAGCATTGGCAAACTTCCGAACATAAAATACCCTAGACAATCAGCCTGGGGTGATCACAGCGTCCTGCAGAGGACATTTGTAGTAGCACAGGCTGCGACAACAATCACACATACAATATGCCTATATCTTCTATCTCTAGTCAGTGGTAATCATAAGCTGTGACAACAATCACATATCCAATGACAACTATCACATATACAATATAAATTATGCCTATATCTTCCATCTCTAGTCAGTTATCATAAATTGTGACAACAATCACATAAAGAATATAAAATATCCCTATATCTTGTATCTCTAGACAGAAGTAACCATTAGCTGTGACAACAATCACATATACAATATAAAATAACCCTATATCTTGTATCTCTAGACAGTAGTAACCATTAGCTGTGACAACAATCACATATACAATGACAACAATCACATATACAATATAAAACATCCCTATATCTTCTAAACAACAGTAACCATAAGCTGTGCCAAAATATCCCTATATCTTATATTTGTAGCCAGTAGTAACCATAACATGCTGTTACAAAACATCACATATTACAAAACTTCTGTCCTGTGTTTGTGGCCATTTGTTTATAAACAAACTATTAAGGAATTACTTTGTATTAGTTCATGGAAAAATAAAAGTCTACATTCAAGAGTTGTCTGGTTCATGTTCATGTCAGTTGGTTGTATTTTGTGTGACTTTCTTGTGGAAAGCATAACACACTTTATAGGATGGTTCAGCTAAACCGAGCTCAGCTAGTCAAGTGGTGAATGGAAGATGCAGGTCCTGGATAGGACACACACTGAGAAAATCTGAGGATGGGATAACTAGACATTACTTACTGGTACCCACATGGCAGATGAAATAGAGGGAAAAAAACATGGATAAGAGAATTAGAGACGGAGATGAATGTAGGGAGATACGGAGGAAACTGCAGAAGATAGGACGGCTTGGTATGAGTGGGTTTGGGGGACAGTGTTCCAATTTGGTAAAACAGCAGAAGATATGCCAGCTTGGTGTGAGTGGGTTTGGGGGACATTGTTCCAATTTGGTAAAACAGCAGAAATTATGCCAGCTTGGTGTGAGCTGGTTGAGCGACATTGATCCAATTTTAAAAGCAGGCATATAGAAAAACAAGGCGAATATCTAGAAAAATCAAATGGCCTGTAAGTGTTAAGTAAAATATAATGCTGAAATGGAGACAGACATATAAGCAACCAATCCATGCTGAACACAAAACTAGGCAGAAAGGTTGATGGTAAACGTGCAAAATGATATATATGGTAACTGCATAACATTATTGAATGATATGGAAAGAAGATGTTAGATAGATTGTACTGTCTTATCGAGAGGAGGAGATTCATGGTAGTCGACCTTCAATGTGAAGGCAGCAGATGGTCTGGTTTTAATCAACTTTCCACTGCTCCAGTATAAAAAGAAGCGTATAATTCATTTATTGATAATGTACAGATATCGTAATTGATTGCGTCAGCATGGCAAAGAATGGTTGTTTTTTTCCCCGCTCAATTTGAACTCAAATGTCTATACACGCGCTACTACTTCTAGTGCACTGGACTAATTTTTGCATGTGGATTCGCTTTCCATTTTACTAGTGTCCCTTGCTATCGGGCGGACCCACCAACTTAAGTGCTACTTGTAATTTACGTCTCTAAGTCAAGGACGAGGAATCAACATTTTAGACCAGTCGATCTGTGCAAAGGTTTAACTGACAGATTTCTAAGTCAAATAATGGATCATTTTAACGGATTAAGTGCCATGGGATGGATAATCGACTTAAACAACTTCCCGTATCTGCCATGGGCTTTTATACCGTCGAAATGTAATTGCAGAATGTTGTCTCAATCCATCCATCCATCATGTGCCATGCCGATAAGCGTGGGCGGTCATGTTCTGCCATCTCACTCGATCACCAGAGTCGTGGATCAGCTCTGTGTTCCTGTCTCGACCATGACACGTGGCCAAGCCATTCGGGTATTTACTTCTTCGTCTTCCCCTTGGTCTCTTCCCTTCGATCTTGCCAGTCGTCACCAAGTTCTCCACTTCATTTCATCTAATAACATGCCCAAAAACTGTTGACTGTCTACGTCTAATGTCTCTAATCAATTTACGAGCTTCATTTGTTTCTTGAAGGCCTTGTTCATTGGTTTTTCTGTCTGTCCATGGTATTCTTTGCATTTTCCTCAGAAACCACATTTCCACAGCCATCAACTGTTTTTTAGCTTGACTGCTCACTGTCCACGATTCACATCCATACACAAGTACAGGTTCTATGTAGCACTTCAACACTTTTTCTCGTTTCAGTTGATATCTTTTTATTGGTCAGTATGTTTTTTTATCTTGCAAAAGGCTACCTTCGCAATGGCAATTTTTGTTCTAATCTCTTCAAGGCATCTCCCATCAGATGTTATGACTGTGCCGAGATAACCGTATCGATTCACTTGCTTAATTAAGAATATGCCCATTTACTCGTATATCACATTGTGGTATTTCCTTCTTCCCAAAGACGACCATAATCTGTCTTCTTAATATTCAGTTCTAACCCTAGTTGTTCATTGTGTGCAACAACCGCATCTACTAAATTTTGCAGCTCCTATTCATTGTCTGCAATCAAGACTGTATCATCTGTATATCTGATGTTATTGATGTATCTCCCTCAATGTTGATTCCTCCCATATCTTCTATATTTCTGAAAATATTTTCACTGTATAGGGAAACAGATCTGGAGACATTACACATCCCTGTCTCGCACCTCTTTTAATAAGCTGATATTGACCTACATCATTATCAATTTTGATGGCGGCTTGTTGTTTCCAATATATGGTTTATACAAGTCTAAGGTCTTTTCCATCAATTTGTAGATCTTCAAGCATCCTTATCATGTCGACATGTCTCACTGTATCGAAAGCCTTTGTGTAGTCAATCAAGTAAAGATATAGATCTTTGTTTACTTCTATAGAACGTTCAATTACTGTTCTCAGTATATACACAACATTTACTGTGCCTGTGCCCTTGCCGTCTACAAACCATCATTGTTCTTCTCCTATTTGGGGATGCATTTTCTTCCTAACTCTTTGCATGATAATTCTCAGCAGAATCTTCGTGATGTGGCTCATTATACTGATTATTCGATGTTGATCACATTCCAAGGCGCCTGATTTCTTCGTGAGTGCAATAAATATAGAATTACATAATTCAGAGGGTATACCTCCTGTATCGTATAATGTGTTCAGCAGTCTGGTGACTTGATCTATTCCATATTCTTCTAAGGCATTGATCATTTTTATTGTAATGTTATCTGTACGCGGGGTCTTGCCAGTTTTCATATGGATACGAGCATTTTGAACTTCCATCTTCGAAATTGATGGTCCTTCATTATTATTCCGAAGATCATATTGTTCTTCGCTTGTATCATCATAAAGGTCTTTCACACAATGTGACCACGCAAGTAGTATCCAATGTGGTAACTAAGTATTAAATGTGGATTCAATCCATCATGATGACATCGTATTTTATTATATAAAAAGTCATGATCCGCATAGAAAACGTCACAAACTGGATCAAGAGCCACCCCATTTTTCAAAAAATGGCGCGTGTTTTCTTGAGTACTTCCGGTTGAATACTTCTAGTCCATGGGTGGCAGATGTATCTGTGTATATGTTCCCGCCCTCCGGTTGCCCCACTGACGGCCCGCCACCGACCCCGAGACCACTCGAAGACAGCTAAACAAGCCCCGGGCATGTGGAATACACATATGGATAAGTAGACCAAATAGGCACCGGGCACCTGGGTTCGAGTCCCAGTGTGTATGGGGTAGGCCATTGTAAGGGGCGCGAGGAAATCCCCCCCCCCCCCCCCGAGAGGAGGGCCACAAAAATTCACACCGAAATGGGAATAAAAGTGTTCAATGGCGCCTTTGGCTAGACCAAAGGCAGTATTTGACAGTACTACACTTTGATCTGAGCGAAGAGACCAAAAAAGATTCGACCAATTGAGACATAACTTTATGAAATAGTATGAAGCCAGATTATGCTATATAAATACTAGCAATGATGTACTAAATCATAAATAATAAATTTAATAACATATAGAAAGTGATTAATTCTAGAGAAAATAACATTAAAGACCAGTCTCAAAATTATACACTCAATTATAATAACATAAATAGTGAATTTTGCAATATAATCATAAAAATACTTAAAAATAATAACGCCAGTTATTTCCCTTTGCGTATTTTGGGAATAATTGTATCCCCTGATGTCTGCAGTAAACATAATTATTCATATAACTGAGAAGCGATAATGTAAATTAGATCACGTTATAATTAACTCACGGTATTGAAATGTGGAGTATATAGCGGTTTTAAATTACGCTGAATCGATTTAGCATATCGCCGAAAGTGTAAAAAATATTCTAAGGCACTTTGCTTGGGTGCCAATAAAGTAATCACTTGAAAAATCTGTGTAAATATTAACACAAATCTACAATTTATGTCAGAAATTGTACATCTAGAAAGGCAACTACTGTCGGTATGCGTGGATTTTGACAAATCTGTTTTAGATTGCAGTAATCTCGCAAAGCCGGGCTCTCTGGCCGAGGGGTTACACCACTTTCTCCGTAATCCCGTTTATCACGCAGTCTCTATCGGGCGAGAACTGGGTGTGGTTCGTCCCCCGCTAGTGACTTGTG
Organism: Cepaea nemoralis; assembly: GCA_014155875.1. Classification (NCBI taxonomy): domain Eukaryota; kingdom Metazoa; phylum Mollusca; class Gastropoda; order Stylommatophora; family Helicidae; genus Cepaea; species Cepaea nemoralis. Next base: position 316,998 of record JACEFZ010025123.1, read on the forward strand.
GGATAACTGAGCCGGCCGCTCAGAAAGCAATGGCAAACTACTGAGCGTAATCTTGCCAAGAAATCAACAGACAGCTGAAAGATGCTGATGTTGACAGCGATGTCCTGTAAAAAGGACATGTTAATTTAACATTTAAAAAAAAATATCGCAAAAGCGTTAAGAATTATGCACCCGATAGTGATAAAGGAGACATATTATACAGAAATCAATGATATCACATCACCCGGGTGTCTTGTAAAAGTAAAAAGAGGTCTGACGTGCCTTTAATCATGTGTGCGGAGTCCATTCCAATAATTTGACATAAATATCACATGTGTGTGAATGTCAGTAGTATGAAAGGGGGCTATCGAGTCGTATTTCTGGTTTGTCCCAGAACCCAAAATAATTTCTTATATCGCTTATGTGTCGACACAACAAGCATTAAGAAGCTGAATTTTCAAAGCTCATGCGGTAGGACACATAACTACTTCCGGTTTTATGTAGTTAAAAAAGTACAACTGTAATTATTAAAAGGTATATGAAAAAATAGTATTTTTGATGTGTGAAGTGAGAAGTAAAGATGGAAGCATGGGTAGTAGGGCTACCACTAACAACTTATTTACGGATCAGATCGTCAGAAGACTTTGACTTTTCCCAGCTATATCTATTGTAAAGTAACTGAGTATATATTATGAGGGCGATTATTACTGTCAGTAGTCGACGGGACTTAAACACTGTTATCATACCAATGGTTATGTGGTAGAGACACAAGGCTCGTCTTTGGGTTGTGTGATGGTGTACAACCAGTCACAGGGACACGTATCTAAGAAATACATCCGATCACACATGGTTAATGGCACAACCAGACCACGTGCTCACTGGCTAAAACAGGTTGAATATGGCGCTGCTTCTGGTCGCATGTGTAATAGCTAAAACCAGACCACGTGCTCACTGGCTACGAGTGGTCAAAGATGGCGTCGCATCCGTTCACACGTGGTAATGTCAAAACCAAACCACGTGCTCAGTGACTAAAGCCGAGCAAAGATGGCGCTGCATCCGGTACACATGGGTAATGGTCACATCCGATCAAATATGGTGCTGCTTCCGGTCGTATGTGTAATGACTACAACAAGACATAATGCTCACTGACTAAAACTGGTCACAAATGGCGTCGCATCCGGTCATATTGTAAGGGTACATCCAAAACAAGTGGTTAACAGGGATACTACAGAAAAAGATTGTCCTGTCAGTTGTCCAGCCAGGGGACCTAACTCATGATGATCATCATATATGCGAGTGATTCAACTAAATCATCAACACTGCATCTGAAGGGCAAAACGGTTGCCATTCTCTCTTGTCCATATCCGTTAGGATGGCCCACCGAGTAACACCAAAGAACATCCTGACAAAAAAACACACGACACTTTCGATTGTAGTATATACAACTATAGCCAAGTGTCACAGTGTCCGACTAAGCCATTCTCATACTCATGGCACAGAGGTGTGACCACCAATGCTAGTCAGGGAAGACGTATCTGTATGTATCAGCTATCAGGTCATACAGCGATGAGTGGCTAGTACATGATAACAGATGTGTAATATTACACACGAACACAATAAACTGTCCCGACTCAACCTTAGGCAATGCATGTAACATGACATGTCACGTGTCTGCTGTCATAACCAGTGACCTTATCACGTAGTAAATTAGAATCTACACTTTCATTACCTCTCTATGTGTCCATAAGAGTCTTTACATCTTTCCCCAGAAACCCATTTCCAAGACCAATATATGTTTTTCAGTGTGCCTGCTCAGTACCACACTTCACAGTCAGATAAAAGTACAACTTCTATGTACCACTTCAACAGTCAAATGAGAAAATATGTTAGACACAGTATTAAAAATATTGGTCAAATAGAGAAATAATGCATCCACACTTATAAAAAGTAGGAGCATTTGTTAAGCTAGTGGAGAAAAATATCAACCAAGTAGGAACATGTGTTAGTCAAATAGGGAAAATATTGACCACGTAACGAAATCTTTTCTCCAAACTTATGAAAAGTAGGAAAATTTGTTAGCCAAATGGCAAAAAAAGATTGACAAAGTAACGAAATATCCCTGCCAAACTTATGAAAAGTAGGAAACTTTGTTAACCAAGTGTGAAAAACTATCAGCCAAAGAGAGAATTATCTCACCCAAATTTATAACAAGTAGGAAAATATGTTAGCCAAATGGGAAAAATGTCGGTCAAATACAGAAATATCTCAACCAAACTTATAAAAAGTATGAAAATTGTTAACTAAATGGGAAAGATACTGACCAAGTAGGAAAATTTGTTAACCACATGTGAAAAGTATGGTATGCATAATGAAATATCTCATCCACACTTATGAAAGCTAGGAAAATGTGTTAGCAAAATAGGAAAAATCTTGGCCAAGTAAGAAAATTTGTTAGCCAAACGGGAAAAATATTGACGAAATAACGAAATACAGCGTCCAAACTTATGAAAAGTAGGAAACTTTGTTAACCAAAGGCAAAATATATTTTTCAAATTTCAACCATATTTATTAAAAGTCAGAATCTTTGTTAGCCAAAGGTTAAAAAAATATCGACCAAAGAGAAATATTTCACCTAAACTTATAAAAAGTAGGAATATTTGTCAGCCAAAGGGGGAAAAAGTCGGGCAATCACAGAAATATCTCAACCAAATTTATTTTTAAAAAAAGAAGGAAAACGATTGACCAACTAACGAAATATCTCGTCAAAATGTATGAAAAGTAGGAACAATTGTTAACCAAATGGCAAAAATCTTGGCCAAGTAAGAAAATTGGTTAGCCAAATGCGAAAAATATTGTCCACGCAACGAAATACGTCGTCCAAACTTATGAAAAGTAGGAAACGTCAACCAAATGTGAGAAATTTTGGTTAAGTAAAGACATATTTCAAACAAAAAAATGAAAAATAGAAAACTTTGTTAACTATATGTGAAAAATTTTGGCCACATTTCAACCAAAATTAAACATATCGCAGCCAAACTTATAATAAGTAGGAAAATTTGTTAACCAAACTGAAAAATTTTGGCCACATTTCAACCAAATTTATAAACATTTCAACCAAACTTATGAAAAGTAGGAACATGTGTTAACCAAAATGAAAAATTTTGGTCACATTTCAACCAAACTTATAAAAATCTCAGTCAAATTTATGAAAAATAGGAAAATTTGTTAACCAAAAGGTGAAAAGTTTGGCAAAATTTCAACCGAACTTATAAAAAAAAATAGGAAACTGTGTTAACCAAATCAAATTTCAAGCAAACCAGAGTGAAAATTTGTGGCTACATTTTAACCAAACTTATAAAAATCTAAGTCAAACTTATGAAAAGTAGGAAAATTAGTAACCAAATGTGAAAAACTTGCACATTTGGTTAACAAAGTTTCCTATATTTTTATAAGTGTTGTTGAAATTTGGCCAAACTTTTCACCTTTTCGTTGACAAATTTTCCTATTTTTCATAAGTTTGACTGAGATTTTTATAAGTTTGGTTGTAATGTGACCAATATTTTTCACTTTGGTTAACAAATTTTCCCACTTTTCGTATGTTTTGATGAAATGTTTATAAATTTGGTTGAATTGTGGCCAAAAATTTTCATTTTGGTTAATAAATTTTCCTACTTTTCATAAGTTTGGTTGAAAGTTGGCCAAAAATGTTCACACAAGGTTAACAAAGTTTCCTATTTTTCATACGTTTGTTTGAATTATGTCTTCACTTGACCAACATTTCTCACATTTGGTTGACAACGTTTCCTAATTTCATAAGTTTGGAGGATGTATTTACGTGGACAATATTTTTCCCATTTGGCTAAACAATTTCCTTACTTGGCCAAGATTCTTGCTATTTGGTTTACAATTGTTCTTTTCATAAGTTTTGACGAGATATTTCATTACTTGGTCAATCTTTTTCCTTCTTTTTATAAATTTGGTTGAGATACGTCTGTGATTGGCCGACCTTTCCCCACTGACAAATTTTCCTACTTTTTATAAGTTTAGCTGAAATATTTCTCTCTTTGGTCGATATTTTTTCACCTTTCTTTAACAAAGTTTCCGTTTTTCCATAAATGTCTTTGAAATTTGGCCAATATATTTTGCCTTTCGTCCTACTTTTCACAAGTTTGGACGCTGTATTTCGTTAATTCATCAATATTTTCCCCATTTGGCTAACAAATTTTCTTACTTGGCCAAGATTTTCTCCTATTTGGCTAACATATTTTCCTAGCTTTCATAAGTGTGGACGAGATATTTAATTATGTGTACCATATTTTTCACATGTGGTTAACAAATTTTCCTACTTGGTCAGTATCTTTGCCATTTGGTTAACAACATTCCTACTTTTTTTATAAGTTTGGTTGAGATATTTTTGTATTTGACTGACATTTTTCCCATTTGGCTAACATATTTTCCTACCTTTTATAAGTTTGGGTGAGATAATTCTCTCTTTGGCTGATAGTTTTTCACACTTGGTTAACAAAGTTTCCTTCTTGTCATAAGTTTGGCAGGGATATTTCGTTACTTGGTCAATCAGTTTTGCCATTTGGCTAAAAAAAATTTCCTACTTTTCATAAGTTTGGACAATATATTTCGTTAGGTGGTCAATATTTGTCCTATTTGACTAACACATTTCCCTACTAGGTTGATATCCCCCCCCCCCCCCCATAGGTTATCAAATGTTCCTATTTTTATAAGTTTTGACGCGTTATTTCTGTATTTGACCAATATTTGTAATACTTTGTCTAACACATGTTCTCATTTGACTGTTGAAGTGGTACATAGAAGTTGTACTTTTATCTGGCTGTGAAGTGTGGTACTGAGCAGGCACACTGAAAAACATATATTGGTCTTGGAAATGGGTTTCTGGAGAAAGATGTAAAGACTCTTATGGACACATAGAGAGGTAATGAAAGTGTAGATTCTAATTTGCTACGTGATAAGGTCACTGGTTATGACAGCAGACATGTGACATGTCATGTTACATGCATTGCCTAAGGTTGAGTCGGGACAGTTTGTTGTGTTCGTGTGTAATATTATACATCTGTTATCATGCACAAGCCACTTATCGCCGTATGACTTGATAGCTGTTACGTACAGATACGTCTTCCCTGAATAACATCGGTGGTTACACCTCTGCGCCATGAGTATGAGAATGACTTTGTCGGACGCTGAGATACTTAGCTATAGTTGTGTATACTACAATAAAAACTGTCGTATGTCTATTGATATCAGGATGTTCTTTGGTGTTACTCAGTGGGCCACCCTAAAGGATATAGACAAGAGAGAATGGCGACTATTTTACCCTTCAGATGCAGTGTTGATGATTTAGTTGAATTACTCCCATATATGGTGATCATCGTGAGTTAAGTCCCATGGCTGGACAACTGACAGGACAATCTTTTTTCTGTAGTATCCCTGTTAACTACTTGTTTTGAATGTACCCTTAAACATATGACCGTATGCGACATCATCTGTGACCGGTTTTAGTCAGTGAGCGTGAAGTCTGGTTGTAGCTATTATACATGCGACCGGAAGCAGCGCCATATTTGATCGGATGTGACCATTACATATGTGTACCGGATGCAGCGCCATCTTTGGTCGGCTTTAGTCAGTGAGCACGTGGCCTGGTTTTGACAATACCACGTGTGAACGGATGCGACGCCATCTGTGACCACTCGTAGCCAGCGAGCACGTGGTCTGGTTGTAGTCATTACACATGCGGCCGGAAGCAGCGCCATATTTGATCGGATGTGACCATTACCCATGTGTATCGTATGCAGCGCCATCTTTAATCGTCTTTAGCCAGTGAGCACGTGGTCTAATTTTGCCATTACCACGTGTGATCGGATGCTCTGCCATCTTTAATCGGTTTTAGCCAGTGAGCACGTTGTCTGGTTTTAGCTATTACACATGCGACTAGAAGAAGCGCCATATTTGACCTGTTTTAGCAAGTGAGCACGTAGTCTGATTTTGCCATTAACCGCGTGTGATCGGATGTATTCCTTAGATACGTGCCCCTGTAACTGGTTATACACCATCACACAACTCAAGGACGAGCCTTGTGTCTTTACCACATAACCATCGGTATGATGACAGTGTTTACGTCCCATCCACTACTGACAGTAATAATCGCCCTTATAATATATAATCGGTTACTTTACAATAGATATAGCTGGGAAAAGCCAAAGTCTTTTGACGATCTGATCCGTAAATATGCATTGAAAATGTTAGTGGTAGCCCTCCTACCCATGTTGTCATCTTTACTTTTCATTTCACACATCAAAAATACTATTTTTACATATACCTTTTAATAATTACAGTTTCACTTTTTCAACTACACAAAACCGGAAGTAGTTATGCGTCCTACCGCATGAGCTTTGAAAATTCAGCTTCTTAATGCTTGTTGTGTCGACACATAAGCGATATAAGAAATTATTTTGGGTTCTGGGCGAACCAGAATGCGACTCGATAGCCCTCTTTCATACTAGTGACATTCACACATATGTGATATTTATGTCAAATTATTGGAATGGACTCCGCACACGTGATTAAAGGCACGTTAGACCTGTTTTTACTTTTACAAGATACCCGGGTGGTGTGATATCATTGATGTCTGTATAATACGTCTCTTATCATTATCGGGTGCATAATTCTTAACGCTTTTGCGAGATTACTGCAAACTAAAACAGATTTGTCAAAATCCATGCATACCGACAGGATTTGACTTTGGAGATGTACAATTTATGCCATAAATTATAGTATTGTGTTAACATTTACGTAGATATTTAATGTGATTACTTCATTGGCACCCAAGCAAAGTCCCTTAGAATATTTGTTTACACTTTCGGCGCTGTGCTATCTCGGTTCAGCGTCATTTAAAACAGCTACCGAATACTCTCGTCACGTGACGCGACGAGAATTAGCAGTGGTTCGAATCGCAAAAGTGACTTATGAGAGTATGGAGACGGTCGCTCAGAAAGTCGTGGCGTGCTGATGAGCGTAATCTAGCCTAGGAATCAACATACAGCTGAAAGATGCTGGTGTTGACCGCAATATCCTGAAACAGGATGGAAACGCGGAAAAAAAAAATATTCCACATTTCAATACCGTGAGTTAATTATAACGCGATCTAATTTCCATTACCGCTTCACAGTTATATGAAGAATAGTTTACTGGAGACATCAGGGGACACAATTGTTTCCAAAATACGCAAAGGGAAATAATTTGCGTTGTTATTTTTTAAAGTATTTTTATGATTATATTGCAAAATTCATTATTTATGTTATTTTAATTGAATGTATAATTTTGAGAATTGTCTTTAATGTTATTTTCTCTCGAATTAATCACTTTCTATATGTTATTCAGTTTATTATTTATGATTTATTACATCATTGCTAGTATTTATATAGCAATAGCTGACCCGGCCCGGCTTCGCCCAGTCCCTGGAGGGGATATATCTATCAGTATGACTGTCCGTCTGTCTGTCTGCTTGTTTGTTTGTCTGTCTGTCTGGCTGATCTGGCCCGGCTTCACCCAGTCCCTGGTGGGGAGCATCTCATTTAAGTCATATAAGCTCTCGTTCCCGACTATCTATCTGTCTGTGTCTGTCTGTCTGTCTGTCTGTCTGACCCGGCCCGGCTTCATCCAGTCCCTGGTGGGGAGCATCTCATTTAATTCATATACGTAGTCATATAAGCTCTCGTTCCCGACTGTCTGTCTGTCTGTCTGTCTGTCTTTCTGACCCGGCCCGGCTTCACCCAGTCCCTGGTGGGGAGCATCTCATTTAATTCATATACGTAGTCATATAAGCTCCCGTTCCCAACTATCTGTCTGTCTGTCTGAGCCGGCCCGGCTTCACCCAGTCCCTGGTGGGGAGCATCTCATTTAATTCATATAAGTAGTCATATAAGCTCCCGTTCCCGACTATCTGTCTGTCTGTCTATCTATCTGACCCGGCGTGTCTTCGCCCAGCTCCTGACGCACAGTAACTTAAAAGAATGTCCTTCCACACACCATCCATTATTTTTAATGAAAACTGTTTTTAATCACCTACATGACTGTAGATAACTTCTTTAAGCATAAAAGATGAGTTACAATGTTATGCATTATGCATTATTTTTATGAAAACTTTGAAAATGCCTTAAAGATTATATCATTATTTATTATAACTCATATGCCTGTAAATAACTATAGACAAAGAGTTTATAAATCTTTGAAAACGATGCAACAATATGACTATAAAGTATATAGAAATGTTATTAACAGTTATGCCCCTTGAAATAACTTTTCTAGAGTTAAGTCCCCTTGCTATATAGAAATTATAATGAAAAATGAAATATTAAATTTTAGTAAGTAAGTAGCCGGAAAAAAAAAACTAAAACACTATGACAGAAAGTTGCACAGGAATGAAAAGAAAACGTGTAGAAAATTTCATCTCAATCGGATGGACCGTTCGCGAACGCATAAAGAACGGACATACATAAGTCTCTTTTATATATATATATATATATATATATATATATATATATATATATATATATATATATATATATATATATATATATATATATATATATATATATATATATATATAATCTGGATTCAGGCTGTTTCATAAAGTTGGAACGGGAGTTCTGTCTCAATTGTTCAAATCTTTTTTTTTTTATTTTGGTCTCTTGGCTCAGATCGAAGTGTAGTATTGCCAAATACTTCCTTTGGTCTAGCCAAAGGCCGCATTGAACACCATTATTCCCATTTCGGTGCAGATTTTGGTGGCTCCCCTCTCTGGGGAGCAAAGGCTAATATCCAGGGTAGGGGCCCATTTCCTCGCGCCCATCACAACGGCATACCCCGTAACACACCAACACATAAATACACACACTGAGACTCGAACCCAGGTGCCGGTGCCTATTTGGTCTACTTATCCATATGCTGAATTGACTCTTTTGAATTTTCAGTTCACGGGTACATTTTTCGGGAGACTCCTGGGAGTCGGCGCTGAAGCTGCGGAGTTCGTGCTTTGTGAGTCACTTTCGGCGGGTCGCCATGTGGTAAGAGACCGAGCCATGGGAGAAAACCCGGGTCAGTGATTTCTTTATGGTGACTGCCAAGTCCATCGACGCTGAACTGTGGTATTCGTGGATGAATTTTGTGTTGATAATCTTACGGCGGCATTATGCACAATGTACATGTGCTGGCTTGTTGGATTGCCGAGACTCCCGTCTATTCCACTTTTCTCATTGGACAGTGGGAAGCATTTTGTGTGATATTCGCTGACACGGGAGTGGAGCATAATGGGGACGACCCGTTGCCGTGAAGTTGGAACCTCGACTGACTAACTAACTAACTAACTAACAAACTAACTAACTAACTAACTGTCTGACTGACTGACTGACTGACTAACTAACTAACTAACTAACTAATTAACTTACTTACTTACCCATATGAGTATTCCACATGCCCGGGGCTTGCCGCGCTGTCTTCGAGCGGTCTCGGGGACGGTCGGGGGCATTCGGTGGGGCAACTGGGGGCGGGGAATATACACACAGACATCTGCCACCCATGGGCTGGAAGTAGTCAACCGGAAGTACCCAAGAAAACACCCGCCAATTTATGAAAAATAAGGTCCGTTCTAGATCCAGTTTGTGACGTTTTCTATGCGGATCATGACTTTTTATATAGTAAAATATGACGTCATCACGTTGGATCGGATCTATATTTAATACTTAGTTACCACATTGGATAGTACTCACGCATGTAAAATCTGATCTTTTTATATTATGATTTTGCCATCTTTGGTTTTTAGGCAACACTTTGATGTGTGTGTTCTTTTGTTAGTGACGTCATTAATTCTTTTGTGCATTAATTTGGTATTCCGGGTATTGTGTTGGTTTTAAATTTCCTTGCAATTTTCCTCAAGCCATGTTTCTTTTACCTCTTTGCAGAGCTTCCTAATTTTCCTGTGAATCTCTTCATATTTTTCCTTTTTATTTTTGTTGTTTCTTCTTATTTCCATGAGTTTTAAGATGTCTTCTGTCATCCATTTCTTGCTTCCTATCATCTTTATTTTTGGGATGGTTGTTTCTGCAGCTTGGTTGACTGATTTCTTTAATAATATTGTCTTGAAATAATATTTCCATATCGGGCAATGCATCGAATCTGTTCTTTACCTCTATGTCTGAATTTATTTTTTATCTCCTCACTCTTCAGTGCCTGTTGATCAAATTTTGTGATTCTTGGTGAATATTTGACTTTCTTTAATTTTATATGTAAATTGCTTAAGATTAATCTATGGTCGCTGTAACAGTCTACGCTTGGTATAGTTTTTGCGACTTTTAAGGCATTTTAAAATCTTCTGTTGATGAGAATGTAATCAATCTGATTTCTAATCTTATGATCAGTACTCCTTCATGTCCATAATCTCCTTGGGTGCTGTTGATACCAGATGTTTCCAATAATCAAATCATGCTCTTTTGCCCACTGTACAAGTCGGCAACCTCTTTCATTCTGTTGTCTCAATAAAAATATCAAAACAGCAGTTTTTCCTAAGCAACCTGTTTTAATTTGAAATATAATACAACATGTCTGCTACCACGTTAACAACTTATAGGTCACACAACTGTGACACTTCCCACTTCCGCGATCCATTTTTGTTCGGGCGAAACCTGCTGAATCCGTTAAACGATATGAAGCGTTGTGGGTTTGTGGTGTTAGGCTCGTAGTTTATAAACTAATCTTTACTCGATGAGTGTCATGGTCAATATCAACTCGGTCGCCATTACATCCCAGGACATGTCCTGTCTCTGGACTAGTGAGTGTCCTGCTCTGCTCAGCCCCAGCGTTGCCCACTTATCCTAACGGATACTCGGTCAAGAGCTGCGTTTGCCACACCATGATGCGTTTGTATTCCTCTACCACGTGGAGGTGCATTTAAGATGTTCTATTCCTCTAGTTATGATGATACCATGCTGGTATTTCTCAAACTGTCCGATACAGTTTATAGAACCTTCGCATGTTTCAGTCAAAACCTGACGTAGGCCAGTGTAGCGTCTCAAATATTGCTTATTCTCCTCAGAATGCAGTGAGAATCATGCAGTATGCTTCAGGAAAATGATTTACAGATGCGGAGATAGCTGGCGCAGTAAATGTGTGAAAGAAAAGTTAATAGAATGTTGCACAACAGTCTGAACATGAGAAGGTTAGTTGAGTTGAGTCAAGAACCGACATCACTGCACTTGGGGCATTCCCATAAGCGCGCATTCTTCATCTCCAACAGCAAACGAAGAGGTTCAATACTAATGTAATCTGATTATACTTTTGATTTTCTTTACCTCTAAATGGCGACTGTCGATCAGATCCTCTGTTGCTGCATTCTCTCTAGACCATGATAGTCTGTCTATCTGTTCGTCTGCATTATTCACATTCTAAATGACGGCCTTTACATCTGCCTTATCATGAATCACATCACCCCGTAATGATGAGCAGTGTGTGCCTGCTAGGTTCCGCGCCTGTAGGTAAACCAGAGAATGGCGATTCTCATTCGCGACAGCATGGTGGCGTCAGAGCTAGACATGTCCAGTTGGGACAGTGACGATATACAAATACAGGCGTTAAGAGTTCAATCTAGTCTACCATTCGTGTTGGTTAATGTTTATGCCCGCAACGCGAGTATGGATTCCCAGCAGTGGCAGTGCTTAAGTGACATATTAGGTCACGAGAGAAATGTTATTTTCTGTGGTGATTTCAACGCTAAAGGCAGATCATGGGGAAACATTTCCTCCAACACACAGGGGGAGGAGCTCGAGACTGCACTTGAAACCATAGACCTGGTTTGTATCAACAGCGGCTGTCTCAACAGGACAGCAAGCCATCCAGGCGATGAGGACAGTGCTATTGATCTGGCGTTGGTTTCTCCTTCGCTCACTACAGTGTGTAGATGGGGTGTCCTAGGACACCACGGCAGCGACCACCACCCTTGCAGCATATTGGTGGAGAAAGGCAGAACCAGGCAGCACAAGCTAATGGTCAAGACTTTCCAGTATGACAGTACAGGGCAAGATGTGGTGAGTAAACTAAGACGTGACAAGCGCAGAAAGCTTCAGGGCAGGAAAAAAAGCTGGGAGTAGCCACCTTGGTGGAATTTTGAGGTGGAGAAGGCTTGGGTGGATAAGCGTAGTGCTGTAAAGAGATGGCAAAATGCCAAGAAGAACAGAGCTAGCCATCCTAGTCCCTGCATGCACTTAGAAAGAGAGATGCACACAAAAGTAAGCTATTTCAAAAAACTGGTCAATGTGGTTAAAAGTGAAAAATTGGGAGAGGTGTGTCAAAGAGTAAGCACAGACAAGTCTGGAGAAGTTAATTGCCAGGAAAATATCAAACCAGCTAGAGAGGCAAGGTGTTTTCCCACCTACACTGGGTGGGTACCGTCCAAAAAGAGAAACCCGGACGAATGCAGTAGTTTTTGCCCATGATGTCTATGAAGGTTTCCACTCAGGCATTGAAACCTTTGCTGCAGCGATTGATCTTGAGGACGCGTACAACAGAGTACCATTGGATTTTTTACTGCTTCAGCTTCTTGAACTCAAAATAAGTCAATTCCTCCTTAGTTGGATGGCTGCAGCCCTCTTCCAACGGAAAGTAGTCTTTAGGTGTGGCAGTTGGACTTCGGAACCAGCAACAATATATCCTGGCCTACCACAGGGATCCACATTATCTCCGGTACTATTCAACGCCTACACAGTGAGAATCACCAGCAAGCAGATCACTGGACCTGGTAGGACATTGTCATATGCCGACGATGTTTTAGTGTGTCGTCAGGGTAAGGAGAGAGAGCAGGTTGCTGTAGAACTACAAACCGAACTCAATCGCATTATCACTTGGTGTGATGAAGCTGGGGCAATGATCAACCCAACAAAGGCAACAGTGACTTGGCTCTCGTTGAATAATCATATTGTCAATACTCCAACACCAACTGTAATGCTGTGTGCAGAGATGATGGAAAGAACGCAGGCAATGAATTACCTGGGGATACGGTTTGATCGAAGCCTTGCTTATAATGAGCACATAGACCTGGTGATAACAAAGGCCAAGCGGGGTTTGGCCGCGATGCGGGTGATGGCAGCAGCAAACTGTGAGCAGCGCCATCTATGTCTTCTGTACGAGGGGCTGGTCATGTCTGTTTTGGAGTATGCGATGGCAATCCTGACTCTCAGCCGTAATCAGATAGAAAGGATGGAAAGGATACAGAATGAAGCTATGCGCATTATTCTTGGATGTACAAGCGATACGGCATGCAAGGCGATGCGCTACCTTCTTGATTTTCCGACCATTGAAGACAGAATACAAGTTTGCAGAGCACGCGCCTTCCTCAGAGTTATCGCAAACACACAACATCCACTGCATAGTGAAATTATGAAGGTGAAGGGCAGCAGGTTAAAAAGAGGACGGTCGTTGTCGCATGATTGCGCACTCCGTCTTGTTCACTGCTGCACATCACAATTTTAAAACACACTTCTCACTAAAGGTTTGCACTAGGGAGAATTGGAATGCTAGGAATGTGGCGTCAACATTATTAATAGCTGTGACACCCAATGATGGACAGATCATGTGGTCTAAGCCCGTTCTGTTCATTGGTTAACCTAGAATAATCGCGTTGCCCGCGAAATGGTTTGGGTCCAGCGACGCTAAATTTCAGCACTTGCAGAGCGACCGACAAAACCTCCAGATGTGGTTTAGGTCTCTGTATGTCCCTCATCCTGATTCAGAAGGAAAGCTTCAGACGAAATTATGCCTGAGTTTGTTTATTTCAGAGTCAGGTAAAGCTTTAAGTATGAGAGTGTGTGTGTGTAAGTTCCGGCACGAATATATATATTTATTCTTCTATCAGAAGATAAGCGCCAACTTTCACCCGGCCCCAAAATGGCTACTCTCTGCCAGCACTGATGTAGATATCTGACTCCATCTCTCATTCGTTTCCAGAAGAGTTGCTGTACAATCACTATGTCTGAAGCTGTGAAAAGAGGCTCAATTATGCTCAGACTGTTTCCTATTCTTGAGTCTAAATCCCACTGGCTGTCTGACTGCGTTCAGAGCAGGTTTAGTACAAGATAAACTATGATCTGTGTGCTAGGTGTCGCCTTAGTTGCAATCCACAGCGAACCGCCAACACACGCGAATGTGAGAAGGAGGAATGAAAGACTCTACCTCTTATCTTATATGTTCGTGGCGTGAAGACAGAATGTGTGTGTAACTGTTTAGCATCCATGACTGGTCCAGCATTTATACTGCTGTGATTTATTCTAACAAGCATGTAGCACTCTGACGAACCACAGTCCAGCTAACAGTCCAACACCGGCACTCAAGTAAACGAAGAAAAGAAGAATGGTGTTAGTTTGAGAGAATGAGTACAATGTGGTGTCTCATCTTTCTTTCACTCTGTATATATATGTGTGTTATTGAATGAGTGGCAGTGTAAATCCTCATAAGGAACATTTCACATAGACCTCCACATTCATACCAATTATATGTTACTTATATTAACTTTAGAGTGAAATATTTAATGTATGTTTCTTTACATTATTACTTTGATGCAACATGTGGAATGTAGTTGATTAAACCATCACCCTGTTTGACGGAGTAAGTAAAGGACATAATATGCTTTCATGCATAAGCACTTCTAAACTGTCAGGGGGAAATATCACCCCAGTGTCAGAAGAAGTAAGTAAAGGAAATGACAGAAGAGGTGAGAGGGTATAAACAGGAAAGTATCCAGGCAGACTAAAACAATGGTGGCAGCACTGATTGGTAACATGAGTTAATATGTATGAGATGAACAATCATCCTATTCTGTTCCATTACTATGTAGGGATCAGATATGCTGGGTACATCTCATCATTTACTCTCCATCATTCTTTTCTAGCCTTGTCAGTCACTGTGTCTGTGTCCTCTGTGAGAACAACAGCCAACAGGCCACTAGGTACAAGTGCAGTAAAAAGAAAGCTTGCCCAATATAATTGCTGATGTCTAATGCCAGTACAAGGAGACACACTGTAGCTCTTAACTTGTAGGTACTTCCTGAATCTGCTACCTTCTGTAACTCCTGTCTGTAAACCCTTTTCATTCTTGTCCACTGGAGAATCATAATCCTTTGGCTAGATATAAATGTGTTCACCATGTTTATCCACCTCAGGTGAGGATGGCGGTGTTCGCAGATTGTCATGATCCAGAGGTGCAGAACATTGCCCAATAATGTACAATGGCTGTCAACCTAGAGCAGATCTGTAATATAAAGGTGCAACAGGAATCTGTGGCCAGGACCAAGAATATTCAATGAGTCCCCACTGAACTGTGCCCAAACATGATCTGTGTTTCATGATTGATCTGGTGATTGATATATCTGAAGTGTAGAAACAGTTCTAAGATCATTAGGATCAATTTTATACCTCAATGCAAATTACTTACAACTATGGCAGAAGTTTGGCACCATTTCATCACTGCTATACTTTGATTTTACTCAGTGAAACTTTATACTTGTGAGAACAATCAATAACTTTCAGGAACAGAGAATAGTCATGAACTCCTCTGATTCATACAGTGTGTAGAGACTGTTTAGACTATTTGTTTTACAAATCCTTGAGAACTGTTCCAGTACCATCTGGGGTATTTATTACAGAACCAATAGCAGGCTAACTGATGGGAAGGCTTAGTGGCCCAATGACTGAAATAATCTCTGAACATGAGAGTTCTTATTTCTAATGTTGAATATGAACATTATCTCAATGTCTTGATGTATTTCATATATGTCATAATGCATCACTGGTTACTTCCACAGGTTTTTATTTTGATTAATAAACCAAATTAACTGTTCCTGCATTCTTCTGTCAAGTCCATTGTGGTGTAGCAAAACATTTTATTATCTATGTGTTTAGTTAGGAAACTACTTCACATAAAGGTAGTATCTGGAACTACAGGTGACTGGGTAAACTCTAATAGACAGCTAAATTCTGTTCTATTGTAATCTCCCAGGTTCCAGGTTACTCAGAAAAGGGAACTTTAAATATTGTTAATTTCTGTGACAATTTCACCTAAAAGGGAAAATGATCATAGGTGGGGGACTCTCGAGCTAATTAAGTTTCTCTTTTCGGGAAGGAAGATTTTGGAGGGAAGAAATTAATTTTCCTGGGGAAACCCCTAGATTTCCAGAGCTATTATGGGACACTTTGGCTTCCAAAGACCCATCCCCTCCAAATGAAATCAGTCCCATCCTCATAGCAATACTTCATTGTGGGGTAAGTCGAGGTGGGTACTGCTTCCAACTCCCAATATGTCACAGTCGTGGATGGGTCAAGCAGAAGACATTCTTCAACAGGTGTGTTCACTTGAGACTTAGAACATGGCGAGGAGTGGGTACAAGTGCCAACAGATTTCTGCACATCCTTTTCAGTTTGCATCTAACTAGATAGAAAATGTAGACAAGAAAATCCGGCTGCTGTGGAGGCTGAAGTACAAGCGTTGATTTTCGAGAATTCGCTAGACGGTGATACTGTCATCTACACAGATGGGTCGGTCGTCCGACATGTGAGAAGCTCATGGGCCTTTATGGCTCGGGCCGGAAGGAGAATTGTGAAGGAGGACTCTGGTGCTTTCACTGAAACCACTGTCAGCGTCTTACTTAAATCAGTGACTCGTTACTATAGACGTGACAGTACTGCAATCAATTTCTCAACTGCAGAAGACATTCTTCAACAGGTGTGTTCACTTGAGACTTAGAACATGACGAGGAGTGGGTACAAGTGCCAACAGATTTCTGCACATCCTTTTCAGTTTGCATCTAACTAGATAGAAAATGTAGACAAGAAAATCCGGCTGCTGTGGAGGCTGAAGTACAAGCGTTGATTTTCGAGAATTCGCTAGACGGTGATACTGTCATCTACACAGATGGGTCGGTCGTCCGACATGTGAGAAGCTCATGGGCCTTTATGGCTCGGGCCGGAAGGAGAATTGTGAAGGAGGACTCTGGTGCTTTCACTGAAACCACTGTCAGCGTCTTACTTAAATCAGTGACTCGTTACTATAGACGTGACAGTACTGCAATCAATTTCTCAACGACCAAGTTACATGTATCGACATTTATTTACAAGTAAGCATGCATGTAACATGAATTATAATCACGCTCTAACATCTCTGGCGAATCATGCAAACATTATACAACAAAGCACTCATGCGTTCTCGCATCACAATTCCTTTAGGGTATATTAGCGCACAGGCTATCTCATAGCAACACTCTCACAGCAATAGTAAATCTCTAGCATGAGGCAATCAGCACACTCTCTCTCAAGCAACCCTAAAAACACTCCTCTCTCAACCACAGTCAAGTCTGGTCTACCCGTCCTTGTCTCGGTCTGTGGTCACGTGGTGTTTGACAAACGTGTCGTCCGTGCGAAGTCGGAAGGAGTCTGACAACCACAAGTAGCCTGACCATGGAAGTAATGGCAGTAAGTAAATCAATAACATGGCTCGAGACACAGACATTCACCAGGGCATGTTTCCTCAGCGACTTAATGAACATGATCAAGAGGATAGAGGCGGGGTGGATCCGATGAGAATGGTTGCTGTCTCTGGAGCGGTCTCGGCTGGCAAAGATTAGTTTCATCTTCGTGCCAGTGCATGCGGGAGTACAAGGAAATGAGCGGGCCGATAAGCTCGCAGGTGAGGCTACGGTGGAGGGCGGACGCACCATGGATCAGGCTGACATCCCGAATGCTCTACAAGAAGTAAGACTTTTGCGTGAACCAAGTGATGACTGGGAATCTACAACCATGGCCAGACTACGAGAACATCAAATTAAAAGATGGTGGCCAAACAAGAACACTACGCGGGAAGCCAAAGAAGATCGATAAACCAACACATAACTGGTGTCGTTAGCCGCTACACGCTGCGGGATTTGCTGAGGAGGGGATCCGAGCACTTATGGTTCGATGTGCAATGAGGATGATCTGTCGACTAACTAACTAACTAACTAAGTAAACCAGAGTAAATTTCTCTCAATTGTTGCTAAAAATGGCAGTGGGAAAACATGTTGACGACCGTGGTGACAGTAGATGAGACTTGGGTCCCCAGTTAAGATCCCCTTGTACAACATTTCTGGCATGCAATAAACAAACCCCATGCTGCCCAACACTTGTCAAGAGGAGAGCGGATAAGCTTGCAGGGAAAGTGATGATGACTGTAGCTTGTGTGTGCTTTTGTTTTTTGAAAGTTATAGGTGGTTTATCTAGAGATAATCTCTTCATCATCATGTGCCATGCCGGTAAGCGTGGGTGGTCATGTTTCGCCATCTTACACGATCACCAGAGTCCTGAATCGTGAATCAGCTCTGTGTTCTTGTCTCGACAATGCCATGTGGTCAAGCCATCAAGATATTTACTTCTCTGTCTACCCCTTGTTCTTTCTCCCTCAGTCTTGCCAGTTGTCACCAAGTTCTCTAGTTTATTTCTTCTCATTATCAATCCTTATCACAGCTTGTCGTTTCCAATATATGTTTTTTTAATGTTTTTTGCAAGTCTAAGGTCTTTCCCAACTATTTGTAGATCTGTAAGCATCTTCATCATGTCGGCACGTCTTACTTTATAAAAAAACTTTGTGTAGTCAATGAAACAAGGATGTAAATCTTTGTTTACCTCAGTCGAACACTCAATTTATGTTCTCAGCAAGAACACAGCATTTACTTTCCCTATTTCAGATTGTATTTTCTTCCTACCTCTTTGCATGATGATTCTTAATCAAATCTTCGTTATGTGGCTCATTATGCTAATTGTTAGATGTTGATAACATTCCAAGGTTCCTGATTTCTTTGGATTTGCTATAAATATAGATTTACATGATTCAGTAAATACTGATATACCTCCAGTATCATTTATTGTGTTCATCAGTCTAGTGATTTTGTCTATTCCATATTCTTCTAAGACATTGATTATTTCTGTGTTTTGCTCTGATGTTGTCTGCACCATGGGTCTTGCCAGTTTTCATATGGTTATGAGAATTATGAACCTCCATCCTAAGAATTGATGGACCATTGTTATTCATAATAGCATAACGGTCCTCTCTGGTATCATTATGAAGGTCTTTCATATAATCTGACCATTCATGTAAAATCTTATCAGATACTGTCATCCTAAGATACACCATCCTAAGAATTGATGGACCATTGTTATTCATAATAGCATAACGGTCCTCTCTGGTATCATTATGAAGGTCTTTCATATAATCTGACCATTCATGTAAAATCTTATCTTTTTTCTATTATGATTTTTGCCATCTTTGGTTTTTAGGCAACCCGTTGATGTGTATGTTCATTTCTTAGTGATGTCATGAATTGTTTTTGTGCATTAATTTGGTATTCCGGGTGTTGTGTTGGTTTTCAATTTCCCTGCAATTTTCCTCCAGACATGCTGCTTGTGCCTTTTTGCACAATTTCCTAATTTTCATAAGAATCTCTTCATATTTGTCATGGTTATGTTTGTTATTTCTTTTTATTTCCATAAGTTGTAAGATGTCTTTCTTTTTCCATTTCTTACGCCCATTCATCTTCATGTTTTGGGATAGTTGTTTCTGTAGCCTAGCTGACTGTGTTCTTAAATATTTTCCATTGGTCACTGATATCTTGAAATAGAATTTCCAGACCAGCCAATGCATCAAATATGTTCTTTACCTCTACATTGAATTTATCTTTTATATCCTCACTCTTCAGATTATCTACCTCGTGGTAAAACAGTTAGTGGATATTATTAAGCAGATCTCCTTACCAAATTTTAAAAAAAAAACGGATGTGACCAGAAAATGAGGAACTAACAAATCCTACTTTGCTTCAAGATAACGCGCCCTCTCATAAAGCACAGCTGATGCAGCCACCAATCAAGGATTTCAATACGGAGATTCTTCCAAACCCACAGCAAACGTTTTTCTTTTCCCATTTCCGAAAGAAAAACTCAGAATAAATCATTTTTACCGTGATGAACAAGTCCAGCTGGCATGTGCTAGCTGGCTTAGTTTATGAAAATAGGGTGTTCTATTCCCACGCTATTTTTAAGGTCAAGCGGAAATGACACAAGTGTATCAATTAAAATGGTGGTTCTATTGAAGAGAAATAAACTCTACACACAATTGCAGTTCTCTTCTTTCCTCAAAGTCAGGTTAAAATCATTTTGCCAGCCCCTTGTAATTTAATATAAAAATAAAACTGTTAATACCGGGCCACTATTTTTACCACGTGAAGTGGTGTTTAGTGCATAATCATTAAGCATAGGTAATAATAAAATCAGGTGTGCCAGTTACAATAACCGATCGTTACTCCAATTTGTTGCCCTATATCTGTGATGGAAAATGTGTCCATAATTGAGGGTAACGTGCAAAACCCTGACCAGGCAGGCATGACTACGTCACAAATCGAAGTGCACTTTGAGGAGAGAACACTTCTTTTCTGTCCGAGTAGTCAACCATGGGAAGGTGAATAGCCTTTTCGCTGTATTAGGAAGCATCGCAACAAAGTAGGAATAGGATTATTGCATTTGGGTGGTCTCTCTCTCTCTCTCTCTCTCTCTCTCTCTCTCTCTCTCTCTCTCTCTCTCTCTCTCTCTCTCTCTCCCCTCTCTTCCTTCCTCCTTCTTCATGCCTCTTTCTTTGTGCCCCCCTCTATCTCTGTATTTCTGTCTTTATCTCTATTTCTGTCTCTCTGTGTCTCCCTCTATCTGTCTCTCTCAGTGTCTCCCTCTCTGTCTTCTGTCTCTGTCTGTCTGTCTGTCTGTCTGTCTGTCTGTCTGTCTGTCTGTCTCTGTCTATCCGTGGCGAAGTGGTCAAGCCACCTTCCTCCCGCTACAAAGGTCGTCTTTTCGTTTCCTGAGTTCACCATTCGGTTCACGAGTGAAACGTTTCCGGAAATCCTTTCTAGCCACCCATGGAGCTTCATAGATCGAGCTACGTGTTTACTTTGTGCAGGTCACAATGAAGACCATCCTTTTGCCTTTAAACTATTTGTTTACATGATTTATTAGTGGCCTCAAGAGTTCCGCGGCAATTTATATTCCTGTGTATGTAGTGGATTTTTAAGAGTGAGGGAAGACACAAAAGAAGAAAAGAATAGGAGAAGAAGAAGTGTAAATAGGAGCAACAGACGATGCAGAATACCGTACAAAGAAGCAGACTATGTTATAAAGAAGCAGAATGTTGTACAAAGAAGTAAAATATCGTACAAAGAAGCAGAATACCGCACAAAGAAGCAAAGAAACTTGCAAAGAAGCAGAAATACTGTACACAGAAGCAGTAAGACACAAAAAGGACTAAAGAAGATGGAAGAAAAAGAGAATAAAGAATACAAAAGAATGAAGAAGACTTAGAAGAAGAAGAAGAAGAAGAAGAAGAAGAAGAAGACGAAGAAGAAGAAGAAAAAGAAGAAGAAGAAGAAGAAGTAGAAGAAGAAGAAGAAAAAGAAGGGGCAAGAAAAAGAAGAAGAAGAAGGAAGAAGAAGAAAAAGAAGGGGCAAGAAGAAGAAGAAGAAGAAAAAGAAGGGGCAAGAAAAAGAAGAAGAAGAAGAAGAAGAAAAAGAAGGGGCAAGAAAAAGAAGAAGAAGAAGAAGAAGAAGAAGAAGAAGAAGGGGCAAGAAAAAGAAGAAGGAGAAGAAGAAGAAGAAGAAGTAGTAGAAGAAGAAGAAGAAGAAGAAGAAGGGGCAAGAAGAAAAAGACCAGACTATTCCCCTCCACAAATGTTTTGTATCCGCTAGTAGTATATTATGAATAGGTTTAGCCACATCCTGCAGTGTAAATCCGCCATGGCCGAGTGATGTATGGGTAATCTGTTTAATTATTTAAACATTCTGGTTAAATAATTGATCCCAGCCAGCGCTCATCCACCAAGTGGTCATGGTTTATTTAGGATTTACAGAAATGCCCAGAAACGAAATGGATTCTTGATAAGCAATTGTAAAGTAAAACAACAAACCAGTGATACAACAATGATAGATACATGGTTTGCTGCTTACAAGAATAGTGCTCTAGGTTCAACCCCAAGTAGTATTCAGTTGCATATCCATTATAGCACGTTGTAGTCAACCCCATCATTTTTTGGGTCGTTTTTGATGTTTTAGGCAAATTTACGTTCAATAGCTTGCATAGCTTTCTGAACATCTGGCACTAATATAATTGTATGAAAACCAGCTGTAGGTGGTCTGCTTTCAATCACTCCTATTCGTGTCTCGAACGTTATATGCCGGGTTGTGAACTGTGTTGACAATCCCTGCGCCAGAGCGCCGACGTAATAGCATGACGTTATTTGGACCCCTACGGGGTGGACCCAGCAAAATGTGATCTTATAATTGTGAGAATCTCCTCTGACGTGAACTTTCCTCATTATGGCATGAAACAAAGAAAGGGACATGCGTGCGCAGGTCGACATCATGTTAACTGATTCAGCGCCAAACAAAAAAGTCTTTAAGGAGTAAACTTTGAACACAGTCAAATGAACAGTTATTTAGTTAGTTAGTTAGTTAGTTAGTTAGTTAGTTAGATAGTTAGTTAGTTAGTTTGTTAGTTAGTTAGTTAGTTAGTTAGTTAGTTAGTTAGTTAGTTAGTTAGTTAGATAGTTAGTTAGTTAGTTAGTTAGTTAGTTAGTTAGTTAGTTTGTTTGTTAGTTAGTTAGTTAGTTAGTTAGTTAGTTAGTTAGTTAGTTAGTTAGTTAGTTAGTTAGTTAGTTAGTTAGTTAGTCAGTCGAGGTTCCAACTTCACGGCAACGGGTCTTCCCCATTATGCTCCGTTTCTGTGCCAGTGAGTATCACACAAAATGCTCCCCACTGTCCAATGTGAAAAGTGGAACAGACAGGAGTCTGGGCAATCCAACAGCCCGCAAAGGTACACTGTGCATATTGCCGCCGCCAAGAATGCCAACACAAAAGTCTTCCACGAAAACCACAGTTCATCGTCGATGGAATTTGCAGTCACCAGAAAGACCTCATTGACCCGGGTTTTCTCACATGGCTCTGTCTCTATCCGCAATTATTACTATGTAATTTCCGTTCACTGAGCATTGAAATAGCGGAAGAAACCTCGAAACAAAACAGTGACCCTGGTATTTCAATATATCGCCCTCCTGCCCAAATGTGAGGTCACATTTGGCGATATATTATCCTTCGGCACTGAATCGGTTAAGAAATGTAAGTGCAAGCAAATATATTATAGATCAACATACTTCGGACAAGCAATCTATAAGTACAGGTAGAGAAAGGGATTATATGAGACATCATGAAACCAGTGGTGACAAAGTCGAATAAGGATACAATTGTTCTTGACATTTTCAGAATATATTCACCAAAAAAAAAACAAAAAAACATTTAAGGTTTTCATTTGAAACCCTCTCTTGCGTATATTACCTATAACTAATCTATAATGGGAAATGTATAATGGGAAATGTTGAAGAATTCAATCAGTTTGGCTGCAGAAACAACTATTCCAAAATTAAAGAAGGTGGGTCGTAAGAAATGGATGACAGATGAAATTTTACACCTCATGGAAACAAGAAGACTCAACAAAAATAATCCTGCCAAATTGAAGAAATTCACAGACAAGTCAGAATATTATGTAAGGAGGCAAAAGAAGCATCGCTTGAGGAAAAGTGCTTAGACATTGAAAAACAACACAACAGTCAAAATACCAAATTAGTGCACAAACGAATTCAGGAACTTACTAATAAAAGAACAAGTACACCAACAGGCTGTCTAAAAACTAAAGATGACAAAATCATAATAGAAAAAGATCAGATTCGACATGTATGGACAGATTACACGAAAAACCTTTATAATGATAACAGAGAAGAACAGTATGATATTTGATTTAATAATGAAGGGCCGCTAATTTTGAAGATGGAGTTTCGAAATGTTATTAAGCATATGAAAGCTGGCAAGGCCCCCGGTGCAGAAACATCACAACAGAAATGATTAAAGCTTTAGAAGAATTTGGACTAGATCAAGTCACCAGACTGCTGAACACATTATATGATACTGGTGATATACCTTCTGAATTATGTAACTCTGTATTTATTGCAATCCCAAAGAAATCAGGAACCTTGTAATGTGATCAACATAGAACAATTAGTATAATATGCCACATCACAAAGATTTTGCTACGAATTATCATGCAAAGAGTGAGGAAGAAAATACAACCTTAAATATGGGAAGAACAATGTGGGTTTGTAGAAGGAAAGGGTACAGTAAATGCTGTGTATATGCTGCGAACAGTTATTGAACGTGCTATAGAAGTAAACAAGGATATACACCTTTGCTTTATTGACTACACAAAGGCTTTTGATAGAGTTAGACATGTCAACATGGTAGATATGCTTGCAGATCTACAAATTGATGGGAAAGACATTAGACTTATAAAAAACATATATTGGAAACAACAAGCTGCCATAAGGATTGATAATAAAGTAGGACAATATCAACCTATTAAGAGAGGTGTTAGGCAGGGATGTGTAATGTCTCCAGATCCTTTTTCCCTATACAGTGAAAATATTTTCAGGAATGTAGAAGATATAAATGGAATCAGCATTGGAGGACGAAACATCAATAACATTAGATATGCAGATGATACATTATTGATTCCAGACAATACACAAGATCCACAACAATTAGTAGACGCAGTTGTTGTACACAGTGAGCAGCTGGGGTGGAATTAAATTGTGAGAAGACACAGGTTATGGTCGTCACTAGGAAGAGCGAAGTACCACAATGTAATATACAAGTAAATGGGAATATTCTTCAACAAGTGAATCGGCCACAATTATCTCTGAACAGTGATGACATCTGATGGGAGATGCCTTTAAGAGATTAGAACAAGAATCGCCATGGCGAAAGTAGCCTTTAACAAGATGAAAAACATTCTGACCAATAAAATGGTGTCAATTGACACGAGAAAAAGAGTGTTGAGGGGATACATAGAGCCTGTTCTTTTGTATGGATGTGTGTCACGGAAAAACTGCAGTTTAGTGATTCCTTGATAACTTACATATTAAAATACAAGGAAGGAGAAGGGTTAACAATCGTGTACTTCATTCTGAGAGGAGGACGAATAAAAGATCATTGACCGACACAGATATGAAAATAGGATACAGGTGTTCGTAAAGTATCATTGCTTGACGATCTGACGGACACGGAGAAACGGGACGATCGCGCTGGGGACACACGACCGGAGAAAACGATCAGCGAGTGAAGTTGCTTTGAAGTATTCGCGTACGGGGAAACTCAGGGAACAGCGTAACAACGGAGGACACGAACAACTAACCACTACGTGATTTCTCCGCTGTTTGACGGGCAGGATACGGCAAATTTGATTGTAGATCAAACAATCACCGGAGGATTGGACACTGGTTATAAATAAGTAGCAACTGGGGTTGCTAGTTAGTGTGTGTTCCAAACTGGGCTGAATGAGATATGCTCCTGAGGGGGGAAAGAAAGACACGTCCCTAATGGTTTAAAGAAGAGGGGATATTAGTGTGTTATTCGCTAGTGTATTTCGATTCCAGGAACATAAGTGCATATATATAAGGTAACACTAATATTAGAGTAATATTAGCATAGGGAAATATGTGGTTGTGCGTAGGGTTTACTATTGCTTTCTATTTAGTGAATAGTTTATACTTTAGTGAATTCTGCTGTTTATGTCAGAGTATTCTTTCGGAGGCTGTTTCATTACGGCTGGAGAAAGACAATCACATAGACAGGGATATGAGGCAGACTTAAATCACCTGATTTAATGTTTATTACCCAGGTTCTACTACACAGCCTGACCTATCAAAGAAGATAAACCAGTACATCTCTTGTACAGAGAAAGCAGTGTTGATAATACAGGAAAGACCTTTTAATTTAATCAGGCACTTCACTGGTGCAGTGAAAGTATGTCACAATAGCAAATCCAAAGTGGGTGACTTAACGAATGTAAAAAAAAACAGGTTTTGGTGAACCTTAGAGAAGGAACTTTATTCAAGCATAGAAAATAGGATAAAACATTGTCATTGAGTACTCACCTAAACGAAACAGGGAAGAACCCTAGACCAGTGTACCTATATTCAGAAAACGGTTAAATAACTGTGGACAGGTGTGAGGTGTTTTCACTGATGGATTATAACAACATAAAACGGAAAACTCTGTCTACGGAAAGGACTTACCGTGATCACATTACTGTACGGTGTTACTGTGGTGAACAATTGTTTGTTTTTCAAGAATTGGATTAAGTCAAGACTCAAGCTGAACGGATCATACCGGGTGAGAACGTTCTAATTCTGTGTTTGATGTCTGATGTTTTGGCCTTTTGAATATGCCGGAGAAGATTACGAAGACTAACATCTAAAACTCCTATCTTGCAGTCACCTTAGCAGACACTACCAACTACAGATACACATTCAATACATACAACTGACATAGTTTTCAACAATAAACAGGTTATTCATTGTTGGAGGAAACTGTTGTCAGGGTATGTTATGAAGGAGAGAGAGAGAGAGAGAGTGAAAGAAATAGATATATGGAAGGGAAGACAGAAGGGAGGAGTGTAGACAGAAGTCAGTCAATAATCCCAACAGGGAATAAAGTTGAAGATGTGCTTGTTGATTCCACAGTCCTCCCGGGTAAACAAGTGACATAATTGGTGGAGCGAGCGGGGTACTTACATAATACCCATATGACCTGGAGGCATAACAGGGCATATGCATAGAGGGGTACCTGCATATTGGCACAGGCATAGCGGAGTACCTACATGTTGGGACATACTGATGGGAATAAAAATAAGTATACATTGATGACTTTTAATGGAAGGACGTCCATTGGATATATGGTGCCATTACATTTATGGTAGAACCATTTCATTAATGCAGGTGACTTTACAGTGAGAAAGTTCCAGACAGGGTGAATGTGGATAGGTGGTAAGAAACATTACATACCTAGTCACACGGTCACACGTCTACATAAGTCTTTATCCTATATCTCCTCTTGTGGATGAGAGAGTGGTTGTGATGTACTGTGTGGTGTTGTAGACATTATAATATTAGATATACATAAGGGAAAATGATATAGGTTCTAGGTAGATTATCTGTTTATAGGAAGGACTTCTTTATGGTTTGAGGTGTCTTTACTCAACTTGCTGAACTACCTGCTTTAACTATGGCCACTCCCAAAATAACTACCGCCGAACTGAGGGCAAACGGAGAGGAAATTAGTTTAGCTGGTTCGGAACTAACTGATTACATACAGGAACGAGAGAGGGAAGTTCGTCAAGCTGAAAGAGAAGATCGGAAGGCCGAGTTGGAATTGAGAAGAATAGAGGTGGAGACCAAACGAATGGAAATGGAACAAGAGGCCAAGAAAATGGAAATGGAACAGGAGGCCAAGAAACTGGACCAGGAGACCAAGAAACTGGAAATGGAACAGACTGCCAGGAGACAAGAAATGGAACATGAATACCGCTTGAAAGAGTTAGAACTCAAGACACAAACTAAGGGTGAAATAGATGCAGCAGAAGGAAGTTCATCTTCACCTGGGGCAACCCACATGAGTGGACAGGGTTACCATGCCATGAAGTTTCCCTTGGCGGTCTTTGATGAAAGTAAAGAGAAGATATACCAGTTTTTGGATCGGTTCGAGGCCATGGCAGTCGCTATGGGACTGGATAGAAGCCGATGGGCTCTTAAATTATCCCAGGCTTTACGTGGTTCAGGGTACGAGGTCTACACACGCCTACCACCAGGACATGAAAATCAGTACGAGGAATTGAAAGCCGCTTTGATGAAACATTATGAAGTCACAGCACAAACGTATAGGAAGAAGTTTAGATCGTCTAGACGAGAGCCGGGAGAACTATTCGCCGCCTACAGTCTGAGGCTGAAATCCTATCTCCAGAAATGGATGGACTTGGCAGAATTCAAGAGGGATTATGAGAGTCTCGAAGAGATGATGGTGGTCGACCAGATGCGAAAGCAAATGTCGAAACCTCTCAGAACCTTCTTGGGAGAACAAGGGGCGGAACGGATTGATGTTGTGAATAAGCTGGCGGAACGATTCGTAGAGGTACATGGGGAGGCTGCGGAACTCAGTATTCAAACCAAAGGTCAGGAGAAACAAGAGAAAAAGAAACCTAAGAACTGGGAAGGAGAAAAAGTGGAACCTTATATAAAGCACACAGAGGAGAGTTCAGAGAAGGTGAAGGAAGGAAACCAGAACACCTCGAATTCTCCAGCGAAACGAAAGTGGTCCGAGAAGTGGTGTTCATTCTGCAAAGTGCCATCTCATAACACGAAGGACTGCAGATCGAAACCTAAAAGTTCTTACTTCGCAGCATGCAAAGTGATTCCTACGACAGTGATCACAGACAAGGCTGAGGTCGGCGAAGGAGAAAGGAACAAAAAGGACACACGGAAACCTAGGAAGGGAACATGGTGCACTCACTGCCAGTCGACAACACATAATACTGTGGACTGCAGATGCAAGGCAGAAGACGCCAATTGCATAACCAACCTCGAGGAATCAAAAGAGGAAGGCAAGGAAACGGTCAAAGAGATGAAAGACACTCAGGACCAAGAGAGACCACCTGTGGTGGAACTGATTGAAGTAAATGGCCAACAGGTTGCGTGTCTCTACGATACCGGTTTGGATGGGGAAGCGGTGGTGGACGCCAGCTTGGTAAGCCCAGACCAACTTACAGGGGAGACCATAGAGATACAGCCGGCAATGAGGAGTGCTGTTACCATGACGCTGCCAATCGCCAAGGTGGAGATTAAATCCAGGTACGTCACGGGCATTATTCCAGCGGCTGTATTATCTGACTCCTTATTTCCCATGATCATTGGCACGAAATATGTCTTTTTGGGGATGCCCAAACAGCCAGCCCACAAGGGAACAGTAGTCAGTGGATCTCAAGGGAAGGAAAAAGAGGCAGAGACACTATGCGACAACTCAGGGATAGGAGAATTGCATACTGCCCAGAGGAAGGATACTACGTTGCGTCCTTGCTACAGGAAGCTGCAAAGAAGTGCTGAGCCACCAGAACGGGGACAGTACTTTCTGAAGAATCGACTACTCTATCGGAGAGCTGGGAGGGGAGATAACCTGCACGAGCAGTGGGTGGTTCCAGAGACCCACCGTCCTCACATTCTTCAGAGTGGACACATCATAGGCGAGAACCGACATATGGGTGTCAGAGAGACCTTGCAGCAAATTTCCGGCCATTATTGCTGGCCAGGAATGACCGGAGATGTACGCCGGTGGTTGAAGTCTTGTTCGGAGTGCCAGAACGCACCACCCAACAAGCGGACTAAGAGGAAAATAGCTCTTAAAGTGGAAGACAAAGTGGAAGTGTGGAGTCCAGCAGAGACCAATATACTTCAAGTAGGATGGAAAGGACCTTATCCTGTGGAAAAGGTGGTGTCCAAGAACATCTACAAAATACGGATCGGGGAAGAGCAGAAAAATCTCCCTAGACATCTCATTAGGAAATATGAGGAGAGATCCGGGAGCAAAGCTTCGCACTTTATGGTGATGGCAGCCATTGGGACAAAGGTTACCAGTCCAGACGAAGACCAGAGATCGCCAGTACAACCTAGGAGGGCCTATGGGACAGTACGTGATAGGTCAGATTTACCCAACGACGGGAGGAGGGAAATCGCACGTCAGGGAAAGGACAAGAGGGAAACCTGCAATAGTAACCAAGTTCAAAAGGGGTGGGTAACGTCGGGAAAGGCGAGAAATACCCAGGACTCCAACCGAAGATTGGCTGACCAGATACAATATCGCCCAAGATGGTCCTGGAAGCAAAAGTCCAGGAGATTTGGGAAAGACGACTCGGTCCAACGAGGACGAGGGGGAACATCCCCAGAGGCAAAGCCGGGGGAAACCAAGAGGACATGGAAGCAGTGTTACAATCAGGATGGGACGATCCGTCTGTATTGTGAGCCATCGCTTACGCCAGTGGAAAGGAGGTCGACTGAACGTACAGGAGCGATGAGCCAACACTAGTTTCAGTCATGAGTAGTATGGTAGGGTGCATATGAGGTCGCCTACTGGATGAGGTGTTGATCCATGTGAGGATCCAATCATATCATCAACACGTGATGTTAATAGCTACTTCGCAGAAGCTCAACGCACGGTGGATGTGATGGACGTTGTTGCTGCAACAGGACTTCACAGTGGAATACATTTCTGGTAAGGAGAATGTAGGAGCGGATTTCTTATCTAGACATCCAACTCCAGAGGAAGAGGAATAAGTTGGAGGATCATAGGAATCAAAACTACAGGGATGAAGAGTCGACGCGGTCAACTCTCTTAAGAGGGGGCCTATGTCACGGAAAAAACTGCAGTTTAATGATTCCTTGATAACTTACATATTAAAATACAAGGAAGGAGAAGGGTTAACAATCGTGTACTTCATTCTGAGAGGAGGACGAATAAAAGATCATTGACCGACACAGATATGAAAATAGGATACAGGTGTTCGTAAAGTTCATTGCTTGACGATCTGACGGACACGGAGAAACGGGACGATCGCGCTGGGGACACACGACCGGAGAAAACGATCAGCGAGTGAAGTTGCTTTGAAGTATTCGCGTACGGGGAAACTCAGGGAACAGCGTAACAACGGAGGACACGAACAACTAACCACTACGTGATTTCTCCGCTGTTTGACGGGCAGGATACGGCAAATTTGATTGTAGATCAAACAATCACCGGAGGATTGGACACTTGTTATAAATAAGTAGCAACTGGGATTGCTAGTTAGTGTGTGTTCCAAACTGGGCTGAATGAGATATGCTCCTGAGGGGGGAAAGAAAGACACGTCCCTAATGGTTTAAAGAAGAGGGGATATTAGTGTGTTATTCACTAGTGTATTTCGATTCCAGGAACATAAGTGCATATATATAAGGTAACACTAATATTAGAGTAATATTAGCATAGGGAAATATGTGGTTGTGCGTAGGGTTTACTATTGCTTTCTATTTAGTGAATAGTTTATACTTTAGTGAATTCTGCTGTTTATGTCAGAGTATTCTTTCGGAGGCTGTTTCATTACGGCTGGAGAAAGACAATCACAGGGATATGAGGCAGACTTAAATCACCAGATTTAATGTTTATTACCCAGGTTCTACTACACAGCCTGACCTATCAAAGAAGATAAACCAGTACATCTCTTGTACAGAGAAAGCAGTGTTGATAATACAGGAAAGACCTTTTAATTTAATCAGGCACTTCACAGGTGCAGTGAAAGTATGTCACTATAGCAAATGCAAAGTGGGTGACTTAACGAATGTCAAAAAAACAGGTTTTGGTGAACCTTAGAGAAGGAACTTTATTCAAGCATAGAAAATAGGATAAAACATTGTCATTGAGTACTCACCTAAACGAAACAGGGAAGAACCCTAGACCAGTGTACCTATATTCAGAAAACGGTTAAATAACTGTGGACAGGTGTGAGGTGTTTTCACTGATGGATTATAACAACATAAAACGGAAAACTCTGTCTACGGAAAGGACTTACCGTGATCACATTACTGTACGGTGTTACTGTGGTGAACAATTGTTTGTTTTTTCAAGAATTGGATTAAGTCAAGACTCAAGCTGAACGGATCATACCGGGTGAGAACGTTCTAATTCTGTGTTTGATGTCTGATGTTTTGGCCTTTTGAATATGCCGGAGAAGATTACGAAGACTAACATCTAAAACTCCTATCTTGCAGTCACCTTAGCAGACACTACCAACTACAGATACACATTCAATACATACAACTGACATAGTTTTCAACAATAAACAGGTTATTCATTGTTGGAGGAAACTGTTGTCAGGGTATGTTATGAAGGAGAGAGAGAGAGTGAAAGAAATAGATATATGGAAGGGAAGACAGAAGGGAGGAGTGTAGACAGAAGTCAGTCAATAATCCCAACAGGGAATAAAGTTGAAGATGTGCTTGTTGATTCCACAGTCCTCCCGGGTAAACAAGTGACAATGTGAAACTTGGACAATGTGCAGTCAAGCTGAAAAACATCTGATGGCTGCAGAAATGTGGTTTCTGAGGAAAATGCAAAGAATACCAAGGACAGACAGAAAAACCAATGACCAAGTACTACATGAGACAAATGAAAATCGTAAATTGATTAGAGAAATTAGACGTAGACAGTCAAAATTTTTTGGACATGTTATGAGAAGAAATGGATTGGAGAACATAGTGACAACTGGCAAGATCGAAGGAAACAGACCAAGAGGAAGACCGAGAGGAAAATACCTGGATGGCTTGGCCATATGGCATGACGAGACAGGAACACTGAGCTGATCCACGACGCTGGTGATCGAGTGAAATGGCGAGTCATGACCGCCAACGCTTTCCGGCATGGCACATGATTGATTGATTGAATCTATAAGCACTGAAGCAATCTATATTTGATATAATTTTCGCGACTTTTAAAGCAATTAAAGATCATCAGTCTGGTTTATGAACTTCTTTTCAGGACTAGGTCATGTCGATCATCTCCTTGGGTGATGTTGAAACCAGGTGTTTCAAATTGTCAAATCTTGCCCTTTTTGCCAACTGCACAAGCCTACTCCTATTTCATTACCCCCTCGTGTCCATAACTAAAAATAATAAATTACCGTGCATCCACCCGGTTGATTTCCAACGTTAGCATTAAGTCACCAATTATTATATTTATTTCTGAGAATTTTCAGTTCTTAAAGACATTATCCGTACCCACATAATATTCATCTCTACTGTCGTCAATGCTTTCTGCTTTTGTGAATGATGTTGATATCAAAATGTCTGACAGGTAGCTCTACCAGTAATATTCTCTCTGACAAGGCCCAATATATTTTAATAGATTTTGATCTTTCCAGTCCTATAAAAATGATTCAGCCTCTTTGTGGTTTCTCTCCGCCAAAGTGGATATATATTTTAATAATTGCCGATTTTACTTCCAATTTAATTGCTGCTACCTGTTTCTTGTAGTTGTGGTTACAAGGAGTAGAGTTGAGAAAGTTAACTCAAGAACCGACATCACAGCACTCCGGACATTCCCATATGTGCTCCGTCCAGTGAAGATTGGCTACATAGAGAGAAAAACAAACTTTGCGCTGCTTTTATGAATGGTCTTCTGGGACATCGGCACACATAACAGTTATTCAGTTAACTAAGGGGTATGTAGGCTTCGGCCGCTATCTCTCTGTCTGTCCACCAATCTATCCATTGTCTGTATGTGTACTTGTCTACTATATTTTATGATATAGAATTTCACAGTTGTGTTCGCGGTCCTTAGAAGCCGTTTATGTTTGTGTGTGTCAGAAAGTGTTTGTGTGTGGATGTGTTTGGGTGTGTAAGTGTGTGTGTATCTAAGAGATTATCTGAGAGAGAGAGCGAGAGAGAGAGAGAGAGAGAGAGAGAGAGAGAGAGAGAGAGAGAGAGAGAGAGAGAGAGAGAAAGAGAGAGAGAGAGAGAAATTGTGTACCTATGAGAGAGAGTGTGTGTGTATCTGTGAGAAAGTGTGCGTGTATCTGTGAGAGAGTGTGTATCTGTGAGAGACTGCGTGTATATCCGTGTGAGAGTGTGAGAGAGTGTGTATATCTGTGAGAGAAATAGAGTATGTGTGTGTGTGTGTGTGTGTGAGAGAGAGAGAGAGAGAGAGAGAGAGAGAGAGAGAGAGAGAGAGAGAGAGAGAGAGAGAGAGGAGATTGGAAGAGCGCTCACTCGCCAACCTGTTCAACTCACTCTGAGTCACAAATATCATTCATTCACTTGGGAACTCCTGAGAACATTTGAATAACACAATATATACATTCAAAAGTATTGATAGACACTTACAGAAGGCAAGAGAAAGAAGCAGACAACAGAGAACACAGAAGTCAAAGAAAACATGTGTAACCTTTAGAAGCAGATAACAGAGGACACAGTAATCAAGGAAAACATGTGTCACATATAGAAGCAGATAACAGAGAACACAGTAATCAAGGAAAACATGTTTCACCTATAGAAGCAGATAACAGAGAACACAGTAATCAAGGAAACATGTGTCACCTGTAAATGCTAATAACAGAGAACACAGTAGTCAAGGAAACATGTGTCACCTGTAAATGCTAATAACAGAGAACACAGTAGTCAAAGAAAATATGTGTCACCTATAGAAGCAGATAACAGAGGACACAGTATTCAAGGAAAACATGTGTCACATATAAGTGCTGTGAGACTAGAACCTGTCTCCTCCACATGTAAGCTAACACCAGTGGTCACGAGTCGAGGCAGGCCCGGTCCTCAAAGAGTCGTTGTATTCCATACTTGTGAAATTATATTGCACGTTGATATGGGTTAGCTGCATATCCTTTACAGGACGTCACAGTCAATCCCAGCATTTGTTGACTGCTATTAATTTCTTGGCAAGTTTACGTTCAGTAGTTTACCATTGCTAATCTGAACGACCGGGGCGAATACTATTTTATGAAAATCAACGCAAGGCGGTCTGTTGCCCAATCGCCCGCAGCTGTGTTTCGAACGCTTTATGCGACATTACGAATTGCGTCCGTAACGTCTTCGACATACAGCCGGCGAGTAAAGGCGGAAATTACTCTCGTCGTTAGAGACCAATAACAAAGCATAAATACTCAATACTGGTTCCGTAGTATTAAATTAGAGACCAATAGTAAGAATAACAAAGCATAAATACTGGTTCCGTAGTATTAAATTAGAGACCAATAGTAAGCAGAACAAAGCATAAATACTGGTTCCGTAGTATTAAATTAGAGACCAATAGTAAATATAACAAAGCATAAATACTGGTTCCGTAGTATTAAAAAAACAAAAACAAATGGAGCTACATTTTCTGTGCAATCGCTCATTCTTACGATTTGTTTTCATTTCGTTCGCTCGCTTTGAACTCCGTCTTAGTCCACACAATGCTACAACTAATATAGTGCGTTCACAATTTTTGCCCCCCCCCCTCTTCCCCCCCCCCCTCGTATAAAAAAAAAAATCCATAACTCAGTAACCAACCGAGGGTAAAATTATGAGATTTAGCATATAACCTTATCAGTATATACACCTAAAAAATGGTTTTGGAGATTGTACAGCAGACCTCAATGTTTGTTTATATGCGGTATATAATTTACGGGTAAGAGATGAAGTGCATATTATGATATGTATTACATCCTCACACGGAAACATCAGTGTTCAATAGTGAATTTTCTCCGTGGTGGACGGGAATTTCCTTACGTAGCACGTCACATAATGGATCGGAAGTGTTTAGAGGTGTCGTTAATAATTCTACCTTAAGTAGGTGCGTTAATGAAAGGTTATTATTTTATAATATCTTACCATCTATAGTAACATCTGAATGTGTGAATTGTTGAATGGGGTTGAATGTGAAGTTTTGTACACTTTAAAGCATCACTATAATGTTGTACACATATTTTTGTCAAGAAGCTGATCGCCTGAAACTTTTTCATGCTACTACAAATCCAGAGAAAAGAACAGCGTTTGAGTAAACGGTAATTTCGTCAATAGGTTCAAGAATCTGGAATGAAACCACCACGCAGTAAGCAAACGGTATGTAAAAAGGTAATTGTAGAAAGCTTTGACAAGAAGATCATACGGCGGGCTATTATATAGATTCTGGATACCAAGGAAACAGTGATTGTAAGAAAACTTAGGGTTTGATTGAGAAAGAACAATGAAATAGAGCTATCCAAAACAGCTATGTGGAAAATTATAAAGGTATAAGGCCTCACGTTTAGAAAGTACTAGGGAGGGAGAAATATTATTTGCGGGTCATAGCATTTAGGAGCCATGATAATCGAGAACCTTCGTAAAATAAGGGAAATGCGCAAAAAAAAAAAAATTGACATAGTGATGTGGATGAAACCTGGATCAATGAGCACACACAAATGAAAATGAATGGCAATCAGTGGATGGAAAGATAAAGTCGATATGTATCAAGTAGTAAAGGACAGCGTTTCGTCATAGCCCATGCTGGTAGTACTACAGAATGCTGGATTCGAGTTCGTATCAAAGCATACAGTCAATAGGGATTATCATAATGAGATGAAAGGTCATGTATTTAGAGTTTGGCTCGAGAAAACAGTGCTTCCGTCCCTAGATAGACCGTTTTGTCTAATTATGGGCAATGCATCATCATCACACTGTTGTTAGCCCAAGAAGACAAAATACCTACGGCACCTAGGAAGCAATACAGATATGACTCCGAAGGGAGAATATACCATATTCCAGAAACGTATTTCATGCTAGAGTTGTTGTCCCTTGTAAAAAAGACACAAAAAAAGCAAGAAATACCAATCAAATCGACAATTTGATAGACGCGCTATGGCCATAGATGCTGGAGACTTCCGCCGTGTCATTCTCAGTTAAACCATATAGAACGCGTGTGGGCTAATACAATTAAAGGACAGGTGGCAGCTGACAATAGTACATTCAAATTGTCTCGCGTCAAGATACTAACCATGTCCGCGCTATTAAATATTGATACAAGTTACTGGAAAGAAATGTGAGGACCATGTGTTGAAAGAGGAAAATGACTATTGGAGAAAGGATGGACTGAATGTTTTTCAACCAAGAGCAGTCATCAACGTAATGGAATCGTCCGACACAGATTAAGGTCTGGGCAGATCGCAGACATTAATCCACATGCACACCAACTGAAATATTTTTCTCCAACTATTCTGAAGTATTGCAGGCCCTAAGCATTACAGCATCGGCACAAAAAATACAACTTGTTAATGGCAACAGTTCGTATTCCACACTGATGAATTTTCAGTTCTGCAAGCCCTCAATGGTGATAAACAACTGCCATTGAAAAAAAAAAAAAAACCACTACACGCATTTAATACCAACAGAAGAGCAGTACTGCGGTGGAAACTGAAACATTGTGGCATAACAATAAACGTGAGAATAAACACGTTATCAAATGAGTGGACAACACACGATCATACGAATAAATCTATAAACTTCAAAGAAAAGAGGACCAACATCTTGGCCGTTAAGAAGGAAGCCCACTACAGAGACATTCACAACTATATTTGTCGTGCAAAAACAGGTAATCATGTTCCGTCTCTGAACAGTAAACAGCAGAGTAGACAATCTTTTACGAAGACTCAAAATGGATTCTACCATCCATGTGCACGTGTGAAAGAACTGCACAGATAGCTGAATAGATCCGTAAAAATTGACACATACTGATTGAATTGCGGTATCATCTCTTGTCACCTCATTCGTACCTTTACGCACAGCTGTTTAGAAGCTTTCACGAACTTCATCTAAATAGCTAAATACATCCTAGTAAAAGGACTCCTTGTGTACACAATATTAAACAGCAGCTGAAGAAAAAAAAAAGGAGATGAAAAATAAGATAAGAAATATATTCCTTCTGCTTCCCTGTCCATTTCCATTTATATTCTACATTATTTACTCCATGCCTATGTAAATTCTATGTCTTTACTCATATTAAACATCACATCCACTTCCATACGAATAAGGATATGCCTTGCGTGGTTACCCGAATTGACGGGCATTACTGTAAAACAAGACATTAGACATTTGCGTGAATTCAACACATTTTCGCCAGACAACTGGCAAGATTGAGGGGAACAGAACAAGAGGGAGACAGGAAAGTTAATTACCTGGATGGCTTGGCCATGTGATATGGTCGGGACAAGAACAGAGCTGGTCCACGACTCTGGTGATCGTGTGAGATGGCGAAACATGACAGCCAAGGCTTATCGGCATGATACTTGATGATGATCACACACACACACACACACATTTATATATGTGTCTAAATAAATAGAGAAGCTGGAGAACATAGTTATGGGAGACTTCAATGCAAGACTATGACATAACAGAGAGGGCATAGAAAAACATCTTGGAACATTTGGAGACCAACATAATGAAAGAAATGATAACGGAAGTAGACTGATAGAGCTATGCAGCCAACACGACCTCAATATAACAAATACATTCTATAAACACAAAGACTCACAAATATATACCTGGTATAAATGGAACGATCTAAATATTAAAAGCCAAATTGATTTCATATTAACAAGAAATAACAGAAAGAAAAATACATTAGATGCAAGGACAATGCCCAACTTAAGTATAAACACAGACCACAAAGCAGTTATTGTCACAATAAGAATTAACAGAAGAAGAAACCAAGACCATGAAAATACATGTCATGAGTATCAGTAAACTTAGAATACCTCAAAGATGAGACAGTGAAGACACATTATGAGAAAGAACTAATTGAAATCTTTGTAAAATTACCTATAGAAAGAAAAACAGTGGAAGAAGAGTGGAACATGTTCAAATAAGGCATTTTAAATACTGCAAAAATAACATGTGGAACCACGAAAAAACGCAAAACATGGATACAGAAAATAATAAGTTTGTGGAACGCGGAGGTAAAGAAAGCTGTAAAAGACAAATAGGAAAAATATAAAAAGTGAGTGAAGAGCAAACATTACCGTGATATCATAGAATATAGAATAGCAGGAGACATGCAAATAGAATTGTAAAGAGAGACAAACAAAAAGACTGGGAGGAGTATGAAGAAACCCTGAATAAAAACTACAAAGAGGCAACTAGAAAATTCTACAAAAAAGATCATTGCAATGAGAACCATAGGATAATCCTTCCACTCAAATGAAATAATTAACAGCGAAAAAAGGAGAACCAATAAGTGAACAAAAACAAATCATAATAAAATGGAAGCAGTACTTCGAACAACTTCTCAACATTCCAGCAGATGTCACAGGAATTCTAGAAATCGACACTGATGCCTTCGAAGAACTAGAACCAGACATACTGAAAGAAGAATTTGGAGAAGCCATCAGATTAGCACCGTTGAACAAATCATTGGGATAAGACGAAATGCCAAAATGAACTAATTAAAGCAGCAAGAGAAGTAGGAACAATATGGCTACATAAACTATTCAACCATGTTTTGGTAGAACAACAGACACGTGGAGACTGGGGAAACGCCATAATTATTCAAATTTGGAAAAAATAAAGGCCGTAAAAGAGACTGCACACAATACAAAGGCATTTCCCTTTTGAGTCACACTGGGAAAATATTTTCAAAATTCTTGAGGAAATATTACGAACTACTATAGAACTCCAGTTAAGCGAAACACAGCTTGGAATTAGGAAAAACAAAGGATGCACACATGCCATTTTTGTTCTTCGACAACTTATAGAAAAATCGATCGAATTTAATGAAACACTTTACTTAGCCTTTGTCGACCAAGAAAAGCTTTGATAGAGTAGATAGAAACAGGCTGTATAAAATTCTTAAACGATATGGAGTGAGTATACATCTATACTATACTAATCTGAGTTCAACCTGCAGCAGATACAATATGAGTATAAACACAGCCAAAACCGAAGTAATGCAAGTTAGCAGATCGCCAGGCCCACTAAATATACAGATAAATAACACACCTCTGAAACAAGTTAAAGAATTCAAATACCTTGGAAGTATGATCACAGAAGATGGCAGATTGGACAGAGAAATTGAAATCAGATGTCAAAAAGCTAGTACACTTACATATCAACTATCACCCTTACTGAAACATCCAAACATACCCATGTCCGCAAAACGACAGATAATAAACAGCATATTCACACCAACCCTATGCTACCAATCTCAAACCTGGACTTTATCCAAATTACACCTTCGCAAAATCAACACCTGCGAAATGAGATGCCTGAGGAGAGCTGCCAACTTAACAATCCGAGACCGAGTAAGAAATGCTACTATCAGACAGACTGTGGGATCAACACCTTGTGCCACCTTTATTGACAGACAGAAGATCAAGTGGTTTGGCCATGTCATTAGAATGCAACATCAGCAACTACCATCACTGGCCTTACATCAAAGATCATCTGCGACGAGACCACGAGGACGTCCAAGAAGAAAATGGATTGACGACATCAGAGACATTGTACAACCTCACGGAATGACACTATCCAGTGCCGTCCACCGGGCGCTGGAACGCAAATTATTCCTCCCCACGACGCTTGACGACAAAAGTGGAAGATGATGATGATGATACATCTAACAAACCACTGCAGAAGATTATACAACAACAGTGAATGCACAATAAGCACAACTAGAGGACACTCAGAACCCTTCACCATAAGATCCGGGGTACGACAAGGATGTGTCATGTTCAATCTCTTTTTCATAACCTATATAGACAACATATGTAAAGAAACCAACCAAACAGTGACCGCAAGAGCACCGCATGATGAACAGAACACACAAGAAGAACAGTTGGCAAATTACACCATTAAAGAATTCCTATTTGCAGACGATAAAGCACTAATAGCAAAATCAGAAGCTGAATAACAAGACCACGAGAATAGTCTAAACCAAAGAAGCAAAAACAACAACGATTCACCCAAACGAACACACTGAAACAAATAAAGAGCTTCAAGAACCTAGAAAGTATAATATCATCAAATGGCAAATCAGAAGACGAGACCAAAGATAGTTGTAATAAGGCAAATCAACTAATTGGACAAATGGCACCAATACTTAAGAACAATCATGTATCAATAGTTACTAAGAAAGCATCATACAACACAATCTTCCTACCAAAACTATGCTACCAATGCCAAACCTGGACAATGACAGAAAAAGAGAAAAGAAAAATCACAACAACAGAAATGAGATTCCTGAGAAGAATATTCAATGTATCAAGAAGACAGAAGATCAAAAAATGAAGAAATCAGGACTAAAGTGGGGGTTATAGCAGTGCTAGATTTTATTAGAAGGGAGGAAGTCAAATGGTTTGGCCATGCAAGTAGGTTACCTTCCTAGGCTACCAACTATCAGTATACCACAACAAGCAATGATGTTTAGATCAGATGGAAGCAGAGGAAGTGTCCGACCACTTAAACGATGGACAGAGAGAATAGTTGAGTCCATGGGAATATAGATACGTGAGGCCTATAAGCGGGCATTCTCCCGCTGTTTATACTTCACCTCGACACCGCACGCTACAAAAGGAACACGATGAGATGAGATTATATATATATATATATATATATATATATATATATATATATATACATGTGTGTGTGTGTGTGTGTATGTGTGTGTGTGCGTGCGAGCGTGCAAGTGTGTACGAACTATAAGAAACTATTTACGCATTGAAAATGTGTATCAAACGTGCATCAACATTGTTGCTGTTGTTCCTGTAATGTTGTTGCTGTTGTTCCTGTAATATCACAAGATAATTCTTGTGAGCAGTCGACGTGACCGACAGGACAAGAACGCTCGCTCTTAAACTTCCGGAACGCTGCTGTCATGATTGTGTAGTTATGTAACATATTATGTTCTTAGCCATTGTATTGCTGAAAAGATTAAACATGAATCAAGTCATTATTCTGTTGATATCACAAAGTACATCAGTTATAATCATAAAATCATTCCCGTTTGAATATTTGAGAAAATCTGTGAATACTACTGCAAATAAAATGAGCAACAGTGCACACACTCAGAATGGCAGTAATGAGACACTGCCCTGACAGCTCACTTGACTCGAGGACTCGCCATAACGTGAGATCACTTCGCGGTAAAAATAATCGTTCATCTCAAAAAAATGAATATGGGCTGGAAATCGAATAATCGATCATTTACTTTAGTCCTTGGCAGAAATCGGAGATTGCATTATTCGATCCGGTAATTGTGTATACATTACAAATGGCTATTGAGTCCAACCGTGTACAGTAAAAATCATGACATCGCGAGAGTGTGTTCCTTGAAAACGGTGGGCATTGTTGAATGTATAGTAGGACGCTGTCTTTTCAAGGCTTGTTTAAAATAAATATTCACAGTATTTGTGTGTTTGAACATTAGAATGTGCCATATTGTGGCGTAGTTAAATAGACGCAATATTTATAAAGATATGTAAAACCCACAGACAGAGCTCCTGTAACGTTTTATCTCAGATATTTCTTGGTTGAATGTCAACACAGACACGTTCGAACACTATTGGTGGCAAGGTTAGTGGCTTGGAGGTGTTAACTAGTTAGCTGATTTTTTGGAGATGGGGAGGAACAAGTGATGAGGAAGGGAAGCTGTCATTTATCTTTGAAAGCCATGACTAAGCATGTGTGTCATTTGAAGCCTTTCAGGTTGGGAATGACAAAGCATACGGAGGAATTACCCAGTGCCAGATTTAGACTTGGTGTAGTCCCAAGCTATTTATAGCTTGGCGGCTATTGTTTAGCTATCACTCTGATGTAAATTATAAACTAGTTTTATCACCGTTAACATGTGCCACGCCGAGCGGTGCAGGCGAACATGGCCGTCCACTGACATCTGAACGCCGTGTTTGTGATTTGTTCCAATACTAAACGCCTTCAATCACTTTGGCAACCTATGTACTATTTTCTTCCTCTTTCGACCTCTCTGCCTCTAACACTCTTGATCTTCTAGATTGGAACGATCTTAGATCCTCTTGTTTTATAGCGTGAGTTTTAATGCACGAGCGCGCGCGCACGCACACACACACACGCACACACACACACATACAAATCAACATAAGTAATAATTAACACGTTTGTAAAAGCAGAAAACAAACGATATCAGATGGGTCTTTAATTGAGAATGATTTCAAGCCTGAGTTCCATCAGCCAAAATCAAGATTTGTGTTCAAATACAGTTACTACACATGTCCCTGCAGTTTAACACACTATAGCTTGCTTAGTTTATGTCGCACAAACCCGACAATACCGATAATTACGTTGGGCTTGTTTTCATGTGTCTTCTAGCCGTAACTCCATACCAACGTAGACAGAGAATACTTTTCTGTTTATGTTTCTTCCTCTGTCTGTCTGTCTGTCTGTCTGTCTGGTCTGTCTGTCTGTCGTCTGTCTGTCTGTCTGTCTGTCTGTCTGTCTG
>JACEFZ010025123.1:365000-367676 GCA_014155875.1 Cepaea nemoralis
GACATGGGAGCTGCCTCAGTGTAGTGGCTGAGTGCTGGCCTACCGGACCGGTGCTTCTGGGTTCGAATTTGCAGCGAGCCGGAATTGTAAAATTAAACCGTTCTCCCATGTCGTCTCAGCCTAGAATAGATACAGGAATTGTCGTGGGGAGTAAAAGCGGCTGGCATCACATTGAATACATCACCAGGGAGTCTCCGTGGCGAAGTTGTCAAGCCGTCTGACTCGAGCTCCTAAGGTTGTGGGTTCGATTCCTGGCCGCGTCCTTCGGTTCACGAGTGCATATTTTCGGAGACTCATGAGGGTCGTCGCTGGAGCTACGGAGTTCGTGCTTTGTGTGACGCTTTCCGCGCTGCGGAGAGAGACTGAGCCATGTGGGATAACAGCCCGGTGCAACGAAGTCGACCCTGTCGATTTTTAAGCGACTTTTTGAATACATCACTTCTGGAATGCCGCTAAGTCTGTATATATATATATATATATATATATATATATATATATATATATATATATATATATATATATATATATATATATATATATATATATATATATATATATATAAGCGTCATATGACGAATACGGCTTAAGGCGTGTTAAATAGTCCTATACTTACTCGACAATGCCTGCCTGCCTGTCTGTCCGTTGGTCCGTTCGTCCGTCTGTCTGTTGGTCTGTCTGTCGGTCGGTCGGCTAGTCGATTTTTCTGTCTGTCCGTTCGTCCGTTCGTCCTTCCGTCGGCTAGTCGATTTGTCTGTCCGTCCGATCGTCCGTCCCTCTGTCTGTATATGTCGGTCGGTCGGTCTGTCGGTCGGTCGGTTTGTATGTCAGTCTGCCTGTTGGTCTGTCTGTCTCGGTTGGCTAGTCGATTTGTCTGTCCTTTCGTCCGTCCGTCTGTCTGTATATGTTCGTCGGTCGGTGTGTATGTCAGTCTGTCTGTTGCTACAAAACAAAGGTGTAAAACATTAGATGGTTTCTTTATACTATTTACGCCGTCTTGTATCTGACCAGAAGGATTGACTTATTCACGTAACTACAGCCATACAGTGACACCTGCCAT
Source organism: Cepaea nemoralis (assembly GCA_014155875.1). NCBI lineage: Eukaryota > Metazoa > Mollusca > Gastropoda > Stylommatophora > Helicidae > Cepaea > Cepaea nemoralis. The sequence goes on from JACEFZ010025123.1 coordinate 366,058, forward strand.
AGTTCATGTCAAGATTAAAATATCAGCACCAGCAGTCTGCCATTCTGTGAACACCGGGCCAACTGGCTTCGATCTGGGTTACTGTTATATTGAACTTTGCTGCCCTGGATTAGGCACCCCATTTACAAGTAGCTAACCTGCCGGAACCGAGCGAGAACAACAGGCAACCATTAACAGCTTGTGAAACTCGCGATCGTCAAAGTCAGCGTTGTGAACCTCGTGGAGAAGTTTGGGTTCTAGCACAAAAACTCAGGGCAACCGTGGTAGCGTAGTGGCCAAAAGCTCGCCTGCCGGCCGGCGGGTTATGAATTGGATCCGCATCGGGGTGGACTCGACTTTTAAAATATTAACCTGGGCTCCCCGATTAACCGTGTCCAAAATGAGTACCAGGAAATGTCTTGAGAAGTATAGGGGTCCGGTGTTATACTGACCAGATTCCGCATCCAGTGCCGGTTGGTCAAAAACAGTGGTTCTCAACCGGTGTGGAATTCACCCCTCCCCCCCAGGGGGGAATTTTAGGGTTTCCAGGGGGGGGGGGGGATTAAGATTATTTCAAGATCGCATTAATACAAGTACCAGTTACTTGATATTGTTTTTCCCTCTATATTTTACGTTTATAACGTAAGTAGACCCACAAATCACGTTGTATGTAGATGTCTAGACTTGTTCTAGTATGTGTTATTAAATTTAGCTTTCATTTTTATGTATACTGTGTAAGGGTGGGGTGGGGGGATTTATAGGGAGGAGATTAAAAAGGGGGGGGGGGCATGTCGTTCTGAACATATGGTAAAGGGGGGCATGGACCAAAAAAGTTTGAGAACCACTGGTCTAAAATATGGGTATAGCACCATTTACTCAATGCGTATTAAGGCTCCCAAAAGGAGCCCCCCCCCCCCACCACCACACACAAAAAAAACAACATAAAAAACAAATCATAATCATCAAGTGCCTTGTTAATTGGCATCGGTAATCATGCTCCCATCTCGCGATATTCAACAGATGTACAATTAACGTGCTGACATTTCTCCCACTTCACGGTGAAAGGTTAAAGGTAAATTTTTTTTAAAAAGTTCTTTTGCAACACCTTTAAGCTTATCGGGTATACGGAACTAATCCCACGTTTGTATTTGTATTTTCCTCCTCTCTCTGTCAGTGTCTCCCTCACTGTCACTTTCTGTCGCTATCTCCCTACCTCCCTCTACCTCTCTCTCTCTCTCTCTCTCTCTCTCTCTCTCTCTCTCTCTCTCTCTCTCTCTCTCACAATCCACACACACACACACACACACACACCACACACACACACACACACACACACACACACACTCTCGCCATCTTCCTGTCATATATTGTTCTACCACTGAAAACATAATCAGTCATATTCTGCTCGGCCACTGACAACATCGGTCGATAGTTCATTTAGATAATTAGATACTAATTTGATAACTGAACATAAGGAAACATTTCACTTCCTATTTTGTGTGTTTATTGAAAACATCAGTCGTACATTGTTTAGCCATTGATTACATTAGCATTCCTCCACTGTCCTTCGACTTAAAACAGTTTTTGTCTGTATGTGTGTCTACTGGACAAAACGATCAGTGGCTCACAAAGATGGCCTA
>JACEFZ010025125.1:0-26321 GCA_014155875.1 Cepaea nemoralis
CAAAATTTTCTTTTTCCCCTTTAAAGGAAAAAAACCCGAAACAGTTGCAATATTCATAAAAGAAGTGGGACGCTGAGTGTTCCAATCACAGGGCCAGGTTCTATACTGGGCCAAGACTTACTAGCACGTCCTCAGCGTGCGTCCTGGGCAACAGGTCCCTTCGGAGTCCTGGCTAACGCAGTAGGATCGCTGATTCTTCCGAAGCCGGAGAGTGTCTGCCTGCACGGCGAGGAACCACCAGTCTGCACACCAATAAGCCAGACACGGGACAACGGATACTCACGCAAACCTCAGGTCCGGTATGACAGCACACTGATGTTGGACAACAGGATGTCTCATCCGACATACATGACTTCGCGCTGGAGTTCACAGCCAGCAAACACAAGCAAGCAAGCAAGCATAAAAGAAGTAACGGCTGCGGCAGGAAGTAACACAATGAAATAAAACATTTAGGTATTTGTAACTCCTGCGAAAAAAAATGACATACTAAACACAGACAAGTGTATATATCTTACGACGAACTAAACAATTGTGAACATAGATTTAAAAAAAAAAAAAAAAGTAATAAACTATAAAAACATAAACGTAAATATAAAGTGTGACAAACATTGTTAATTATTTTCAGCCTGTTGCTTATTATCCTCGCTTCACATCCACACAAATGTTGATCTTCTATCTAGCATCTCAACACTCTTTTTCTCGTTGCAATTGACATCTTTTTATTGGTCAGTAAGTTTTCCGTCTGGCGAAAGGTTACCTACGACGCGGTGATTCTTGTTCTAATCTCGTCAAGTCACCTCTCATCAGATGTTATGACTGTTTCGAGATAATTGTACCGATTCACTTGTTGAAGAATATTCGTTCGGGTGTTCCTTGCCAGTGAGAAGTCCTGATCGTTCGGGTCCCATCGATTGACGGACGTCGGTCGCGGCGATTGGGCAATCTTGAGCATAGCCTACGATGGGTAGCGTTGTGATGTTCTGTTGTGATAATTTGGTGTGTCCAGTGTGTGCCGCGTGGTTACACACCCGCTTCACACGCGTGATCCGGGACTGTTTCCGGAACCCGTCAGGGATATGTATTACTGACGAGCTCAAATGAGGGCGAAACTCGAGTATAGTGCTTCCATATTGACGTGGATAGGCCTTAGGTTCATACCAGAATGCGATCGGCGTTGCCAGTAGTGGGTTGTGCTCAATATTTAAATTTCAAATCCCGAAACAACCACATAATCAATTGATTATTGCTCACTGGATTTAGGAGGCCTGGTGTTCCTTGCCAGTGAGAAGTCCTGATCGTTCGGGTCCCATCGATTGACGGACGTCGGTCGCGGCGATTGGGCAATCTTGAGCATAGCCTACGATGGGTAGCGTTGTGATGTTCTGTTGTGATAATTTGGTGTGTCCAGTGTGTGCCGCGTGGTTACACACCCGCTTCACACGCGTGATCCGGGACTGTTTCCGGATCCGGTCAGGGATATGCACTACTGACGAGCTCAAATGAGGGCGAAACTCGAGTATAGTGCTTCCATATTGACGTGGATAGGCCTTAGGTTCATACCAGAATGCGATCGGCGTTGCCAGTAGTGGGTTGTGCTCAATATTTAAATTTCAAATCCCGAAACAACCACATAATCAATTGATTATTGCTCACTGGATTTAGGAGGCCTGGTGTTCCTTGCCAGTGAGAAGTCCTGATCGTTCGGGTCCCATCGATTGACGGACGTCGGTCGCGGCGATTGGGCAATCTTGAGCATAGCCTACGATGGGTAGCGTTGTGATGTTCTGTTGTGATAATTTGGTGTGTCCAGTGTGTGCCGCGTGGTTACACACCCGCTTCACACGCGTGATCCGGGACTGTTTCCGGATCCGGTCAGGGATATGCACTACTGACGAGCTCAAATGAGGGCGAAACTCGAGTATAGTGCTTCCATACTGACGTGGATAGGCCTTAGGTTCATACCAGAATGCGATCGGCGTTGCCAGTAGTGGGTTGTGCTCAATATTTAAATACCTAAAGTAGCATAATGGTTGGGGCATCTTGCAGTCTGTGCTATACATTAACTGTGTGAGACTAGTTATAGATGATGATGATGATGATAATGATGGCGATGTTAACAAATAAGACGACGACGACGACAACAACAATAATAATAACAATAACAATAACAACAACAACAAACAGCAGTTACAGTAACAATAGTAATATTAACAAAAAGCAATTATAACATTACAAAGACACCACCACCAACATCAACAACAGTAATAATAACAACTGGAATATAATAACAACAGTAACAATAATAACAATAACAGCAGCAACATCAACAGTAGCAATAACAACAACATTCGTAACAACAATAACAATAGCATTAGCAATAACAACAATAATAGCATGGATATAATAATAATATTAACAATAATAATAACAGTCACAACGACAGCGATAATAATAAAATAATAACAAGAAAATGCTTATAATAATAATAGCAATAACAGCAACAACAAAACAACAATAATATTAACAACAGCAACAACAATAAGAACAATGAAAACAACAATAATCATCTTGTCAACAACCATTATCCCATATTGTTTAGCTAACATGTGTGCAATTAGTATCTTATCATTGTGATATAGATTGTAAAACTCTCCATACTCACTGCAAAAGAATATACAATGAAACACAATAATACAGCTTTACAGGACAGAATTACAAAAAATCAGGACGTTGCGGTGACTAGCCTTCATCAGCAAACACAAACATACACAAAACACAACATTTAATCACATCGAAGACCCCCCTGTAGCTATATTAAGGCATATGAGCGGGATGAGAAGAATGAAAACCATGAAATCTGTGCATTGAAAATGAAAGGTGGAAAAAGAATTATTTACGACTTATCTCAGAATCCAAGGCTGTGATACTAACATGGATTTCACCTTGGTACTCTTATATAGACAGCCGTGGGAGTCTGTGGGTCACAGGAACCGGAGTAAGTGATGGTAACGGTTCAGTGAAGATCCCCGGTAAATGAGTAGAAGTGGTACATGAAAACAGGGAGAGGAAAGTAAGGCGGGAAACTGGAAGCAATGGAAATGTGATGGTGGTTTGAGTGTGAAAACTAACAAGGAGAGCCCCGGTGGATGTTCGTACTGCTGAACCGTTTTTATTTTATCCAGCCCTGAATTTTGGCCTCTGGTGGTTCCATGACCTGACCTGTCCCTATTTTGAACAATTCAAGATGACCTTTCTTGTCGCATTTAGTGTTATATTATTGCGTGTTCATATTGTGTAGGTTCTGTGAATTGAGAATCATGACGGAAAGAAAGCAAGAGAAGGCAGAACTATAGATATTTGGATGGCTAGGCAATATGGAATAACCGGGTCAAGACAACCGACCTGATCCAAGAATGGTGATCGTGTAGTCTTCGTGGCGGAGCGGTGATAACACAGTCGGCATCATCATTTCCGGCGTCAATAATCGTGGGCTGTCATGGTTGCCGTCTCATGTGATCACCAAAGGTTTAACTGATTAATTGCCATGGGATTATTAATCGTCTTAAGCGACTTCCCGCATTTGCCATGGGCTTATACACATCAATTTTCAGTAAGAAACACTCTTTAATTTGATATATAATAAAACATGTCTGCTACCATATTAACAACTTTTAATCCTGGAACTACAATGTGGTTCAAATAGACCCCAGTGACAACTTTCGCGTCTGTCGTTGTGTACTTATTTATATTTTAAAAATATTTATGTTATTGTGTCCCTAACCCCCACCCCTTTTAAGAAATTAAGTTCATCATTGTGGAATTCGTTGTAAGGTATGGACACTGCGTCCGTGTTTAGTATATCTCACTTTTTCGCAGGAGTTACACGTACTTAACTGTTTTTATTTCCTATTGATACATCCTGATGCAGCCATTATTTCTCTTATGAATATTACAACTCATTTCAATCATTATAATGTCTCATACAAGGCCGTGTGGTAGATTTTCTCTGTATGATGCAAGCCTTCGAAATTCCGCCCATTGAAAGATTTTTTTTTTTCGAAATGCCTCCCCTTAAAGATTTTTAATTATTGAATGATTCAAATTGTATTTTGATTTCACAGCTTATGCCGCCTCCTTAGAGCGCCGCCTGATAGGCCGCCCCTCTGTATCATAGCACGGCACGGTCATGGTTTCATAGATAAACATTTAGAAATATGTACAATAGGAATGTTTGGTTTCAAGGGAAATAAATTAAAATGAAATATTGTAACCGAAAAGGGTGACAAAAAATAGTAATTTATTGGAGTATAAATGAAGGCTGTGTAATGCAAATACTTAGTTTAAATAAATGTAAAGCATACATAATATCTAATGAAGGATATCTGATCAATAGCTACCGAAGTAAATGTCAGTACTTGTGATATCTTAGATGTCCAGTAGATGTGGTAGATAATGTAACAAAGGAAGTGCAGTCTACTTATAGGATAGTATATCTTGTGCAATATCCGTTTAAACACACGTACGACGGTAACAAATATGGTAGTTATTTTTTTTTTAAATATCCTTTTACACGACATCGCTGTCAGCATCAGCATCTTCAGCTGATTGTTGATTTCTTGGAAAGATAACGCTCAGTAGTTTGCCATCGCTTTCTGAGCGACCGGCTCCATACTCTCATAATTCACTGACGTAACTCGAACCGCTTCCAATTCTCGTGTGCTCACGTCAACCACGAGAGTATTAGGGGTGACGGAGAAAGCTGCTAACTCATCGACCAGGGATACCGGCAAATATGGTAGTAGAGACGTTTAATGGCTCGAAGAAACAGATGTTATAGATGTTCGTCTTTGATACAAAAGTGGATTACGCCAGTCGATAATTTATGCCGTATTTGATCCCAGCAAACACAAGCCATCGTTGGAAGTGGTCAGTGGCAATGACTCTCAGTCTCACAACATGTAACATACTTTACCTTAGTTTTCTTTCTAATCCGTGACATTTGTGACAAAACACGCCCGTATCTTACCGCTTATTTGGTCTGTTCATCACTGTCTCGGCACTAAGTCATAACTCAAGGGGATCAACTTCGTTCCACCAGGTTTTATCCCATATTGTCCTGTATCTTTCCGCACGGCTGCTTGCCAAACACATCGCACAAAGTACAAACTACGGAACTCCAATGTCACTCCCCAGGGTTTCTTAGAGAAAACGTCACTCGTGTGCCGGAATCGAACCAACAACCTTAAAATCGCGAGGCACGTGGCGTAACCACTTCGCTTGTCCTGTCTAGAAATTTACTCCCATAAGAGTCTATTTAAATGTCTCTCCATTGTAAGCCTCTGTCGCTGTCATGTGTAAACTACCTATCACATCTTGAATCCGTCTACGTTGTGGTCTTCCTCTGTTCCACGTCCATGGCACACTATATGAGAGGAATCGCCATTGAGGTATGTGACATCAATAACATTAGATATGACAGGAATCGCCATTGAGGTATCAATAACATCAATAACATTACATATGAGAGGAATCACCATTGACGTATGTGACATCAACAACATTACATATGAGAGGAATCACCATTGGGGTATGTGACATCAATAACATTACATATGAGAGGAATCACCATTGAGGTATGTGATATCAATAACATTACATATGAGAGGAATCACCATTGGAGAAATATGTATAATAGGAATTCATAGTATCATTATCTTCATAATCATCATTATCAAGTGCTCTGCCAACTGGCGTAGGCATTCATTAATCTCCACACAGATCTCGGTCTGTGGACTACCTCTGAAATGTGATTTGCCATGACGTCTTGGGAAGATAATTTGGTTGTTCCCCCTTGCCTTCCACATCCACATTGTGATCTTTTACCTCTGCTTGTGACGGTCATTAGTAGTAAGGGGGGGGGGGGGGGGAGGCAACTAAGTAGCATTTGGGGTCCGCTTCGGTGGTCCGGACGTCGTATTTTCTTATATGAATGTTATCCCGCCCCCAGCGGACCACATAGAAAACGGACCTCAAATGACCCAGATACTTGAACTTGGCGGCTATTTTCTAGGGTCTGGTTGACCACTTCCGGTTGTCGTGGTGACTACTTCCGGTCTAGGGGTGGCTGCGGCGGCGGCGAAGGTGGCGGGCGAGGCGAGGTGGCGGACAACGAGACAAGCCCCGGGTATGTGGAATACTTATATAGATAAGTAGACCTACTAGTCGCCCGGCACCTTTGATCGAGTACCAGTGTGTGTGTGTGTGTGTGTGTGTGTGTGTGTGTGTGTGTGTGTGTGTGTGAGAGATCGAACCCCAGTCATATCGATCCCCCTTCGATGAGGGAGATCGAAATCAAATAAGACAGAAAATGATTTATTCCATCTCTCGAGCTAACCCAAGGATCCATTTTTGGATTGCATGAATAAACTTTTGCACGTTTCAGTATGCTAGTTAATTCAGCAGGTTTCCTTACCCATGTATGAACATTAAGCGCTTGCTGAAAATCTGGTTAAATATGTACTAGACAACTATAGAATTTTATTAAAAATTAAGCCTAAAAACTTAATTAAACACCACAATTTATCGTATGATTAGCGAAGAGTAGTACGTCAATAAAAAAGTACAGATCTCCATTAATTTAAACCATAACTTCCCAAAATAATTATAAAAATATGTAATATTATTAAACATCAAAGTTATACCCCCTTAATTATAAAAGTACGCCAAGGGAGACTATTCGCGGCTTTTGACTCAACCAGAATTGTTTCCCCTTTGCACGCTAACCGCCCCCTGAATTACCGTTTACCTGCGCGCGCAAGTAACTAGTAACACTTCACCGACCACGAGACGACCGAGACGACAATAGCCAAGGGCCAACGGGTACTGATAACCAGTAGATAAACACGCACACTAAATCGGGCTGACAACAGCGCTGGCCAGCTCGAGTTGATCTTACCTGAGATAAACACACCCACTGAGGCGTTCTGGTTGACCGTTAACATAATTACCACAGTGACACAGCCGGGGCTGTGTGTGACTTGGGTAGGAAAAATAAGCTATGCTCAAATATACCTATATGAAGTATGTGTGAAGAGGGTGTATCAACAGCTAGGTGTCTATCTATTACAGAACTTCGCAGTCAACCCCAACATTGTTTATGCAATGCATTTAAAGGCCGTTGCAGACAACCCCAACAGTGATTGGTTGCACGTGTGTCATAATGACATCCGTGTATGCGTGCTTGTGTATGTACATGCATGTGTGTGTGTGTGTGTGTGTGCTATCTATTACAGGACGTCACAGTCAACCCCAATATTGTTTGGTTGCTCGTATGCATCATGATTCGCCGTGTCATTTCAAGACCAAATGATTGGCTCATACTATGTGTCTACCTATTACAGCTGGTAGTCAAGCTGTAATGCAATGAATTTACAGGACACTGCAGTCAACCCAAACATTGTTTGATTGCCCATTAACCATCATGACAACCGTGTGTGTGTGTTTGTGTGTGTGCGTGTGCGCGCATGTAGGTGTGTGTGCGTGCGTGGGTGTACGACCGAGTCTATGTATGTGTGTGTGTGCACACTACCAATTACAGTACATCGCAGTCAACCTAAGTATTCTACGGGGTGTCTGACTTCCTGGGGCAAGTTTTGCAATTATCATTATCTACGAACGACAGTCATGTCGTGTGCGCTAGCGCATGTGTGTGTATATACATGCGTGTGTGCATCCACGCGCGCGTGTATGCTATCAATTACTGGACATCACAGTCAACCTCAACATTCTACGGAGCTTCATGTGTGCTGGACAAGTTTGCAATTGTCATTTTGAATGAACGCCGGCCAGGTCATGTACGTGTGAATAGGGTGTATCAACAACTAGTTGTCTATCTATTATAGGACGTCGCAGTCAACCCCATCATTGTTTATGCAAGGCATTTACAGGACGGTACAGACAGCCCCAACATTGATTGATTGCTCGTGTGTCATCATTACATTTGTGTGTGTATGTGTACATATAGGCGTCCGTACGTGCATGTGTGTACTGTCGAGTGTATGCGTATGCGTGCGCGCGCCCGTGTGCGCTAGCTATTACAGCACGTTGCAGTCATGCCTACCATTCCGTGGAGTGTCGTGTTTACTGGGTAAGATTGCTGTTGTCTTTTTGAACAGCTGAATTTATTTTACAAATGACAGTCAAGCTTTAATGCATTGCCTTTACAGGACATCAAGTCAACCCCAACATTCATGCTTCCTGGGCAAGGTTGTCGTTGTCTTTCTGAACGGCTGAATTTCTTTTACATATAGCAGTCAAGCTAGCGACTACATGATAACTAGCTAAAACCGGTAAAAATGACGTCACAACCGGGTATAGCAGTAATGTTACAGCTAGAACACGTTGATAAGAAGGATACTACACTATGTCGTGGTGATAGACCAAGCCCTTACCATGTGAATACATCAAGGTCAGACATTTCCAGACAATATTCAACTCAGTCAGGAGTCATCACCAGCAGATATCGTGTATATAACACCCACCATTCGCCGTCTAGATGTCGCGGTCTCAGTGAACACAGTTCAGGTCACAATGTGCCAAGTCTCTAGTGGTAAGATGGGTTTTTTTTATAAATCTTTTACATTTTCGGTGTGCTTCTCCAAGTAGGCAAACAGTTAAAATAACAATACTAGTATAATAAAGAGATATGTGGTGCGGGAGTCTCTGTGGCGAAGTGGTCAAGCCGTTTGACTCGTGTGGGTTCGATTCCGGGCCCTTCGGTTTACGAGTTAAATATTTCGGAGATTCCTGTGGGTCGTCGCTAAAAGCTAGGGAGTTCGTGCTTTGTGCGACGCTTTCCGCGCTGCGAAAAGAGACCGAGCGATATGGGATAAAACCCGGTGCAATGAAGTCGACACTGTCGACTTTTACGCGACTTTTATATGTGGTTCTAATCACATATAACTGGAGTATGTGCTCTGCTGGCTGCGACACCAATCATTACATGTACATGGCTGATCCATCAACCCTGCATACATAAAGTAGTGTCCTTAGTACCGCAATGTCCCACAAGGAGCGCCTCGTGCACTGATTTTTGCATTTGCCTATAGCAACTAATGATACAACCGAGACACGAGTGTAATGACCCAGTTGGTCAAAAACAGTGGTAATGGAGGAAACCATCATGGTAACTAACACACAAAATACCCCAGAGGGGGAAAGAAATTCGTTCTGGTGCATGTGTGGTCGGCGAGTGCCGCGACTAGAGATTGTCCTCTTCTGTCAACTGGTCGTTATATACACAGTCATTGGCATATCACTATTTAATCTGTCTAAAATATGAGCTTCTACCTGACATTACCGATTAATGCTTCGCCGAACATATTTCCCAAGAACTCACCAGGTCACTATTTCGTCAAGTTACCGCAGACTATTGAGGTGAGTCAATATTTTGAAGTGGGTCTGGCCGAAATTCAATTCCCCAACTACTACTGTAATGTGTTAGAGAATGAAGTATGGCTAAGATACATCCCACCCAATGGTAGAGTGATAAGAAAGGTGTGTCTCTCAGGTCTGTACAGTTCACTAGACGCGTTTATAGCTGCACTGAATCGCCTAATGAAAAATCGGAAGGTAGACGATCAACTCTGTGTTCTATTCCATTTCGAATATGCATAAAAGAAAGTAGTCGTGAAAATACTCGAACCCAGGGCCACTATTACATTTAGTGAGAAGTTACAAAAGATACTAGATACAATTGAAGGTGAAGGGTCGATAGACCTGAATAATGACCTGCGAAATGTCTACGTATACTGTGATCTCATTGCGGCAAGACCAGTTGGAGACGTCATGGTCCCACTACTAAGGACGGTTCCTATCATGAAGCAGCGATCGACCTCAGTGTATCGCGCCTACGACACACCTCACTACATACCACTGAATCGTTACTCCTTTGACACGGTGGAAATACTTCAAACCACTGATACGGGCACAAAGGTCGCATTCACTACCGGGACTTCAGTGCTGACGTTACATTTTCGAGTTCGGAAGAGATCAGACCTAGAATAATGGTGAAATACGGGGTGGTACATCGAAAACCCCAGACTGTCCGAAAACATGATGTGCCGGACACTCAGATGATTGATGCCTTGGGTATCTACAAGACTCAGATATTAACCCACCAAGCAGGAGACCAGTTTTATGATTACATGCTAAGTGACATGTACATACCAGGCTACCAACCGAAAAAAGTTTCCTACTCAGACAATGGCGTGTAGAACTCCAGAAACAACAGACAATGTGTATAGCTTAGTATGTGAAAATAGAACGGTGTGATGATATTATGTATACCACCTCATATCACATCATCTATTTCGTATGATGACATTATACATTTTTTTATTATTGAAAAATGTACTGAAATACTGTAAAATGTACTTGAAATACTGTACAATAAACAGGCATATATTATAATTACGTCTTAGTTGTTGAATTTTTGCTTGTGTTTACGGTGTACATAGTTGTCATCTAATGAGATAATGATACATATTTGTGACAAATTTTAGAAATATTTCAACAAAACTAAGGATACGGGTTAACAAAAGTAGAAAAAACTGTCGACCATAGTCTGAAATAGCTCAATCAAAATTATGAAATGTAGGAAACTTTGCAAAACGTAAGAATATCTGTTACCCAAAAGGAAAAAAAAAATATTTTGCCACATTTCAATCAAATTTATAAAAAAGTACAAAAACTTGTTAACCAAATGGCAAAAATCTTGGTCAAGTAAGAAAATTTGTTAACCAAATGTGAAATGATTAGCCGAATTTCAAACAAAACTTATAAAAAGTCTCAGTCAAACTTATGAAAAGTATGAAAATTTATTAACCAAACGTGAAATGTTTGGCCAACTGTCACCCAGACTTGTGAAGAGTGGGAAATTTTGTTGTCCAGATGTGAAAAGTTTGACCACATTTCACCCGAACTTATGAAAGATAGGAAACTTTGTTAACAAAGTGGCAAAAATCTTGGTCAAGTAAGAAAATGTGTTAACCAAATGTGAAAAGGTTAGCCAAATTTCAAACCAAACTTATAAAAATCTCAGTCAAACATATGAAAAGTAGAAAATTTGTCAGTCAAAGTGAAAAATTTTGGTCACATTTCAACCAAACTTATAAAAATCTCACTCAAACTTATGAAAAGTATGAACATTTGTTAACCAAATGTGAAAATGTTAGCCGAATCTCAAACCAAACTTATAAACAACTCAGTCAAACACATGAAAAGTAGGAAAATGTGTTAACCAAGCATGAAAAATTTGGTAAACTATCACCCAAACTTATTAAAAGTAGGAAACTTTGTTAACCAAATGGCAAAAATCTTGGCCAAGTAAGAAAATGTGTTAACCAAATGTGAAAAGATTAACCAAATTTCAAACCAAACTTATAAAAATCTCACTCAAACATATGAAAAGTAGGAAAAAATTTTAACCAAACGTGAAAAGTTTGGCCAACTAGCACCTAAACTTATGAAAAGTGGAAAATTTTGTTGTCCAGACGTGAAAAGTGCGACCAAATTTCACCCAAACTTATGAAAAGTAAGAAACTTTGTTAACCAAATGGCAAAAATCTTGGCCAAGTAATAAAATTTGTTAGCCAAAGGAAAACTTTTTGGCTACATTTCAACCAGACTTATAAAAACTCACCCAATCTTATAAAAAGTAGGAAAATTTGTTAACCTGGTGTATTGTGTCATTAGAAGTCTTTTTAGGACAAAAGGATTTCGCAGACACCGGGACCAGAGAAAGATGACTTGGTGAGGGTGGCAAAATGGCTGGCTTACCTAAGTGACGGAAAGTGCTGCTTCCACACTACACCACGTGTTGGGAAGTCATTACGCAAACATTCCAGTCCCGTCTCAACCGCTAAATGATCTTCAGTCAGTCCACCAAGTATTATGATGGCTACTCATGGGCGAGTATCGTGTCCTCTTGTCTGTGATCATTTTTGACATTGTGACCCACTAGGCCACTGGTAGAGAAGAATTACATTACCCTTTATTTCAGGATAGCCTGGTGTTCCGGGAACAGTCTACCATTTCGTAATAGGAACATTGGTGAGATTCATTAAAAGGTCACGCGCTACCAGTACTTAGTGAAAGAGTCCACTTGAACTGTGCAAACTTTCTGTGCTTATGGGCCCAGTTATACCCAGCCTGATCCCATTAGAGACCATCATCTACTTCCAGAACTTTGACATTGTTAAATGTGTGTTAAATGTTATGGTGGCTTCTTAGGATAGTTGTCTAGCACAGGCCTTACCAGTGAATCTTGAATGACAGGCCTTCAGAACTTCTACCGGGATGTTAGTCCGAAGTCATCACGTACCAACGCAACTCGGAGTCATTCCAGTTGAGTCTACACCTCGGCAGAGACATTCCACACTACGTGTGCAGATGAGTGACCTCTTTAACCTTATGGTATCGTACACAGTGTACAGTGATGAGTGAGACGGCCTGAGACTAATGCAGATAGCCGTTTCCTCTATTGTCTGGCGGTGGCCATGATTCTCTCATGAACATTCCCCTTGTTGATAATCCTCTTGTACATTATATGATCTAGTCATTATGTGTAGACGCCAGAGTCGTGTCATCTGTTCTGGATGAGAGGTGAAAAGGTATTGTCCAGCGGTTGATAGTGAAGGGCAGACCAAGACACGGAACGACAACGACATGAGCGACATGAATGGTCTTCAACAAGTGAATCGGTACAATTATCTCGGAACAGTAAACACATCTGATGGGAGATGCCTTGAAGAGATTACAACAAGAATCGACATGGCAAAAGTAGCCTTTAGCAAGATTAAAAACATACTGACCAATAAAACGATGTCAATTGAAACGAGAAAAAGAGTGTTGAGATGCTACATAGAACCTGCACTTTTATATGGATGTGAAGCTTGGACAATGAGCAGTCAAGTTGAAAAACATCTGATGGCTGTAAAAATGTGGTTTCTGGGGAAAATGCAAAGAATACCATGGACAGCCAGAAAGATCAATGAACAAGTCCTTCAAGAAACAAATGAAGAAACAAATGAAGATCGTACACTGATTAGAGACATTAGACGTAAGATCAAGGGGAACAGACCAAAGTTAAGACCTAGAAGCAAGTGCCTGGATGGCTTGGCCTCGTGGCATGGTCGAGACAGAAACACGGAGCTGGTACACGACTCTGGTGATCGAGTGAGATGGCAAAACATGACCGCCCATGCTTACCGGCATGGCACATGATGGATATATGGATGAATGGTCTAGTTATACATATTTTCGTCAGGCACATGTTGAAGTGCCTCGTAATGATAGCAAATATGGTCGTAGAGACTTTTAGTGGTAGATGATATGGATGTTCGTCTTTGATACACAAGTGGATTACGACAGTCGTTGATGTTTGCCATAACTCTGGAGTAATATGTGATCCTTGCAAAGACAAGATGCCTTTTGAGGTGTTTTTCTTCCTATGCGTTCATCCGGGGTCTTTTTCTGGACATGATTGGGGTGTGCCTGTTTACAGCGGAGCTGTGATACTGCACCTTTAGGCCGCCACATCCCACTTCTGCGGGCGTTTGTTGACCGGGTTAACCTTCCCGTGTATTTTGAAGGAATTGTCAACTCCCACTCGGACGTAATTGCGTTGTGCCTGTTTACAGCAGAGCTGCGATACTCCGCCTATAGGCCGAAATATCTGACATCTGCAGAAGTATGTTGACCGGGTTAACCTTCCCGATTTTTTCGACGGACTTTCGACTCTCACTTTTGTGGTGTCTCCAACATCCCAGCTGTCCAAAGTTAGAACGGCCGGAAACATCCCGGTCAGCCTTCAAGGGAAGGCAGAGGCATGTCCATGGGACATCCCCGCCATCCAAGGAGGCTTCCATATTTGTAGAGCCGACACATAGCGCTGAGGTGTTGGGCTTACCCAAGGAATCATCACGTCCTGTACATGGCTGCTTGGCCTCACATCCGTATATTGGGCATTTCGTTCGCCACAGGCCGCTCGCCAAGCAAACCAGGAGAGGTCAGTCTGCAGATGACCTCCACTTAGTGACCTCTCGGTTGGGACTTTCAACAAAATGGGTTTGCTAGCCAAGCAATATTCCAATTCGTGCCACTTGGACGCTTGTTCCACCATTTGGCGAAGCCCACACAATGAATATGTGGTGCTGACAATCCAAGTAATGGATTTGCTGTTTGAGGTGTTCAGCTGCAATAACTCTCAGTCAAAATGGCATTTAATATATGTTACCTTAGTTTTCTTTCTAATACAAGAATTTGGTGACAAAACACATCCGTTTCTTACCCGTCTTGGTCTGCTCATCACTGCCTCGGCATTAAGTCATAACTGTGACAAAACCTTCCTACTTATCATTTTCCGCCATCCATTTTTGTTAGGCCCGAACCAACTTTTTGTTTGGAATTGAATAAGTTAAAAGTCAAGGGAATCGACTTCATTGCACTAGATTTTATCCCATATGGCTCGCAGGGCGTTTATCCGGAAGCGTCGCACAAAGCACGAACTACGCAACTCCAGCGACAACCCCTAGGGTTTCTGCGAGGAAACTTCCCTCGTGAACCGATCGACGTACGCCGGAATCGAAACCACAACCTTCGGAACGCGAGACAGGTGGCGTAACCACTTTACTTGTTGTGTCTAGAATATTATTCCCATAAGGGTCTATTTACATGTTTCTCCATTGTAAGCATCTGTGGCTGTCATTGTAAACTAACTGTCGCATCTTGAATCCATCTACGTTGTGGTCTTCCTCTTTTCCACATGCATGGCACACTATATGAGAGGAATCATCATTGAAGGACGTAACTTCAACAACATTAGATATAAGGGGATTCGTCATTGATAGATGTAACATCAATAACATTAGATATGTGAGGAATCACCATTGGTGTACGTAACTTCAATAACGTTAGATAAGAGAGGAATTATCATTGGGGACGTAACATCAATAACATTAGACATGCGGATGAAATAGTATTGATTGCAGACACTGAGCAGGATCTGCAACATAGTAGATGCGATTGTTGCCCACTAGGAACAACTTGGGTTATAATTAAATTGTTTGACGTCACAGATTATGGTCGTCACTAAATAGAAAGAAATAACACATTGTAATATACAGATACAAGTAATAGAGTTATTCTTAAACAAGTGTATCGGTACAACTATTTCGAACAGTCATACCATCTGATGGGCGGTACCTTGACGAGATTAGAACAAGAATCAATTTGACGAAGGCAGCTTTATGCAAGGTGGAATACATCATCATCATCATCACCATCATCATCATCATCATCATCATCATCCAGTGCCTTGCGCTGGCGTGGGCGATCATGCCTCTCCACAAATTACGATCTTCAACGTCATGGATGGATGTGTGTGTTGACTCCCGTGCCACGAGACAGGTCTGCCAATAATCTTTTGCGAGCTCTGTTTTCTAAACCACGTTTTCACTGCACATTCAACTTTCGGCGTCATTCACGCAATGTCTCCCGCCAAGGTGGGTGTTTAGTGTTTGTGCTGACAAATGTTTGTCCCGTAAAGCAGTGCATAGGCAGGTACAAAAAGTTGTGAGAGCTAGTCAATAAGTAAGCCACACAGTTATGTGGGATGGCCGGTAAATGACAACAGAGCACGCTTTTCTGTGCAGCGGGTTTGGGAGGACTGATAAAACGATGGGATAAGTGCAGAACTTTACTTCTCTTATAAATATTGTAGCTCGTGTGTATCAATGTAATGTGTCGTAGGATAGAAATGTAGAAATATGGATAATAGAAATCAGGGGAAATAAATTTAAATGTTATTTTTAAGGAACAGGGGAGACAAGGAAAATAATTTATTTGAGTATAAATGTAGGCTGTGTAATGCAAATTGTTAGTTTAAAGAACTTTTTTTTTTCCGCGTTTCCATCCTGTTTCAGGATATTGCGGTCACCACCAGCATCTTTCAGCTGTATGTTGATTCCTAGGCTAGATTACGCTCATCAGCACGCCACGACTTTCTGAGCGACCGGCTCCATACTCTCATAATTCACTTTTACGATTCGAACCACTGCTAATTCTCGTCGCGTCACGTGACGAGAGTATTCGGGGTTAGCGGAGAAAGCTACTAACTCCTCGGCCACGGAGCCGGCTAGTTTAAAGAACGTATAACATAATATCTAAGGAAACATATTGCCACACCGATAACTAGATACGAAAATAAATTTAAGAAATTGCGATATCTTAGATGTCCAAAATGTGACCCCATGTGGTAGATAATATAACAAAGGGAGTGCAATCTACCTACGGGATAATATATCTAGAGCAATATCCGTTTAGTCGCAATATTGTGTGTGTTTCCAGAAATATTTTTGGCAGGCACGTGAGCATTTGCTTCATAATATAGCAAATGTGGCCGCTGAGATATTTAATGGCGCGAAGAATCAGATGATGTGGATGTTCGTCTTTGCTTTTTTATTTTTTTTTCATGTTGCATATCCTTTACAGGACGCTGCAGTCAACACCACCATTTTCAGCTGCTGTTGCAGTACTAGGCAAGTTTTTACGTTCAAGTAGTTTGCCATTGCTTTCTGAACGACCGGTTCCCAAACCAACACGTTATAACACAACGCGACACGGTCACGTCTTTGCTACACAAGTGAATTATGGCAGTCGCTAATTTTTGCCTTAACGCTGGAGTTATATTTGGTGTTCAGCTGCAATAATTCGTAGGCGATGTACATGTAACATAATTTACCATCGTTTTCTTTTTAATGCGAGAATCCTGGTGACGAAACACACACGTGTCTTACCTCTTACTTGGACTGCTCATAAATGTCTCGGCATTAAGTCATAACTGTGACAAAACCTCCCTACTTTTCATTATCCGACATTTTCCATTTTTGTTAGGTCCACAACAACTTTTTGTTTGGAACTGAATCTGCTAAAAGTTAAGAGGATCGACTACATTGCACCGGGTTTTATCCCATATAGCCCAGTATCTTTCAGAAAGACGGCCTACCAAGAGCGTCGCACAAAATACGAACTATGTAACTTCAGCGACAAGCCCCAAGCTTTCTCACAGAAAACTGCATTCGTGAAGCAAACGACGTACGCCGGAATTGAGCCCACAGCATTTGGATCGCCAGGCAGGTGGCGTAACAACTTTGCTTGGCCTGTCTAGAACTTTACTCCTATAACAATCTATCTAAATGTCTCTCCATTGTAAGCTACTGTCTCTGGAATGTGTAAATTACCTATCACATCTTGAATCCATCTACGTTGTGGTCTTCCTCGTTTCCACCCCATGGCACACTATATGAGAGGAATCATCATTGAGGAACGTAACATAAATAACATTAGATATAGTAAACAACTATTGTTAGAATTAAATTGTATGAAAACACAGATTATGGACGTCACTAGGAAGAAGGAAATACGACTATGTAATAAACAGGTAAATGGGAATATTCTTAAACAAGTGAATTGGTACAACTATCTCGGAACAGTCATAAAAGCTGGTAGTAGGTGTCTTGTCGAGATTAGAACAAGAATCGTCAAGGCGAAGGTAGCCTTTTGCTAGACGGAAAACATACTGACCAATAAAAAGACGTCAATTGCAACGAGAAAAAGAATGTTACATAGAACCTGTACCGTTGTATAGATGTGACGCGTGTATGATTAGCAGACAGCTGAAAAACATCTAATGGCAGTGGATATTTAATTTTTGAGGAAAATGCAAAGAATACCATGGACAGACAGAAAAACCACTGACCAAGTCCTATAAGAAACAAATAAAACCTTTAAACTGATTCAAGAAATCAGACGTAGATAGTGTAACAGACCCCCGGGGCTCGGACAGGTTTGTTACTAGAGTTTATTCCCAGCCTGTGCTCCAACCACCCCCAATAGAACTTTACCTCTAAAGGCCCACAACAACCGCGACAGCTGAACCTCCCTCCCCACTTAGGGATTCCTACCCAAAGGGGGCCTCGGACAAGACACACCTTCATACTAATACACAAGCCATGGCTAACCAATCAAAATTTAAGTTCTAACTAAGTCAACTACAACACAGAGAAGGGTGGCTGAAATGCCTGACTAGAAGACAATATTGTACAAGAGCAGATCTACTGATGATGTCGTCGTCATCACGGAGACTGTGACTTAAGTTCGTGCTGTGTCCCTTCGTAGTTATTACGACTCACCCGGAAAACCTCCTTTTGGACCGGAACTCGAAGGTGTCCCCCTTTCCCAAGTTCCTCTCCTCCCACTGTGAGCCAGATCCAGGAAGGTCAGGCGTAGGACTAATGCCTGACAGACACTTCACCAACCGTTGAGGATCAACCCTCGATGACTTACTAAATCACAATTTCCACTCCGCTGATGACGTCAAAGGTCATCAGCGGAGTGGAAATCCTCAAGGTCCCCAAAAAAGAAAATTCCTCTAGCACAATACACAGTATCTACAAGAAGCCTGTTTGCTCTTCTGTCCTCCCCATTTCTGTAAACACTAATCAGCAACCTTAATTGGAGCACTGCCTTCAGAGTACACAATGTCACAACTACATGACTCCATAAGTGACTATTAACACTGAACATATACTCATGCAGCTATCGTCCAACCATTCGTAGGTATTATCTACCCTTCATTTCATCAATGCTGTTCAACACCTCAGTTCAGTAGGTATCAACTACCTTCACAGTACCTCGAATGTCAAATCTTTGCTGCCGTCATGTAACCGGTTCAGGGCTTCAAATGAGATCACATTGTTGAGTCACCCCTTGCGGTGTCGTGAACTATAGACAAGGTGTCCCCATGAACGACACAGCCGGGCCGGAAGCTTAATAAACTTGGCCATTGCATGACTGGTAACATTCAATTCAACACCTGAACTTCACTTCCTGGAAACCACCAAATTATCATTGAATGAGATAAGTAAACAGGTCCCGCTGGTTTGAAACCAATAGACGCTTTTAGTCTCTGACCCTATCTGGATCGCTGACCACCTCGTCGGACTCTTGACCGCGGTCTTAACCTATGACCTAACCGGCTAATCTCATTCAACTAACTTCCAGTAATATAGGCAGATTCAGATGACTGCTCCCAGTAACGCCTCACATCGCATCTTGATAGCACTGGAGCGGCAGTCCCATGGAGCTTTTGGTGAGCTCCTAAATCTTCATAGGACTAACCTATCAACAGATCCTGAAACATGGAGGGGTGGGTGTGAGTACTCAACTACAACAAGGACTACACGGCATCTCCACATTAATACATGCCTCTCAGTAATATATATATATATATATATATATATATATATATATATATATAGATATATAATATATATATATATATATATATATATATATAATACAATATATATAAGTGATCATCAACATCATCGATCTATTCTTAATTACATATATAGGCCTGAGGCTGCGAGAGAAAGCCCGAATACACCAGTGTATAGTTAAGTAACTTGCCTGGGCAACAAATAGCCCGATAGCACCCAGGTCGACTGTAGACTCTGCCAAAGTATCCTTCGCCTGGTGCTAATCCACTCCTGTTTCTTCACCATCCATCAACCAGGAAATACACCTACTTCTCTTTCAGTGTAGTGGTTACATTATCTAGGAGGTGCCCAGCCGGACGTATCCTCCTGCCACCTGGCTCAACAATTAATCAATCCCTTCACCCATGGATTAACTAATTAAACCTAACTTATTAATGACTACATAACCTTAATAAATTATCTACATCACAATTCATTAACGTAGCCCTAATAAATTACAACTAGGAATTGTTAAACTTAATTAACCAACTCATAACACAGCAACATCTTCTGTTCTGGGATCTCCGTCCTAGAACAACGTTTGACCTTTAGTATTTGACCTTCATCCCTGATGGTCATGTCTGCGCCGGTCGAGCACAGCTATGGTGGCCATCCACAAATACAGTTTCCCACAGCTCCTGTGGGCAACGGCATTCTGTTCCGTGGCTAGTTAGGCCACGTCATCCTTTTTAGAAAGGCTACCTGCCCCCCTCTCCTAAATCTCCAGCTCCACTTATACGCATCCAGTACCACAGAGCATACTACTGTTTTTTCACTGCAGTAACTCAGTTACTCCATTATCAGAGTCAGGTTTCTTGAAGAGAAGAATAATAGAGACAGATCAGGTTCGGTTCATATTTCGGATCTACCTAGACGCAAGGCCTCGATTATAGAGCGCCGCATCGCTCTCGGTCGGGTATGTTCAACCATCAGTTAAGCACTTTGGGTCTGACAAGCAACATAACGGTCGGTCGGACAGGCTACATAACCAGTCGGGTGGCTAGGCATACGCACGAGTGAACACGCATGGTCCCTCTAGCGGACAGGCCTGTAAACAAGCAGTGACATTTGCATCAAAATACTTTCTATCAAAGGCTATCCAGTAAATACAAACATGTCTGCCTATGAGGAACAGCACTGGCCTGTTCACCCAGCAAATACTTACCTGAAAATCCTCATGAAATAATACCACCTTGTCCCAAGAATAATATCACCACTGATATCAGACATAAATTACCATCCTATTCTAGCCAAGCAAATGACCCATCAATAATAATAAAAAGCAATAACTTATCCCTATTAATTGAGTCTAGCATCACAATGTAACACAAGTCAAACGTCCTGCCCTGAGTATTTAATCACTAAACCAGCTCGTTAACACATCTGCTTACTCCGTTGGTAGATTACCCGAACCTACTTTCACAGAGCAGTAATAACAACGTACCTATCACTAACAATGCCTAGAATTGGTACACAAACATTAAATATCTTCTACCCGATGTACTAACATCTGATTTACACAATTAGCAGAAGGAACACACGTACAGCCATGTGTATACACGGCTCATTACATCTGGCCTTTCCAGACGCGTCTGTCAAACACATTACCTAGCCGATCGATAACAGCTAATTAAATATGCAGACACGCGACGGTTACGTTATGCGCTTCGCGGAGATTATTTTCCGTCGGCGTTTAATCGTCTTGAGAATTAGGCGCGGTATTTACGGACAACAAGTAATTTATAGAGGAAGTAATGCAACATTACCTGTGAACTAGAAATCACAATTCTTCCCTGCAGATGTCCGCCTGGCTGCGTTTACCAACATCTCTTCCAGCAGTAAATTACTGCGATCTGCTTACGCTGAGGTCCGACCGGCGACTGATCGTGTTCAACTCAGTGCGTCTTCACAATGCCTTCACGGGCCTAGTGAATCCCGTGAGCCACGGATAATTCCTGTGTCACGGAGAATTCCACAATGCCGTGTTCCCTGAGGCAATTGTGGGTCCTTCGTGAAAGCAAACCACGTTCGCACTTGACTGGGAACTTTCTAGAGACTTCTAGAAATCACCAGAAATGTGACGTTACGCACTACTTTAGACGGGGAATCCCCTAGTTATTGTGACCAAATCCAGGGAGAATAACCCGTCGCATTCCCTTCAAAGGGAAATAATAGAGAGAACAGACTGTATCGCGGTCGTTTTGTCACAGATAGCCACAATTGTTTCGGCACGTTATGAGAAGAAATAACTTAAGAGATCTTGGAATAACTTAAGAGATCTTGGTGACAACTGGCATGATCGAGAAGAAGTGAACAAAGGAAGGCAGAGAAGTAAATACCTGGATGGCTTGGCCACGTAGTGTGGTCGAGGCATGAACACAGAGTTGATCCACGACTAGTGATCGCTTGAGATGGCGTAACAGACAACCACACGTATCGGCATAGCACATGATATAATGATGGTACACTTTCCTCCAGTTTAATGTTAAATGGGTTTTGCAGAACGGTGCGATAAACCCTAACCACATGTTGATTCTGAATGCAAGTTTACATTCAGTAGTGTGTCATTGTTTTCTGAATAGGAAGTCAACTTTGAAGCCCGACTGGATCGTGAACTGAAAGATTCCTTCACCCCGATATCAGCGCACTGGAAGTTCAAGGGCAAGCGTTTCAAGCCCCGTGATCACGCAGATTGCCCGTTTTTATACATCTAAACATTTCATTTTCTTTAAACACAGAACCCACAAACAATATGTGATAGGATTCATTTATCATCATCAGCATCTTCCAGTTTTGCATTGAGGGATCCCGGGGAGGGATAATTGGCGCTCAGCGCCCGATGGGTGGCATTGGGTAGTGTCGTTCCGTGTGACTGTACAATGTCTTTGATGTCGCCAATCAGTTTTCTTCTCTTGCGTCCTCTTGCTCTCGTAGGAGACGATCTTTGATGCAGGGCCAGTGCTAGTAGTTGATGGTGTTGCAATATAACGAGATGGCCAAACCTTTTGATCTTCCGTCTTTCAATAAATGGGGCACAATGTGTTGATGATAAAAGCATTTATTACTCGGTCTCGGATTGTTAAGTTGGCAGCTCTCCTTAGGTATCTCATCTCACAGGTGTTGATTTTACGAAAGGTTGATTTGGATAATGTCCAAGTGTGAGATTTGTAGCATGGTGTTGGTGTGAATATGTTTTTTACTATCTGTCGTTTTGGGACATGGGTATATTTGGATGCTTTAGTATGGGTGATAGTTGATACTTGCTTTTTGACATCTGATTTCGATTTATCTGTTGACTCTGCCATTTTCTGTGATCATAATTCCAAATTATTTGAATTCTGTATCTTGTTTAAGAGATGTGATACTTATCTGTATACTTAGTGGACATGGAAATATGCCAACTTGCATTACTTCTGTTTTGGCTTGTATATTTACTCATATTGTATCTTCTGCATGTTGAACTCATATTATTAATATGATTTTGTTGTATGCCCTTGTCGCTATAAAAATAGGCACCGATCGTCTGCAAATAGAAGTTCATTTATTGCATGGACATATTTCCCCGGATCTTGTCTCGTCTTTTGACGAGATGCAGCGAAATATCCCACGCAATCAATCGTGCAACATATTGCTTCTGGCTTCTGTGTTTAAATTCACTGGGGGAGTGCATTGTTTTGAAGTTAATATTCTCAGTTTTGTTTATCTTAATAACATTTTTTTAACAATTCTGAGTTCTTGTTGGATAGACCTGTTTGTTCACTGTTCTATCTAATTAAATTGTAATATACATTTTGTGCGTGCCCTCTTCTTCCTGTAGTCCTTGCCTTATGCCGTTGGTGACCATGTAGGTCCACACCCTTCTGTCTAGTGTAACGGCGCCTATTTCCGTTACAGACGTTCCTCCATGCCATGATGTCAAACTGTCCAGCATCTACTCTCTTGTTCTCCCCCTGGCTTTCCTCCCCTCCAGCTTTCCCGTTGTGACAACATGCCCTAGTTTTCCACTTCTCATGACATGCCCAAAGAATGTGAACTGTCATCTTCTGATGCGAGTTGCTAGTTCTCTTTGTGAGTCTGTCTGAACAACGCCTAGAGTAGCACAATGGTTGGGGCATCTTGCAGTCTGTGCTATACATTAACTGTGAGAAACTAGTTATATATGATGAGTATGCTGATGATGATGATGATGATGATGATGATGATGATGATGATGATGATGATGATGATGATGATGATGATGATGATGATGACGATGATAACGAATGTGACCACGACGACAACATAAAAAACAAAAATAATAATAACAACAACACCAAAAACAACAATAACATTAACTCTATATGTAAAATACAACGTATGTCTGTCTGTCTGTATGTTATTTATGCGTTCGTGAACGCCCCATCCGATTGAGATGAAATTTTCTACACGTGTTCTTCTCAATCCCGTGCTGCCAACTGGCATAGTTTTTTAGTGTACAATCAGTTATTTACGTAATAAAATTTAATTTTTTTAAATACATTATAATTTATATTTAGTGGGGGTACTTAACTTAAGAATAGTTATATCAAGGGACATAACTTTTAGTAGCTTTGAAATATGTAATTTAAATAATTGTTGCATTTTACGCAAATATTTATAAAATGTTTATCTACAGTTATCTACAGGCATATGCGTTATAATATATAATGATACAATCTTTAAGGCATTTTCAAAGTTTTCATACAAATAATGCATCTATTTTAAATACGTGAAAATTGTCTAACTCATCTTTTTATTTCTCTTTGACATCTATACAGTCATCCCAGCATTTATTGGGTTTTCGTGATATCTTGGTAAGTTTACGTTCAGTAGTTTCAGATTGCCCTATTTAGTTATTGGGATGAAGATTGTTCTCTTCCAATCTGTTCGCCATATTACAGGGAACGGGAACGGTAGCTTATATGACTACTAATATGAATTAAATGAAACGCTCCCCACCAGGGACTGGGCGAAGCCGGGTCGGGTCATCTTTTTTAGGAACGGGAACGGGAGCAGGGGCCGAATATGAATTAAATGATACGCTCTCTGCCAGGAGCCGGGCGAAGCCGAGCCGGGTCGTCTTTTTTGGGAACGGGAAGGGGAGCAGGGGCCGAATATGAATTAAATGAGATTCTCCACGCCAGGGGCTGGGCGAAGGCGGGCGGGGTCGTCTAGTTAATATAATAAAAACTGTAACAAGAATAACAATAACAACAGCAACATCGACAGCAACAATAATAACAGCATTCGAAATAACAATAAAAACAATAACAACAATAATAACATGTATATATTAGTATTAAAAATAATAACAGTCACAACAAGAGAAATATTAATAACAACAATAAAAACAACATGCATATAATAATAATAATAGTAATAAAAGCAACAACAAAAACAACAACATACTGACAATAGCAACAACAAAAGCAACTACAATAGCAACCTAAACAACAACATCAATAACAACAACAGTAAACATCGTGTTAACAACCATTGCTCCACATTGTGTAGCTAACATGTGTACTACAAACGTCTTCTATATATCATTGTGATGCAGCTTGTAACACGCTCCATACTCTCTACTAAACAATATAAAATAACACAACCTAATGCAGCTTTCCAGAACAGAATTACACAAAATAAGGTACGTTGCGGCGACTAACCTTCATCAGCAAACAAATACATATACTTAACACAAATATAACCACGTAGAAGACCCTCCAGTGACAAGTTTAAGGCATTAGAACGGGATGAGAAGAATGAAAAAAAAATTAAAACAATGAATAAAAATAAAAATGTGAAAACATGATATTTTTGCGACTTTTCTCACAATTCCAGACTGCGATAGTGTCATGAATGTCTCCTTGATACACTTATATAGACAGTAGTGAGATTATGTGGGTCATGGGGACCGGGGTAGGGGATGGTAACGGTTCAGTGAAGATCCCAGGTAAATGAGTGGAAGTGATAAGTTAAAAAAGGGGAATGAGGTAAAGCAGGAAACTGGAAGCAATGGAGGTGTGTTGGTGGTCTGAATGTGAAAACTAAGAAGTAAGTCCCTTTGGATGTCCGTACTGCTAGACCGTTCTCGTTTGTTCTTGCCCTGAATTGTTTCTTGTAGCGGTGCCATGATTAGTCCTGTCCATATTTTGGACAATCCAAGATGATATTTCTCGTCTGATTTAGTGTTATATTATTACATTTTTATATTGTGTAGGTTCTGTGAATTGAGAATCAATTCGGAAAGAAGGCAAGAGAAGGCAGAAAGGTATATATTTGGATGGCTAGACAATATGGAATAATTGGTTCAACAACACCGATCTGACCCAAGAATAGTGATCGTGTAGTCTCCGTGGTGAAGCGGTGATGACACAGTCGGCTTGATCATCACCAGTGTCAATAAGCGTGGGCGGTCATGGTTGCCATCTCACGTGATCACCAAAGGTTTAGCTGATTATATGCCATGGGATGATTAATCATCTTACACGACTTCCCTATCTGGCATGGACTTTTACACAGTAGGTTTGCTTAAGTAACGATCTTCAATCTGATATATAATACAATATCCATCCATCCATCATGTGCCATGCCGGTAAGCGTGGGCGGTCATGTTCTGCCATCTCACTTGAACACCAGAGAAGTGGATCAGCTCCGTGTTCCTGTCTCGACCATGCCATGTGACCAAGCCATCCAGGTATTTACTTCTCGGTCTTCCCTTGGTCTCTTCCCTTCGATCTTGCCAGTTTTCACCACGTTCTCCAAGTCATTTCTTCTCATAACATGCCAAAATAATTTTGACTGTCTACGTCTAATGACTCTAATCAGTTTACGATCTTCATTTGTTTCTTGAAGGACATGTTCATTGGTTTTTTTTTCGGGTTTTTTTGGTCCCCCTTTGGTGTTTTTTTTACCTTTTGCCCC
>JACEFZ010025130.1:0-52500 GCA_014155875.1 Cepaea nemoralis
CCTTCCTCCCCTCCCCCCTTTTCCCTCCCCTTCCCCCTCCCCCCCCTCCCCCCTCCCCCTCCCTTTTTCCCCCCCCCTCCCCTTTCCCCCTATCCTTTCCTTTTTCCTCCCCTCCCTCTACTCCTCCCTCTCCCCCCTAATCCTCCTCCCCGGCTTCCCTCCTCTTTTCTCTCCTACTCCCCCCTCCTCCTCATCCTAATCCCTCCTCCTCCTTCTTCCTCCTCCTCCCTCCTCACCTCCCGCTTCCTCATCCCTCCTAATCCTCCCTCCTCCTCCCTCCTCTGCCCTCCTCCTCTGCCCTCCTCCTCCTTCTCTCCTCCCTCTCCCTCCTCCTCCCTCCTCCTCCCTCCTCCTCCCTCCTCCTCCCTCCTCCTCCCTTTCTCCTCCCTCTTCCTCCTCCTCTCTCCTCCTCCTCCCTCCTCCTCTCTCTCCCTCCTCCTTCTCCCTCCTCCTACCTCCTCCTTGCTCCTACTTCCTCCTCCTCCCTCTACTCCTCCCTCCTCCTCCTCCCTAATCCTCCTCCTCCGTGCTTCTCCCTCCTCTTCCTCTCTCCTACTCCCTCCTCCTCCTCATCCTAATCCCTCCTCCTCCTTCTTCCTCCTCCTCCCTCCTCACCTCCCGCTTCCTCATCCCTCCTAATCCTCCCTCCTCCTCCCTCCTCTTCCCTCCTCCTCTCTCCTCCACTCTCCTCCTCCTCCCTCCTCCTCCCTCCTCCTCTTCTCCTCCTCCCTCCTTCTTCCTTCTCCTCCCTCCTCCTCCCTCCTCTTCCCTCCTCTCTCTCCTCCACTCTCCTCCTCCTCCCTCCTCCTCCCTCCTCCTCATCCCTCCTCCTCCTTTTTCTTCTTCTGCTGCTGCTGCTGTCGCCGTTCCATTTATCCAACTTAATTGTTGGGGGAAGATGTAAAGCTCTTTCAAGTGCTCTTTCTAATGTTTTTTTGTAAGTTGGTCTTCGTTTATCTAAGGTTGTTCTAACTGCAACCAATAAATATGAATTAAGTGAGACACTCCCCGCTTTGGGAACGGGAACGGGAGCAGGTGCCGATTATAAATTAAATGAGACGCTTCTCGCCAGTAACTGGGCGAAGCCGGGCCGTGTCGTCTTTTTTGGGAAAGGGAACGGGAGCAGGGGCCGAATATGAATTAAATGAGACGCTCCCCGCTAGGTGGTGGTCGAAGCCGGGCCGGGTCAGACAGACAGACAGACAGACAGACGACAGACAGACAGACAGACAGACAGACAGACGACAGACAGACAGACAGACAGACAGACAGACAGACAGACAGACAGGCAGGCAGACAGACAGACAGACAGACAGACAGACAGACAGACAGACAGATAGATATATAGATAGATAGATAGATCCCCGCCAGGGACTGGGCGAAGCCGGGCCGGGTCAGCTAGAGTGTGTGTGTGTATATATATATATAGACACAACCTGAAAAGCAGACCACAGTAAGTTCTTGTTAAGCTGTAAATCAGAGACATAACAAGCACAACGACAAAAACAAAACAAAAAAAAGTAGATAATGCAGCCATAAACATTCCGCAGCCATGACACCAGAGAGGCATTGTCACTTTCCTGCATCTGAACCATTTATCAGCGGACAATTCCATGAGATTTGAGAAAACTGTCAGATTCCCATTGACTGTGAACTTAATGGGGCGCCTGCTTGGCATTACACCGACACCACTGTCTGTTCTTTAATAAGGTGACCATCACATGCCGATGATTGTGTCATGGTATGAGTAAGCATGAAACTGTGAGAACCTGACCCTACAATACTTGGATATCGACTCTTACAGCACTTGGATATTGACTCTTACGATGCTTGAATATTCCTCTCATAAGCTATAACCACCGGCCTCTGTGGCTAAGGGCTTGCGAACGTGGTTTTTGAGCCCGTCTACCAGGGTTCGAAACTCAGCGGTGCTGGTTTTTTTCGAAAAAGGTATAGGAGCCGGTCGTTCAGAAAGCAATGGCAAGCTACTGAACGTAACATTTGCCCAGGAATCGCGAACAACGAAAATGCTGGGGTTGACTGCTGCGTCCTGTGAAGGACATGCAACTTAATTTTTAAAAAGCTATAACCGGAATTCTCAGAAATCTACGAAAATACCACATGTCGATGACTTCCAATGTCTTTCTAATCTCGTTAATATGTCTCCACGATTTGCAGGACTAGAAGTATGTAGCATCCCAAAACTAGCTGACTGCCTTCTACGTACTAGGATCTGTTGCAGAGAATGTTCTGTATCTGTGCAACACCTCCCTTTCTTGCATTATTATGATTAACATAGTAGCTTGTTACTCAATGCTATATTGTATAATATATGAGAGTTAAATACTTCACACCGTTCTGAAGTTTAGCCATCAGATAGTCCTTACTACTTTATGAAATGTTAATGTAACTTTGTCTTTGTCCACGCCTTTTTAGTTCACACGTAATTTGTCATTTCCGTTACTGGCAAATATAAGCGACGTGACAACAAAAGAGAAACGACCGCACACAATGAGTCTCTTTCGGCATATGTGGTAGGGTAATGATGTTAAATAGTCCCGTAAGTTATATGGTGGACAAGTATTTAACACTTCATGTAAGCGAAACTCAGTAATAATTCACAATGGATGCAGCTTGTGATGACCGAATGCATATGAGTGCTCATTCTTAATCATCAAGTGTGCTGATGCCGGGGTAGATGGTTCAACCCCTACAGCGGTCACTTGCACTAAAACGTTGACTTCTTGTCCTTGACTGTCTGTCAAACTGTCATTTACTGCGTATATAGTACCTGGCAGTGTATGGCAGGGGGGTCTTGAGTCTGACAAATTTAGGCAGCCTGGCTTGTGCAGTTGCCGCGAACTATACAGGTTAGGCTTTTCTTTTTGCCCCCGACAGAATAAAATCCACACCTTACCGAGGATTCAACTCGGGTCTTCCGAAGGAGAATCAGGCATTCTAGCAAATCGAGCAACTTATCTTCGTTTCTCGACAGTACCTGTAAAGTCGATGTGGGTTCGCCTGATGGCGAGCGACACTGGTAATATGGAATGCTAACCCACAAGCGAAATTATGTCCAGTTCTCTAAGCATGTGTATGGATTGCGCTTAAGTTGGAATCGTGCGGGGGAAAAAAACAGTACTAATCCAATATATATTGTAATGCCGTCTAGGTATAGGTTGTATTCTACACAGAAACCATTCATTCATCACAAAGGACTATTAAAGATGTGTGCCTGTAACAATTGCACAATGAAATCCCTCAAAATTTGCACAATAAAGCCAGACAGACTGTTCTATATTTAAGCACGACTGTCGCGTGTCTAGGATAATTTATCCACACCAGATCTCAAAGGCTAGCCTCAGGACAGAAGTAACGTGTCGGTGTCAGAGCTTCCGCTATTTTTATATTCTGCGCCATCAACGGCGAATAATGCAGCATAACCTATGTATAGTTTGTGCTTACACAATGTTCGAGGGTTGCAGATACCTCCACCGATCCATCCTTATGCTGCACTTTGTACCCTCATCAGCTCTATGTCCTACATTGCTGTTTGTAAGTAAGCTACCCATACTGAGAGTTACCTCTATTAATCCGGAAGTGTAAATGATCCACAAACGATTCATAAATAAACACGCATGTATTGTTTGTCGTTCATAGAAGTAGGGGAAAGAATTACAGACAGCAGGACGCCGCAGACAACATACAGATCGATAGCTGTAGTTACCGACTGGAATTTGAACCTGGCCCCTACAAATGACGACAGCGCCTAGCTGCACGAACAATTGTCATATGTTTGTCTCCGTTTGTTCTTCTGCATCACTATATTTAACCCCTACACAGGGCAGTTGGACTAAAATGTTGACCTGTAGTCCTTGACTTGGGAACGTAAATTACAAGTATCTCAGAAGTAGGAGTGGGTTTGCCTGATGGCGAGTGAAACTAGTAATAGGGAGAGCCAATCCACCCGAAAAACTATTCCCACTGCTACTAACATTAGTAGCTGGCGAGTGGACTAGGCTTGAATTAAAAGGGAGAGAACAAAACAATAAAAAACACTCTCCCTGTATATAAGTAACGCAGTATGTAGTTGCGCGAGAATCGGTAGCGGTTCTCGCCAAGTTGGTAACTTACGGTGTATGTGAGCCGGTCACTAAAACAGCAATGGCAAACTACTGAGCGTAATCTTGCCTAGTACATCAACAGCAGCTGAAAAATGATGATCTTGACTGCAAAGTCCTGTAAGGGATATGCAAAAAAAAGTATGGTAGTGTCCCTTGTCAGGTCATGGGTCATGTTGGGTAAATGGTGATTTTTTTAAGGAATTTTTAATTTTGTAAAAATAAAAAAAAAACACAACTAGTCAACAGGTGGTCAGTAATGTAGCCTGCCTGTAGTTGTCCGTATGTCTGTATTTTGTGAGACGAAACAAGCCTCGTGTGGTTCGAAATACAACGAAGAAATTCAGGTTGACACTTTGAACATAATTTGTCCGCCATCTCTGTAATCAATGTTTATGGGATAGAATTGCATAATCCGTGTTGCATAGACTTTGTCAGTTTTATTATTGTATTCTAGTCTGTTACAGTATATCAATCAATCACGTGCCATGCCGGAAAGCGTTGGCGGACTTGACTCGCCATTTCACTCGATCACCAGCGTCGTGGATCAGCTCAGTGTTCTTGTCTCGTCCATACCATCCAGGTATTGTCCTCTCTGTCTTCCTCTTGGTCTGTTACAGTATATAGTCTATTCTAATCCTTCCTTGAACAATTATATTTACAGCACTGTTTCTGTTGGTTCACACTAGCTGTTAAGCATGTGTTGAGTAGGTTTCCATCCATTAGTTACATATATCGGTCCAATGTCCTTTAGTCTCTATATTATTATTATTATTATTACTTTCATAGCACCTGCCTTGTGTGTATTGCTCTTCTTCTAGTTCTGCTAACACATCTGTTTCTTGTTTCGCTTGGTAGAGGAAAGTGATTTAGTCTTGATCTTAACCAATGTTAAATCTATTTAATTTTCCATTTTTCTCCGAATATAATTCGAATTAATGTTAAGTTTACCGCACTGTAAAACTACCATTTTGTGATGATTGCTTCACTTTATTGGCACATTTGGAGACGACCATTACAGTACTAGAACTCCGTAGACACTGAATATCTAACACAACACAAAAGGCATATATAATAGATACAACACACACACACACACACACACACACACACACACACTTATGTTTTTATCAATCAGTTTGTGAGCACGCTTTGTTGGTGTAATAGTTACACGCTCGCCTGTCGGCCCGATTGTTATGGCTTCGATCTCCATTAGGGCGGAATCGAATTTTAAAAATTGACCTCGATTGCCAGGTCGATCCAGCCTCAAATGAGTACCAGAAAGTGTGTTGGGAAGTTAAGGCGCCCAGCGTACTACTGACCAAGCGACATGCCCAGTGTCCATACAAACTAGTGGTCCAGCAACATATCCCCACTACTCCGTACGAAATGTAAACGGCTCATTTACGTTCTTATTTACGTGTGTGTATGTGTGTGAACGGGCCGAGATGCCCCGATTGCTAAAGACGTCAAATATGGTTTGACACAACTCGGTAGAGAGATCAGTGCACTAATTCAGGAGTCAATGAACTGAATGGTAACTAAATATCGTCGCCCAGTCAAGGGGGTCCGACATGGTCTTGGCTGTTCCCAGAATGAGCTTGCACACGAGGGCTATTGTGGGGTGAAGGCATGAATAGCAGGAGTTAATGGACAATGACCTACAGGAAATACATGACGTAGGACTTAGTTACTGACAGGCAGCATAAGGAAAAATGACCGGTTGTGGACAGGGCACAACTTCTCAAAGCCGCCATGTAACGTAGCAGGCACATCTACCATTAACAAATTCTCGTTAGTGTTGTGACACATACTTAATATTATTCTCAAAGCACGGGAAAGATTACCCGGAAAAAATGCATATGCTCAACGTTTCTAATACAACGAGTAAATTATAAATACCTCCCGTTGTTTCTGATATTAAAGAGTTCATCATTAGAAAAAAAAAAGGATGTTAACACTGGCTGCTATCTCCGTCGATAACAAGGGAAACGCACAGAACAGGAAACCTCCCCAGAAATGGATCCGATGGCCCACGCGTAACGGCACGCAAAAACGTTGAGAACCGGAGCTGGACAAAAGCAGAGTAACTTAGGCGGGGTTCTGTGAGGAGGCTTTAAATAAAAACCTTAAATTCGTTGTTAGTTTCGTGTGTGTGTGTGTGTGTGTGTGTGTGTGTGTGTGTGCGTGCGTGTGTGCGTGCGTTTGTGTGTATGCGTGCGTGTGTGCGTGTGCGCCAGCGCTTGTGCGTGCGTGCGTGTGTGGGTCTGCGCGTGCGCGCGTGTGTGTGTGTGTGTTCGTGTGTGTGTATGTGTGTGTGTTAATATATTCTGGAAAAGTACAGAACAAATGTATCATTTGCCGATGTAGTCACCACTGTGTTCAATGCAAGTCTTCCAGCACCGATAGAGTGCTTGGATTCCTGTAGAATAAATTTCATTGTCACGTGTGTAACCACTCATGTACCACCTGCAGTATCTCTTCACAAAAGTCACGCCGTTTTGAAACTTCTTACTCCATTCATACACTTGCTGAACTGACAGGCATGCATCACCATAATGGACCTTCATTTGCGATGCATTTCTATGGGTTTCACCCCTTCACTGATCAAAACCGGATAATATGTTCATCAGAACGCTGCTCCTCTTTGGTGCATGTCTTTGGCCATCTTTAAACTGTCCTTATGATGACCGCGTGATCGCCTGCACCGTTATGTCACGCGTATGACATCCGTAACAACAAAATTGACAGGTTACAAGATGCCATGGTTATTGTAATTTTTATCACACTTTTAATGTTTTCATTTGAAGTTTCCTAGTATATTGTAATTGCAATTTATTTAAGGAACATCTATTTCTACAATCAAGCATACTCCTGTAATAATTATTTCTGAGTTTCAAAATTAACTATTATGTTGTCAAGGAGATATAGTTTTTATTTGGCAAAACTCTTTTCCATATTTTAAAATAATAAACAGTGGAATCCCCATGGATTCATATCTCTGCTTATTAATGAGCAGACAAGCTGAGAAACATCTGATAGGTGTGGACATGTGGTTTCTGAGGAAAATGCAAAGCGTACCATGAAAAACAAAAACAGAATAATCATTGACCTAGTCCTACAAGAAACAAATAAAAACCGTAAACTAATTAGAGAAATGAGACGTGGACAGTCACATTCTTTTTTACACGTTATAGGAAGATCGAGAAGAAGAGAAGGAAGGGAAGTCAGAGAATTAAATACCCGGATGGCTTGGCCACTTGGTATGGTCGAGACAAGAACACTGAGCTGATTCACGACTCTGGTGATCACTTGAGATGGCGAAACATTACTGCCTACGCTTATCATCGTGACACATGCTGACAATTTAATAACTAGCTCATAATCTATATATATAAAAATCTTTGTGTGTATGTATGTATGTATGTCCGTCCTTTATACGTTCGCGAACGGTCCAACCGATTGAGATGAAATTTTCTACACGTTTTCCTTTCATTCCTGTGCAACCAACTGTGATAGTTTTATCTATCAGCTATCAGCTATTACCTTCCTAAAATTTAATTTTGTAATTAAATGACTGAACATAAGAAAATATAAAAATATATGACAAAAAGGGATATAACTTTTAGTAGCATTGTTATATCTTAAGTTAAGTCCCCTGGCTATAGAAATCTATATGAATTAAATGAGGTGCAGCCGGGCCAGGTCAGACAGACAGATAGACAGACAGACAGACAGACAGACAGATAGTCGGGAACGGGAGCCAAGTTTACTTTAGATAGATCTTTTCCAATCATATTTTCTATCTATTCTTCTATTCTATCTATATTTTTAACGGGAACGGGCCGAACATACATAGATAGATAGATAGATAGATAGATAGATGATAGATAGATAGATAGAAAGATAGATAGATAGATACATAGATAGATACATAGATAGATACATAGATAGATACATAGATAGATGCATAGATAGATCCCCGCCAGAGCCTCGGCGAAGCCGGGCCGGGCAGCTAATATTATCAAGGGGATAATATATCATATCAAGGGGACTTAACATAAGAAAAGTTATTTCAAGGGTCATAACTTTTAATAACATCACTATTAATTTATGTATAGATTGTTGCATTGTTTTCAAAGATTTATAAACTTTTTGTCTATAGTTATTTACAGGCATATGAGTTATAATAAATAATGATATAATCTTTAAGGCATTTTCATAATTTTTATAAAAGTAATGCATTTATTTAAATAGTGAAAATTTTCTAACACATCTTTTTATGTTTTCAAAAGCAGTGTTCATTAAAAATAATGGATTTATTTTAGATTAGATACGTTAGAATTTTATTTCTGTACTTTTTTCGGAGTGGAACTTTTGAAGCAATCGAAGCATTTGTTTTTTCCGTTCGCTTGGCAGAGAGAAGGTCAGTACACAATTAAATGGGTATATTCTTGATTTTGTTTTTGTTTTTAAAAAAAAGTTGACCGCGTGTGTGTCAACATCACATTTTTCATTAAATGTTGTGGGTGTGCATACCTTATGCATACCTTACACGCAGCACGCCTGTTAAAATGCAGGTTGTTGTTTTTTTTTTTGTCTAACAAAAGAAGAAGCCTATCCTTTGATGTGCTGTTGCCTCGCATCCCAATGATTCCAACTGACATGCCATTCGAATTCAAACGCCTGCAGTTTCCGGTGCGACTTGCATTTGCCATGACGATCAACAAAGCACAGGGACAATCGCTACAAGTGTGTGGACTAAATTTGGAAAATCCGTGCTTCACACATGGACAGCTATATGTGGCCTGCTCACGCGTTGGAAAACCTTCGGATTTATCTGTGTACGCACCAGACAGAAGAACAAAAAATATTGTTTATCAAAAATCACTACATTAGACATCAAATTTGGTGTTCGACCATAACTTAAAAATTATACGTCAACATTTAAAAAACTAAATAATCCTAACATTAAATGAAATTTTCTAGCTGCAACCAATAAATTAGCTGCGAGGGCCCAGGGGCCGAACACATACTCTGTACGCTTAGAGAATGTATTTGAATGTATAATGACTACTTATATGAATTTAATGAGACGCTCCCCGCCAGGGCCTAGGCGAAACCGGGCCGGGTCAGACAGACAGACAGACAGACAGACAAGCAGACAGACAGATACATAGATAGATAGATAGATCCCCGCCAGAGCCTGGGCGAAGCCGGGCCGGGCAGCTAGTTATGTTAATATTTCTAATGTGTGTGTGTGTGTGTGTGTGTGTGTGTTTATGTATGTGAATTTCATATGGTTACAGTAACCCTAAAATGCAATCGCTGGCGTCCTCGTGATTCATACATAGAAGATACAGAAGTGTAGAGGTGTATTATTTGAAGACACAGAATACAGATTTATATATACAATACATAGAAGCGTGTTTTATCTGTATGTTTCTTCACAACTCTGACCAGACAGCTAATTAATCACTTCTATGTAATCCACATAAAGCTAATTATAAAGTATCTGACAACTCACAACCTGGCTGGCTCTTGAGTATATGAGCACAAACTACATTAATCCGCAAGCAAAGCGGCGTTATTTCCAGAATTGCATTCGGCACGTGTCGTCTGTTTACATGTATTCTTGTATTGTTAGACGCCACATGTGTATTTCGTCATATTGTATCACTAAACTTATGAAATCCCCATGGATTTACATGTCTACTTATTAGAAAGTGATCAGCCACATGTCCACGTGAACACTGCATAAAGGACACGAAGAACAAATATGCCATTTGTTTATATTATAAATTTATTTATACGTGAATTACACCAGGAATGGTTGAACTGGATCTTGGATGTTTTGATACAACTATAATCACGCATCATGACACCTGGGAGGCTGCAGCCAGAGACCGAAATTCGTGGCGTGCATCATTGCACAAAGGTGCAGTCATATGTGAGGCAACCAGGACTGCAAGAGCTGTGAAGATAAGGCAGGACAGAAAAACTACTGCAGGAAATCCTCCTCCAGGGACGTCAAGCATTCTTTGCCCACATTGTCAAAGAACATTTCGAGCCAAAATAGGCCTTATCAGCCATCTTAGAACCCACGGCCCCACACCTTCAACCCCACTGGATGAAATGAATGGTCATCATCATTCTTGATGGACAAACAACAAACATAATCACGCATCTTACTTGTCCAATAGTACCATTCAGTTCTTCACAGAGTAATCGTTACTGAACATTCTCCCTCTTAGAAACTCTGAAATCGCCATTAAATACTCATGGAGCTGTGTTATATTTAAACAATTGTAATGTTATAATGTGCCTGTCATAGTGTGCGAAATAAGTATATTTCAGTCCTCTTAATTTTGTATCCTAAAATAACCTTATCCATTTCCGATTTCCAAACTGTATTTATGAAACAGTAAATAACAGTTGAACAATTATTTGTTGTTCTGACCGTTTTCTACATCTCGTGATAAATCGAAAAAATGTATCCACTTATCATGGGCTTCGGAAATCGCAGTATCTCAGAAGCCAGATCCGTGCCTGTCGATAATGTGGTAGTGGGGTCGAGCAATGAGGTAGATTTAGAAAAGAAAATTGATCTATGCTCCAAAGTCGGTCCTGTTTACAATGGAACTGGACAATGGTCTGGGAAGTAAAGGCTGTCAGCGTGAAAATAGCCACACCACAGCTGCCACAATTGACGACGAAATGAATGCAAGAATCTCCAAAGCCAGCGCAGCCTTTGGCAGACTCTACAAGAATGTATGGGACAGAAATAGAATAAGCCTGCAAACAAAGCTGAAAATCTATGAAGCAGTTGTATTATCCACACTGCTATATGCTTGTAAAACATGGACTGTTTATCAGCGACATGCTAGGAAATTAAACCACTTCCACACAGTCTGCCTTAGGAATCTCTTGAAAATTAAATGGCAAGACAAGATCCCAGACACTGAAGTTCTAGAAAGAGCGTCCATGCCCAGTATCCACACTCTACTAATGAAAAACCAGATTCGCTGGGCTGGTCACTTAACTCGTATGCCAGACCACAAGCTCCCTACAAACATTTTTTACGGCGAGCTGCGCTGTGGTAAACGCTCCCAAGGCGGCCAGAGGAAAAGCTTTAAAGACACTGAAAATCTCACTGAAAGCTTTTGGAATTCAGATTAACACCTGGGAGACTGCTGCTAAAGACCGTAATTCGTAGTGTACATCATTACATAAGGGTGCAGTCACTTGTGAAGCAACCAGAACTGCAAGAGCTGTGAAGAAAAGGCTGGACAGAAAAACCACTGCAGGAGATCCTCCTCCTGGAAGGAACGTCAAGCATTCTCTGCCCACATTGTCAAAGAACATTTCGAGCCAAAATAGGCATTATCAGCCATCTTAGTACTCACGGCTCCGTACTTTCAACCCCACTGGATGAAATGAATGGTCATCATCATTCTTGATGGATAAACAACAACAACAGTCATACCACACAGCGAGTGTTGATTCATCTATAAAATATGGATGTGGTACCATTGTCAGGAAAGTTTTAAGGTGTGTACAAGGGCCCTTTATTACTAATATCTATAATGGATCTCCTGTTTTTTGTTTACCTTGTCAGGGAAAGCCAGGAACCCGTTCCACAATACAGGACCTGTAGGTCCTACGTTCTTGTATCTTTGCAAAAACACGTGTAAGGAAATGGATTCTTAATCTGTATTTCATATTTCTCTGTCTCCGTCTCTCTGTATCTCTGTATAACACCCACATACACCCCCCCCCCCCCAAAAAAAAAAACAACACACACACACACACACACACACACACACACACACATTCTTGCACTGGCGTCAGTAAGAAGGATAAGCAACGTGAAAAGTTACAATAATTGGAATGTTATAATTTCATTAAATTAAAGATTCAATAAAATGTGATCAAAATCGATTTCCTTAATTCATATTCTTCGTCAAGTATTGCTTTGTGTATGTTGTTAGTAGATACATCAGTCTGAGAAAAAACAAAGAAAACCACTTAATTGATTATGAATAATACAATATTGCAAGAATTAGAAACAATAAATATGTCGAGTTATTTTGTTTAATTAGCAACTAAAACGAAATTAGTCCCATCTATAAATAGATAATCCATTTTTTTTTCAACACAGACAAATACCGAGTTCCAGTACTATTGTTATTGTTATTTGTGGCAGATGGTTGTCATCATCGTCTTCCCATACTCCATTCATCCTTCGCTTCCCGTCTTCGTCCTTCGTTTTATTCCTTCTTTCCTGCCTGGCTTCCTTCTTTCCTATTGCCAACGCTAATGGACGATGCTTGAAAAAGGAGTGTCTGGCATATGAGAAGGAGATCGCTGCAACACACATTGTATTTATTACGGAATCACGGAGTATTCTGTAAGGTATGCAAGTTGAAGAAAGGAATTTTCGTGTATAATGGCTCACCTCACTTCAGAGGTCACAGATTGTGAGAATTGTATGGATTTTCTGCGCTCGTCATGTTTGAGTGCGAGGGGAGGGGGGGGGGGGATGAACAGGATGATAGGCTGGCGTGGAATGCACCTCTCGGTGGTGGATCATTAGGGGAGAAGTGGTCGGGCGCTGATGGGACCAGGTGGAGAATGTGGGGGAACATACTGGGAATCCGTATGTGGAGAGAATGTTATGGCGGGGAAAGGCAGGGTCTGGACGAATCTCAAAACTGAGAGGGAAGACAAGGAGAACTTTCAATCAGATGGCAGTTGGAAAGATTAGCAGTATGACTCTTCGCTGGCTGTTGAACAAGGGGACGAAGCACGTGTGGGAATGTCCTGAGTGCAGTGATGTCGGTTTTAGCTCAAGTCAACTAAGGTTAACTCCACATTCCCTCTTTCCTTTCTTCATTCTTTCTTCCATTCCTGCCTTCCTTGCTACCTGCATACCTTTATTTCTTTCTGTCTATTCCTTTTTTTTCCACCCTTCCTCTTGCAGCATTTCTTTCTCATCTTCTCTCCTCTTCCTTGTCCTCCTTCCCTATTTTTCTCTTTCCTCCTCAGCTTATTAATTTCTCCTCCTCCTTTTTCTTCAACTCAGTATTATTAGTACTATCAATAAAATTATCATTGTCAATAGTATTATTATGCTCCGACAGACACAACTATGCTCCGATTCATTGTATCGCTAAGTGATGCTGCTTTACATAACATAATTACGATACATACATTATCCTTGCTGATGATACCACCAGGGACTGGGCGAAGCCGGGCCGGGTCAGACAGACAGACAGACAGATAGATAGACAGACAGACAGACAGATAGATAGTTGGGAACGGGAACGGGAGCTTATATGACTACTTATATGAATTAAATTAGATGCTCTCCACCAGGGGCTGAGCGCAGCCGGGCCTGGTCAGACAGACAGACAGACAGACAGACAGATAGATAGACAGACAGACAGATAGATAGTCGGGAACGGGAACGGGAGCTTATATGACTACTTATGTGAATTAAATGAGATGCTCCCCACCAGGGTCTGGGAGAAGCCGGGCCGGGTCAGCTAGTATATATATAAAACAGAATGTATGTGTGTTTGTGGGTGGGTATGT
Source organism: Cepaea nemoralis (assembly GCA_014155875.1). NCBI lineage: Eukaryota > Metazoa > Mollusca > Gastropoda > Stylommatophora > Helicidae > Cepaea > Cepaea nemoralis. The sequence goes on from JACEFZ010025130.1 coordinate 13,719, forward strand.
GGAGATGTATTGGCTGCGTTCGATAACGGTCAATCGGATTGAGATGACATTTTCTACACGTCTTCTTTTCATTCCTGTGCAACCGACTGTCATAGTATTTTACTAACTAAAATAGTATTTACTTCGAAAATTTAATAATTAAATGTACATTATCATTTCAATATAGCAAGGGGACATAACATAAGAAAAGTTATTTCAAGGGGCATAACTTTTAATAACTTTCCTATTACTCTATATATAGATTGTTGCATTGTTTTAAAAGATTTATAAACTCCTTGTCCATAGTTATTTACAGGCATATGAGTTATAATATGTATTGATATAATCTATAAGGCATTTTCATAGTTTTCATAAAAATAATGCATCTATTTAAATAGTGAAAATTTTCTAACTCATCTTTTTATTTCGATTCAACAGCACTTTAATTTTGTTTAGCATTCTCATATTTATGGCGAGTTACACCCACGTTGGGTATTTCTGATGACCGTTGTCAAAGAATTGCTTCAAATGAGAGGAAATAGAGAAGAAGGGCAGAATGTAGGACGGGCCTGCGAAAGATTTCGTTCGTTTAAAAAAAAAATTATTTTTTGTGGTAGAAAGTTAGTTGCATATCGTTTGCAGTCAACCCACCGCACACCATTTATTGGCTGCTCGTGATATCGTGGTAAGTTTACTTTAGATAGATCTCTTCCAATCATATTTTCTACTATCAATCTATCTATTCTTCTATTCTATCTATATTTTTAACGGGAACGGGCCGAGCATACATAGACAGACAGACAGACAGACAGACAGACAGACAGACAGACAGACAGGCAGGCAGATAAATAGATAGATAGATAGATAGATAGATAGATAGATAGATAGATAGATAGATAGATAGATAGATAGATAGATCAGATAGATAGATCAGATAGATAGATCAGATAGATCAGATAGATTAGATAGAGAGATAGATAGATAGATAGATAGATAGATAGATAGATAGATAGATAGATAGATAGATAGATAGATATATCAGATAGATAGATAGATCAGATAGATAGATAGATCAGACAGATAGATCAGACAGACAGACAGACAGACAGAGAGACAGAGAGACAGAGAGACAGACAGACAGACAGACAGACAGACAGACAGACAGACAGACAGACAGACAGACAGACAGACAGACAGACAGTCGGGAACGGGAGCTTTTTTGACTACTTATATGAATTAAATGAGATGCTCCCTGTGACATGTTAGATTTTTTGTAGACAAACTCAACAATAACTGTACATTACATCTGTTGGACAAGACATCTACATGACAGGTTCTTGACAAAAGTGGGACATACATTCACAAGGAATTGTGTACACCAGCCATTGTACAAGACTTACATCATAAGAGATACTTGACAACATCTATACAAGACTTTTCACAATATGTATAATCAACCACAGCAACTTAAGACAGTCACCAGAGACAATACTTGACAGCAACTGTACAAGACATTCTCTTGAGACATGTACTTAAAACACTGATTCATTAAATACATTTTATTGAGCTGATGGTGAGTCTAGTGATGACCATTGTTCATCCCATTTGTCATGTCAACACTTCAATAATTACCTGCATAAGGTATAATTATGCCGAACATGCATGAAGATAAACATGATACAACACTCCTACACCCTCCGTCAGCTTATCAATAAACTCTCTCCTCCTCTCTAATCTCTAACTACACCATTGACTTTTATCTTTTCTTCTACTGTTAATGAGGGAAAACCAAGATAAGCCATAACCTGGGGCAAGCATAGGGACATTCTACTCCACTGGTCTGTTTAATTCTTTTAGCACCTATGATGGGTGTTGGACAAGCTCAGGTTGCAGTTCTCCCCATGATGATTTTCCAAGTCAGACTAATTATCCCCTACTGTCACAGTTTGAAGAAAGGTTACAGCCCTGTCTTTCACCGGTGAGTTGACTGTTCATGAAGTTGACACTTAGGACTTGTGCCAATTTTCCTGTAGAGGAAGATCTAAGATAAAAATATGTCCCAGCATTCTTCAATCACTGTGTGAGCACCATGCTGTACATTGAGTGATACTCTAGGATATTGTATGTGACTGTACAGTGAGTGATAGTCTAAGATAGTGTATGTGACTGTACATTGAGTGATAATCTAAGATATTGTATGTGACTGTACATTGAGTGATAATCTAAGATATTGTATGTGACTGTACATTAAGTGATAGTCTAAGATATTGTATGTGACTGTACATTGAGTGATAATCTAAGATATTGTATGTGACTGTACATTGAGTGATAGTCTAAGATATTGTATGTGACTGTACATTAAGTGATACTTTAGGATATTGTATGTGACTGTACATTGAGTGATAGTCTAGGATATTGTATGTGACTGTACAGTGAGTGATAATCTAAGATATTGTATGTGACTGTACAGTGAGTGATAGTCTAAGATATTGTATGTGACTGTACATTAAGTGATACTTTAGGATATTGTATGTGACTGTACATTGAGTGATAGTCTAGGATATTGTATGTGACTGTACATTGAGTGATAATCTAAGATATTGTATGTGACTGTACAGTGAGTGATAGTCTAAGATATTGTATGTGACTGTACATTGAGTGATAATCTAAGATATTGTATGTGACTGTACAGTGAGTGATAGTCTAAGATATTGTATGTGACTGTACATTGAGTGATAATCTAAGATATTGTATGTGACTGTACATTGAGTGATAATCTAAGATATTGTATGTGACTGTACAGTGAGTGATAATCTAAGATATTGTATGTGACTGTACAGTGAGTGATAGTCTAAGATAGTGTATGTGACTGTACATTGAGTGATAATCTAAGATATTGTATGTGACTGTACATTGAGTGATAATCTAAGATATTGTATGTGACTGTACATTGAGTGATAGTCTAAGATATTGTATGTGACTGTACATTGAGTGATACTCTAGGATATTGTATGTGACTGTACATTGAGTGATACTCTAGGATATTGTATGTGACTGTACAGTAAGTGATAATCTAAGATATTGTATGTGACTGTACATTGAGTGATAGTCTAGGATATTGTATGTGACTGTACATTGAGTGATAGTCTAGGATATTGTATGTGACTGTACATTGAGTGAAAGTCTAAGATAGTGTATGTGACTGTACATTGAGTGATAATCTAAGATATTGTATGTGACTGTACATTGAGTGATAATCTAAGATATTGTATGTGACTGTACATTGAGTGATAGTCTAGGATATTGTATGTGACTGTACATTGAGTGATACTCTAGGATATTGTATGTGACTGTACATTGAGTGATAGTCTAAGATAGTGTATGTGACTGTACATTGAGTGATAATCTAAGATATTGTATGTGACTGTACATTGAGTGATAATCTAAGATATTGTATGTGACTGTACATTGAGTGATAATCTAAGATTTTGTATGTGACTGTACAGTAAGTGATAGTCTAAGATAGTGTATGTGACTGTACATTGAGTGATACTCTAGGATATTGTATGTGACTGTACATTGAGTGATAGTCTAGGATATTGTATGTGACTGTACATTGAGTGATACTCTAGGATATTGTATGTGACTGTACAGTAAGTGATAGTCTAAGATAGTGTATGTGACTGTACATTGAGTGATACTCTAGGATATTGTATGTGACTGTACATTGAGTGATACTCTAGGATATTGTATGTGACTGTACAGTGAGTGATTATCACTCACTGTACAGTCACATACAATATCCTAGAGTATCACTCACTGTACAGTCACATACAATATCCTAGAGTATCACTCAATGTACAGTCACATACAATATTTTAGATTATCACTCACTGTACAGTCACATACAATATCTTAGATTATCACTCACTGTACAGTCACATACAATATCCTAGAGTATCACTCACTGTACAGTCACATACAATATCCTAGAGTATCACTCAATGTACAGTCACATACAATATCCTAGACTATCACTCACTGTACAGTCACATACAATATCTTAGATTATCACTCACTGTACAGTCACATACAATATCCTAGAGTATCACTCACTGTACAGTCACATACAATATCCTAGAGTATCACTCAATGTACAGTCACATACAATATCCTAGACTATCACTCAATGTACAGTCACATACAATATCTTAGACTATCACTCAATGTACAGTCACATACAATATCTTAGACTATCACTCAATGTACAGTCACATACAATATCTTAGATTATCACTCACTGTACAGTCACATACAATATCTTAGATTATCACTCACTGTACAGTCACATACAATATCCTAGACTATCACTCAATGTACAGTCACATACAATATCCTAAAGTATCACTCACTGTACAGTCACATACAATATCCTAGACTATCACTCAATGTACAGTCACATACACTATCTTAGAATATCACTCACTGTACAGTCACATACAATATCTTCGATCATCACTCAATGTACAGTCACCTACAATATCCTAAAGTATCACTTAATGTACAGTCACATACAATATCCAAGAGTATCACTCAATGTACAGTCACATACACTATCCTAGAATATCACTCACTGTACAACCACATGCAATACCCTAGAGTATCACTCAATGTACAACAATATACAATATGCTAGGGTCTCACTCACTGTACAACTACATACAATATCCTTAAGTACCACTCACTGTAAAACCACATACAATATAATAGAGTATCACTCACTGTACAGTCACATACACTATCTTAGACTATCACTCACTGTACAGTCACATACAATATTTTAGATTATCACTCACTGTACAGTCACATACAATATCCTAGAGTATCACTCAATGTACAGTCACATACAATATCCTAGAGTATCACTCAATGCACAGTCACATACAATATCCTAGAGTATCACTCAATGTACAGTCACATACAATATTTTAGATTATCACTCACTGTACAGTCACATACAATATCTTAGATTATCACTCACTGTACAGTCACATACAATATCTTAGATTATCACTCACTGTACAGTCACATACAATATCCTAGAGTATCACTCACTGTACAGTCACATACAATATCCTAGAGTATCACTCAATGTACAGTCACATACAATATCCTAGACTATCACTCACTGTACAGTCACATACAATATCTTAGATTATCACTCACTGTACAGTCACATACAATATCCTAGAGTATCACTCACTGTACAGTCACATACAATATCCTAGAGTATCACTCAATGTACAGTCACATACAATATCCTAGACTATCACTCAATGTACAGTCACATACAATATCTTAGACTATCACTCAATGTACAGTCACATACAATATCTTAGACTATCACTCAATGTACAGTCACATACAATATCTTAGATTATCACTCACTGTACAGTCACATACAATATCTTAGATTATCACTCACTGTACAGTCACATACAATATCCTAGACTATCACTCAATGTACAGTCACATACAATATCCTAAAGTATCACTCACTGTACAGTCACATACAATATCCTAGACTATCACTCAATGTACAGTCACATACACTATCTTAGAATATCACTCACTGTACAGTCACATACAATATCTTCGATCATCACTCAATGTACAGTCACCTACAATATCCTAAAGTATCACTTAATGTACAGTCACATACAATATCCAAGAGTATCACTCAATGTACAGTCACATACACTATCCTAGAATATCACTCACTGTACAACCACATGCAATACCCTAGAGTATCACTCAATGTACAACAATATACAATATGCTAGGGTCTCACTCACTGTACAACTACATACAATATCCTTAAGTACCACTCACTGTAAAACCACATACAATATAATAGAGTATCACTCACTGTACAGTCACATACACTATCTTAGACTATCACTCACTGTACAGTCACATACAATATTTTAGATTATCACTCACTGTACAGTCACATACAATATCCTAGAGTATCACTCAATGTACAGTCACATACAATATCCTAGAGTATCACTCAATGCACAGTCACATACAATATCCTAGAGTATCACTCAATGTACAGTCACATACAATATTTTAGATTATCACTCACTGTACAGTCACATACAATATCTTAGATTATCACTCACTGTACAGTCACATACAATATCCTAGAGTATCACTCAATGTACAGTCACATACAATATCCTAGAGTATCACTCAATGTACAGTCACATACAATATCCTAGAGTATCACTCACTGTACAGTCACATACACTATACTAGAATATCACTCACTGTACAACCACATGCAATACCCTAGAGTATCACTCAATGTACAACAATATACAATATGCTAGGGTCTCACTCACTGTACAACTACATACAATATCCTTAAGTACCACTCCCTGTAAAACCACATACAATATAATAGAGTATCACTCACTGTACAGTCACATACACTATCTTAGACTATCACTCACTGTACAGTCACATACAATATTTTAGATTATCACTCACTGTACAGTCACATACAATATCCTAGAGTATCACTCAATGTACAGTCACATACAATATCCTAGAGTATCACTCAATGCACAGTCACATACAATATCCTAGAGTATCACTCAATGTACAGTCACATACAATATTTTAGATTATCACTCACTGTACAGTCACATACAATATCTTAGATTATCACTCACTGTACAGTCACATACAATATCCTAGAGTATCACTCAATGTACAGTCACATACAATATCCTAGAGTATCACTCAATGTACAGTCACATACAATATCCTAGAGTATCACTCACTGTACAGTCACATACACTATCTTAGACTATCACTCACTGTACAGTCACATACAATATTTTAGATTATCACTCACTGTACAGTCACATACAATATCCTGGAGTATCACTCAATGTACAGTCAAATACAATATCCTAGAGTATCACTCAATGCACAGTCACATACAATATCCTAGAGTATCACTCAATGTACAGTCACATACAATATTTTAGATTATCACTCACTGTACAGTCACATACAATATTTTAGACTATCACTCAATGTACAGTCACATACAATATCCTAAAGTATCACTTAATGTACAGTCACATACAATATCCAAGAGTATCACTCAATGTACAGTCACATACACTATCCTAGAGTATCACTCACTGTACAACCACATGCAATACCCTAGAGTATCACTCAATGTACAACAATATACAATATGCTAGGGTCTCACTCACTGTACAACTACATACAATATCCTTAAGTACCACTCACTGTAAAACCACATACAATATCCTAGAGTATCACTCAATGTACAGTGACATACAATATAATAGAGTATCACTCACTGTACAGTCACATACACTATCTTAGACTATCACTCACTGTACAGTCACATACAATATTTTAGATTATCACTCACTGTACAGTCACATACAATATCCTAGAGTATCACTCAATGTACAGTCACATACAATATCCTAGAGTATCACTCAATGCACAGTCACATACAATATCCTAGAGTATCACTCAATGTACAGTCACATACAATATTTTAGATTATCACTCACTGTACAGTCACATACAATATCTTAGAGTATCCTCACTTACAGTCACATACAATATCCTAGAGTATCACTCAATGTACAGTCACATACAATATCCTAGTAGGTATCACTCAATGTACAGTCACATACAATATCCTAGAGTATCACTCATTGTACAGTCACATACAATATCCTAGAGTATCACTCACTGTACAGTCACATACAATATCCTAGAGTATCACTCACTGTACAGTCACATACAATATCCTAGAGTATCACTCACTGTACAGTCACATACAATATCCTAGAGTATCACTCAATGTACAGTCACATACAATATCTTAGATTATCACTCACTGTACAGTCACATACAATATCTTCGATTATCCACTCAATGTACAGTCACATACAATATCCTAAAAGTATCACTTAATGTACAGTCACATACAATATCCAAGAGTATCACTCAATGTACAGTCACATACACTATCCTAGAGTATCACTCACTGTACAACCACATGCAATACCCTAGAGTATCACTCAATGTACAACAATAATACAATATGCTAGGGTCTCACTCACTGTACAACTACATACAATATCCTTAAGTACCACTCACTGTAAAACCACATACAATATCCAAGAGTATCACTCAATGTACAGTTACATACAATATCCTAGAGTATCACTCACTGTACAACCACATACACTATCCTAGAGTATCACTCAATGTACAGTCACATACAATATAATAGAGTATCACTCACTGTACAACCACAAACAATATCCTAAAGTATCACTCACTCTACACTCACATACACTATCCTAGAGTATCACTCACTGTATACTCACATACAATATCCTAGAGTATCACTCAATGTACAGTCACATACAATATCCTAGAGTATCACTCACTGTACAGTCACATACAATATCTTAGACTATCACTCACTATACAGTCACATACAATATCCTAGAGTATCACTCAATGTACAGGTCACATACAATATCCTAGAGTATCACTCAATGTACAGTCACATACAATATCCTAGAGCTATCACTCAATGTACAGTCACATACAATATTCCTAGAGTATCACTCACTGTACAGTCACATACAATATCCTAGAGTATCACTCACTGTACAGTCACATACAATATCCTAGAGTATCACTCAATGTACAGTCACATACAATATCCTAGAGTATCACTCAATGTACAGTCACATACAATATCCTAGAGTATCACTCACTGTACAGTCACATACACTATCTTAGACTATCACTCACTGTACAGTCACATACAATATTTTAGATTATCACTCACTGTACAGTCACATACAATATCCTAGAGTATCACTCAATGTACAGTCAAATACAATATCCTAGAGTATCACTCAATGACAGTCACATACAATATCCTAGAGTATCACTCAATGTACAGTCACATACAATATCTAGAATTATCACTCACTGTACAGTCACATACAATATCTTAGACTATCACTCACTGTACAGTCACATACAATATCCTAAGTATCAATCACTGTACAGTCACATACATATCCTAGAGTTATCACTCAATGTCACAGTCACAACAATATCCTAGAGTATCACTCACTGTACAGTCACATACAATATCTTTAGATTATCACTCAATGTACAGTCACATACAATATCTTAAGACTATCACGCACTGTACAGTCAACATACAATATCCTAGAAGTATCACTCAATGTACAGTCACATACAATATCCTAAGAGTATCACTCACTGTACAGTCACATACAATATCTAGAGTATCACTCACTGTACAGTCACATACAATATCTAGATTATGCACTCACTGTACAGTCACATACAATATCTAAGTATCACTCACTGTACAGTCACATACAATATTCCTAGATACTATCACTCAATGTACAGTCACATACAATATCCTTTGATATCCTCATGTACGTCACATCAATATCCTAGAGTATCACTAGTACTCACATACAATATCCTAGAGTATCACTCACTACACACATACAAATCCTATACACTACTACAGTCACAACAATATCTTAGACTATCACTCATGTACAGTCACATACAATATTATATCACACACAGTCACATACAATATCCAAAGTATCACTCACTGTACAGATACAATATCTAGACTATCACTCACTGTACAGTCACATCAAATCTAGACTACACTACATACAGTCACATCAATATCCTAGAGTATACATGTACATCACATACAATATCCTAGAGTATCACTCACTGTACAGTCACATACACTACATAGACTATCACTAATGTACAGTCACTACAATATCTAGATATCACTCTGTACATCACACAATACTTTAGATATCACTCACTGGTACATACAAATATCCAGAGTATCACTCAATGACTATCACTCAATATCCTAGAGTATCACTCAATGTACAGTCACATACAATATCCTAGAGTATCACTCAATGTACCAGTCCACATACAATATCCTAGAGTATCACTCACTGTACAGTCACATACAATATCCTAGAGTATCACTCAATGTACAGTCACATACAATATTTTAGAGTATCACTCAATGTACAGTCACATACAATATCCTAGAGTATCACTCACTGTACAGTCACATACAATATCTTAGACTATCACTCACTGTACAGTCACATACAATATCCTAAAGTATCACTCACTGTACAGTCACATACAATATCCTAAAGTATCACTCACTGTACAGTCACATACAATATCTTAGACTATCACTCACTGTACAGTCACATACAATATCTTAGACTATCACTCACTGTACAGTCACATACAATATCCTAGAGTATCACTCAATGTACAGTCACATACAATATCCTAGAGTATCACTCACTGTACAGTCACATACACTATCTTAGACTATCACTCAATGTACAGTCACATACAATATTTTAGATTATTACTCACTGTACAGTCACATACAATATTTTAGATTATCACTCACTGTACAGTCACATACAATATCCTAGAGTATCACTCAATGTACAGTCACATACAATATCCTAGAGTATCACTCAATGTACAGTCACATACAATATCCTAGAGTATCACTCAATGTACAGTCACATACAATATTTTAGATTATCACTCAATGTACAGTCACATACAATATCCTAGAGTATCACTCAATGTACAGTCACATACAATATCCTAGAGTATCACTCAATGTACAGTCACATACAATATCCTAGAGTATCACTCAATGTACAGTCACATACAATATCCTAGACTATCACTCACTGTACAGTCACATACAATATCTTAGACTATCAATCAATGTACAGTCACATACAATATCCTAAAGTATCACTCAATGTACAGTCACGTACAATATCCTAGAGTATCACTCAATGTACAGTCACATACAATATCCTAGAGTATCACTCAATGTACAGTCACATACAATATCCTAGACTATCACTCACTGTACAGTCACATACAATATCTTAGACTATCACTCAATGTATAGTCAATACATACTAATATCCTAAGTATCACTCACTGTACAGTCACATACAATATCCTAGAGTATCACTCAATGTACAGTCACATACAATATCCTAGACTATCACTCACTGTACAGTCACATACAATATCTTAGACTATCACTCAATGTATAGTCACATACAATATCCTAAAGTATCACTCACTGTACAGTCACATACAATATCCTAGAGTATCACTCAATGTACAGTCACATACAATATCCTAGACTATCACTCACTGTACAGTCACATACAATATCTTAGACTATCACTCAATGTATAGTCACATACAATATCCTAAAGTATCACTCACTGTACAGTCACATACAATATCCTAGAGTATCACTCAATGTACAGTCACATACAATATCCTAGATACACTCATGTACAGTCACTACAATACTAGATATACTCAATGTAGTCACATACAATATCCTAGAGTATCACTCACTGTACAGTCACATACAATATCCTAGAGTATCACTCACTGTACAGTCACATACAATATCCTAGAGTATCACTCAATGTACAGTCACATACAATATCCTAGAGTATCACTCAATGTACAGTCACATACAATATCCTAGAGTATCACTCAATGTACAGTCACATACAATATCCTAGAGTATCACTCAATGTACAGTCACATACAATATCCTAGACTATCACTCACTGTACAGTCACATACAATATCTTAGACTATCACTCAATGTATAGTCACATACAATATCCTAAAGTATCACTCACTGTACAGTCACATACAATATCCTAGAGTATCACTCAATGTACAGTCACATACAATATCCTAGACTATCACTCACTGTACAGTCACATACAATATCTTAGACTATCACTCAATGTATAGTCACATACAATATCCTAAAAGTATCACTCACTGTACAGTCACATACAATATCCTAGAGTATCACTCAATGTACAGTCACATACAATATCCTAGACTATCACTCACTGTACAGTCACATACAATATCTTAGACTATCACTCAATGTATAGTCACATACAATATCCTAAAGTATCACTCACTGTACAGTCACATACAATATCCTAGACTATCACTCAATGTACAGTCACATACAATATCTTAGACTATCACTCAATGTACAGTCACATACAATATCTTAGATTATCACTCACTGTACAGTCACATACAATATCTTAGTTTATCACTCAATGTACAGTCACATACAATATCCTAAAGTATCACTCACTGTACAGTCACATACAATATCCTAGACTATCACTCAATGTACAGTCACATACACTATCTTAGAATATCACTCACTGTACAGTCACATACAATATCTTCGATTATCACTCAATGTACAGTCACATACAATATCCTAAAGTATCACTTAATGTACAGTCACATACAATATCCAAGAGTATCACTCAATGTACAGTCACATACACTATCCTAGAGTATCACTCACTGTACAACCACATGCAATACCCTAGAGTATCACTCAATGTACAACAATATACAATATGCTAGGGTCTCACTCACTGTACAACTACATACAATATCCTTAAGTACCACTCACTGTAAAACCACATACAATATCCAAGAGTGTCACTCAATGTACAGTTACATACAATATCCTAGAGTATCACTCACTGTACAACCACATACAATATCCTAGAGAATCACTCAATGTACAGTCACATATTATATAATAGAGTATCACTCACTGTACAACCAAAAACAATATCCTAGAGTATCACTCACTCTACACTCACATACACTATCCTAGAGTATCACTAACTGTACACTCACATACAATATCCTAGAGTATCACTCACTGTACAGTCACATACACTATCCCAGAGTATCACTCACATACATAACGTTGAAACATCACTCGCGGCGCTGTCAAATATAAAGTGCCGAAACATCATTCACCGCACATCATGTGTGACTGACCAAATAATATTGCCAATTACTGAAGTTAGGCTTCTTATGCAAACATATGCTCTTCAGAATTCCAAGGTCGTTGCAGTAAATGTGAGAATTTTACAAATCTTTCTTTGACGTCTCTGCGTCGTTCTCTAAGAAAAGTGTTTATGTAATCAACGACAAAAATAAAGATGTTTATTTACCGCTGTAGAACGTTCTGTTTTTCCTCCCAAGAAAAACACTCGATCAGGGGCCATGTTTTTCTATTATATTTTTTCTGTGCTTTTCTCCACATTGTCATTCTTTCATATTTTTTTTTCTGCGTACATGAAACATCAATAAAAACACGGATTCATTATCTTGTCGATATATTTTTTTAGCTCATCCTGTCAGAAACGTCCTATTGATTTTCACAATAATCCCCATCGCGCGTTTCTTCAATCTGTATCTTCATCAGTATAGCGCTGTCTCTACACAATTATGGGGCCAGCACAATATGTCGGGGACAACTCAAGGCGTGTAAAATTTGAACCTCTACTAGTGTTTCTTTCTTTAGCTTTGTCTATCGGTAAAAACGCAATAGACACAACACAACAGTTTACGTAGAATCTGGTCGACACGCAGTACTCCGAGGAAATCTTGGCGGACACAGGAACACACTGCATGCAGATAATAGTATTAGTATCTGGAGTCTTCAATGTTTGTTGAAGATGAGGCCGAGCGCGGATGGGAATGTCTCTAGTGTTGTGTTGTCGGTCTTTGATTCAACTGAACTCAGCTCAACCTTATAATAATTAAATAAGAGATTATATCAAGCGAAGTGTGTGAGGAACATAACATGAACTTGGCATCAGTAAACAAAGGTGTACACAAACAAAGTATAATCGAAGAAGAAAGAAGAAAAAAGATTCATCCAAATGAACACTTACTGAAACAAATAAAGACCTTCAAGTACGTAGGAAGTATAATATCATCAAATGGTAAGTCAGAAGACGAGATCGAAAATAGATGCATTAAGGCAAACCAACTCATTGGGCAAATGGCACCGATATTAACGAACTAACACGTTTAGGTACAACTCTAAAAAGCTCTATACAGTACTATCTTCCTACCAACTCTGTGCAATAAGTGACAACCCTATAAAAAGACAAAAAAGAGAACAGACATATTACAACAACGGAAATGAGATTCCTGAGACGAGTATTCAATGTACCAAGAAGAGAGAAAATCAGAAATGATGAAATGAGGACTAAAGTGGGGGATATAGTAGCGCTAGATTTCATTAGAAAAGCAAGTCAAGTGGTCCGGAAATATCACTAGGCTACCAACTAACAATATACCACAGCAAGCACTGTTGTACAGACTAAATCAGGGGTGGCCAACGCGAGGCTCGCGGGCCTCATGCGGTCCGCCGGGAGTCATGTTGCGGCCCGCGGAGCTAGGTCAAATGCACATTAATGTTAACTTTATTATACATATCACCAAAAGAACATTACATCATGAGTCGTTGTGACATATTTCCAATATTGTCTGCCTATCAACGACACTTGGATTCCCTATTAAACTGTGTATTTAGAGGTCACAATGTTAATTCGAGGCCAAGCCTACTTTTCTAACAGTAACACTTAACCCACCGTAGCGTTTGAAATTGACAGCAGTTTGGTGGGTGACAAGAAGACGGGAGACGGCAACACTATTCCCTCCCCCCCCCCACACCCCTCTCTTTCTCCAGCCCGGCCCTGTCCGCGACACCATCCCAATCAAGCTGAATCGCGTTCTGTTGGACCAAATAAGAGAGGAATTACAGAAGAATTAAGAAGTTTTCAATACAGGTGGACTATACCCTAATTTTTTTTCGTGGAAATTAAAACAAAGCCCATATGCTTGATATGCAACAAAACTGTTTCTGTCTTGAAATAGTATAACATCAAACGGCACTACGAGACTAAACATGCAAATAAGTTTTATCAGTTCAAAGGGCAATTTCGACAAGACCAAGTAAATGACTTTAAAAAAAAATTTCTGCACAACAAAGGATATTTACTAGAGGGGGTTCAGAGTCAACATGCTATGCAAAAGCTAGTTATTCAGTAGCCAGGATACTAGCCAAAAGAAAATCGAAGCCATATTATGGTGAAATGGTTAAGGAATGTTTGGAGAAATTTTGTGTCCAGAAAAGAAGAAGGATTTTTCAAAAACATGTGGAATGTGTAATTTAATTCCTGAGAATATTGTTAAGATGTCTAGGGGGTTTTATTGATTCTCTGGTCACTGGTTAGAATGCAGGGTGATCAGGGATAT
Source organism: Cepaea nemoralis (assembly GCA_014155875.1). Lineage (NCBI taxonomy): Eukaryota > Metazoa > Mollusca > Gastropoda > Stylommatophora > Helicidae > Cepaea > Cepaea nemoralis. The sequence continues at coordinate 29,061 of JACEFZ010025130.1, forward strand.
TTAACACAAATCCCAGGAGAAAAGAGTTCAATCCTTGAAACAAAGGCATCTGTGTGTAGGTTTCCCTTCCCACTTCATCACCCTTTAAATTCATTATAGTGCTATAAGGATATTGATTACTCACAACATATAAACAACCACTTGTTGGACACCACATTTACTTGATGTACACAACACTTTTGGACAAACAGTTCAGGTATTAACTCAAGATCTGTAGTTACATATATATAGGTGTAATAAACACTATGCATTTTCAGACAGGCATGGGAATTAGTTGCATTATTACAATATAGTACCCAGTGACCCCAGAAAAAACAAGGTTATTACAAACAACACAACAACCACAAATTGGTTCTGCTAACTTGACTCATTGTACCTAGATAAAATCACATTGGTCTAGGTGCAGAAACCCAACATACATACATTTATTTCTGACACCATGTACAATTCTCATATTTAAAAATAATGAGTGGGTGTCAAAATATTATACATATATGTCATAACATAAACCTTTAGTTGTACACCATTACCATGTAAAACACTCTTTACCCTTTTCCTGTCATAGAAGAAAACCACACTCATGAAAACAGTTGATACTAATAATTAAATTAATTAATTATAGTGTTCATTTAGGCGTTGCGGATGGGTATTCTTCTCCAGTGCAAAGCAGTTAATGTCCATAATTATCCGTGCAGAATTATACTCACAGTCATTTTCTACTCACAGTATGTCCACCGAAGTTGGCTGGCGAATGTTTCTAATCCATAATCCAAGAATAGAATTATACATAAGCACATATTCTCTCCATGAGACTGAATTTAAGAATACTCGGTTGCCATTTGGGTTGTGTTCCAATTGAAATTGATGCCTAGGTCTGTCATACTTTCAGGAGATGCAACTTAAGCTCTGCAGAAGGTTCTTCCCTATATCATCTTATCGATGAAGAGATGACGACTGTCCAACAGCTCGGTATATGTTAACCGTTTCCCAATTTAGTTCAAAAGGCTTTGTCACACACCCGGTTCATGTTGATAGGCCATCCCACACTTGATGATGGGCAGTTAGGCTGACATGGGACCAGCATAGAGTTCTGATTCATTCCATTTCTGTGTAGAACATACAGTGGTGAGTCATTCATTTGGTTTCATCTGAAGATTCTGCTGCAGGCATGTAACTGAAGAATATTACTCCACCACATATCCAGGTTTGCAAGCCATCAGGTGATTCCTTTGGTTGCAGGCGTAAAGGCATTTACTCAGCTAGCTGCTTTCATATGGTTCTTTTGATGGTGTTCAGGTTTTGGACCTTGATGTAATCTGGTGTAGTTATGGTTCAGATGTTCTGAAGTTGGTACATTTGTTTGTATTGGCTATAATGTTGTTTCAGTGTCTCTTCCCATTTGGTTAAGTTGGTGTCTAGTATTCTAGACTTTGGTGTTGCATGGCTGGAACCTTATTTTTGACTGTTGCAGCTGTGAGATGTTCTTTCGAAGACTTATCCATTGTGGATATTAACTTGGTAATCCAACCAACAGTTGAAGGTTACTCACTGTTGTTAGTTTTAGTAAATTGCTAGAAGGATTGTCCCAGTTTCACTGACTTGGTTGAATGATGAGGCCATAGGTGATACTTCTCAGAAGTAACGCAGACGATACACTGTTGTCAGTACTCTGATGATCTTCATCTTTGTAGATTATTAGATCTTGAAGTCCATCCTGGATATTCCTACTAAAATAGGACTTAATCACTCACCCAGTCAGTTGTCTTCTAATTTGTCTGTTGCTCGCTATGGAGCTATTGAGTGCAGCAGTCCATGGGTATTTCTAGATGCAGACTATGGTTAGGACATTCACTTTCTGGCTGTTGACCCAGGATCCAGGTTCACTGATATAGTCCCACCACCTTCAACCACCACCTGCAACCACCACCTGCTTCTCTTCTATAGAAAAGGGATGACAAGAATACAACACTAGCATTAACCTACTGTGTTATGGTAAAAGGTTTACAACACAATTACAAACACAAATACAAAACAACAAGAGGAGAAGGGGAAAGGAGTGGATGTCCACGTTCCACTGTCCCTCATTGCTGAGTAGAGCCATTCTGACTCTTAATAGTGAGTAAGGTATTTTCTCACTTTATTTTATGTTCTGTTGTTACTGGGACTATTAGATGAGTGAAGTCATTCTGTCCATCCAATATGTTGATATTGTCTCTCTCAATACTTGAAGAGAATAGCCTATACAGAATCTCTGTGGTTTCTAATGCCGCGTCTTCCTTTCGGCACTATAATCATCATTAGGTCAAGACTATTCAACATTGGCTTCTTAAGTACTGACGTACACATGGATTCTTCTATCAACATCCTCATGTCCCCCAAGGGTAACATTAAAAGGTATATTCCCACAGTAAAAAGTAACAATCAGAACAGAGAAAATTCTCATACCAGAAAAAAACATACATGTACATTTCTCTGATACTAAGTACATGATAATCCTACATAATAATTTAATCATAAAATTTAATGCCTGAGCCAATGGTTTTGAATTTTCTTCAGGGGTTAATCCATAATTAAAACATACATACATTGTTTTTCCCCACTGCGTACCGCAGATGAGGATAGTAGCCGCTGTGATATATTTTGTCAATGACTGCTATTATTAGGAGTATTTATTAGAATAACTTATGCCGCATGGTCCAGTCTTCTGAATATTGCAAGCAATTTATTCACAATCTTCGCTTCTGTTCCTACTACGGTGAGGTGATGCGGATTGAATCCTATCCGAACATTGATTTGGATCACGCGTTTACTTCCTTTGTTCATGAATTTATATTCTCAAACATGGCGTCTCTAGCAATATTTTATGAAATGATTACATGTCCCTCCTCATATGGAGTGGTTACTAATATGTTAACAAAAGGATGGTACTAAAATTTAGCACTATAGTTCCAAGTTACAGATTATGATGTGGCGAAGTATTTTATCCCCTGACTAAGAGTCAGGAATACGCGTAATCATTTGTATGTCCCCGCATGGATAAAACACCTTTCTATAGTACATAGATTATTTGCAGATTTCTCAGCATAAATAGTGAGATATTGTTCACAGTGCCTAGAAGTTTTAACACAGGAATATGAAATTGACAGACACTAGTTCTTTACTATGAAGTATGAATCAGGGGTCTGCTCCTACATTGAGAAAATCTCAAGAATGTGTTTCAGACATGAGAGTTGATACTTTATGTGTACTACAGTACACATAATATTCATAGGTTATAGACACTATTAGTTAGATATAAGTTCATAATGCCTATAAAAGATATTAACATAGGGATTTGAATTTGTAAGACATAGGAAAAATTACAGCGTGGCGCCCACATGTGTTTCCTTAGTAAACATCATCCAGCCTGGTTTAAGAGAATTGTAACTAATTCTTAATTAAACATACTGGTCTATGTAATACATAAATATATCTTAATAATGTAGATATAACATACCAATTGGCTTGCAGAGAATGATGATTTTAAAAGGCAAAATACTTTTCCCCAAACGGGGAAAGAAACCCCACCCGGGGAACACACGTCTGTTTCCTTTGATTGTCTGCCCTCAAAATGGCTACTTTAGTCCTTTGTTTTCCCATCAGTCCCGGTCTTGCCAGGTACGTGAAAAAATTAAAGCCAAATAGATTAAGCTGCCACGGTCAGTCTATCGCTGTTTTATTTTCCCCTACATTAAGTAAGTTACTTAAACAGTAATTGAAAGGGTTTGTTTATTTTTAAGGGAGTCAATGCTTAGGAAAGGGTAGGGACGTTTTTATTATATTACACTATGCAAAAGCTAGTTATTCAGTAGCCAGGATACTAGCCAAAAACAATCGAAGCCATATTCAGATGGTGAAATGGTTAAGGAATGTTTGGAGAAATTTTGTGTCCAGAAAAGAAGAAGGATTTTTCAAAAATAAGTCTGTCTCGTCAGACTATTACTAGGCGTGTGGACGACATTGGAAAACATATACAAGATAATTTGAAAATTCGAGCATCCAAGTTTATATTTTATGCTCTAGAAGTGGATGAAAGCACAGATATGGCAGATACTGCCCAACTGGCAATTTTTATCAGGGGTGTTGATGTCCATTTTAAAAAGACAGAAGAATTAGCGGCACTGTATTCACTTAAGGACACTACTAAGTCACGAGATTTTATAGAAGCAGTTACATCGACACTGAATCGCTTTTCCTTACAACTTAACAACTTATCGGGCTTAACAGCGGATGTTGCCCCAGCAATGGTTGAGAAACACGAAGTTTAGTAAAATTGATTGAAAATGAGGCCTTCAAAGTCGGTAATACTTTTATGCTAAATTTTCATTGCCGGTCTCTCTGGCCGAGGGGTTACACGACTTTCTTCGAAATACCATTTATCCACGCAGGATAACGCAGCGCGCGAGAATTGGAAGCGGTTCTCCCCGCGTTGGTGACTTGCGGCATAACTGAGCCGGCCGCTCAGAAAGCAATGGCAAACTACTGAGCGTAATCTTGCCAAGAAATCAACACTCAGCTGAAAGATGCTGATGTTGACAGCGATGTCCTTTTAAAGGATATGCGAATTTTTAAAAAAAAAAGTTTATTGCATTATTCATCAGGAGAATTTATGTTCGAAGGCTCTCAAAATGGACCATGTCATGAAAGTGGTCGTCAAAATAGTGATCTTCATTAAGTCGAACGGGTTGAATAACCGTCAGTTCCAAGAATTTCTAAAGTCTTTGGGCTCAGATTATAATGACGTTACATTTTATGCAGAAGTAAGATGGCTGACCCGTGCCAAATTGTTGAAAAGAGTGTTTGATTTGCAACAAGAAATACAATAATTCTTTGCAAGCAAGTCAAAAAGTATCCCAGAGTTTGAAGACAAAGCGTGAGTTTGCGACTTTGCATTTCTGGTCCATATAACTAGCCACCTAAATGACGTTAATACTCATCTAAAAGGGAAGGATAAATTAATTAATAAGATGTATTTCTTTGTTTACCTTAAGCCAGGCAAGCGTTTGACCACGATCTCACCTACTGGGAAGCGACGATGTGGTCGAAGCTGTAGCACTCTAGCTTGATTACTTTAATAACAACAACAACAACAAAAGTAGGTACGTGGCCTGGCAGGAAATATTATTTCTGAAATTTAGCCCGCCTGCTGAAAAGGTTGGCTACCCCTGGACTAAATGGAAGCAGAAGAAGAGGCCGAGCATGTAAACGATGGACAGGGGGAATAACATAACAGCGTCAATGGGAATCTCGATATTTTTTTTAAATTCTTGCGTATCCCTTACGGGACGTTGCAGTAAACATCAGCATTTTCAGCTGCTGTTGATGTACTAGGCAAGTGTTACGTTCAGTAGTTTGTCATTGCTTTCTGAACGACTGTCTCTCATACCAGCCCGTTATAACATAACGCGACACGGTCTGCTGCACAAATCGGCGCAACTGAGCTTCGAACGCTTGGTACCCGGCTCACGAACCGCGTTGGCAAGCCTTAAGCCACGAAGCCGGCGATCTCGATATATGAAACCCATAAACATCCTCCCGTTGTTTATGCTTCACCTCGTCACAGCAAGGTACAAGAAGAACAACGTGAGATGAGATGATGAGAAGAGATTACATCACGTCAGGAAACTATCATTATGTATAGATTACTTGTTGATTACAGACAGTGACAACAGAAATGGGTTACATGATAATCTGATTTTTACACAACTTGATAGTGTCAGCTACTGTTTATAATAAAAGAAGCATGACGTAAGTAAACCGCCTATCACGGTTATATGTGGCAGATAACAGTTATTATCGTCTTCAAGGTTGTGTTGTAAAGTGACTGGTGGTGGTTTAGTGAAGGATTCAAATGACAACTTTCTTAGAACTAAAGTCTGGAGCAGACGCTAACTAGCAGGAATATCCACTCGTCTCTGTCTTCTGCTCACTGTGTGATGTTAACGTTGCTGGCATTATTATTTGTTGTACAGCTGTATAATCTGTCTGCATACTGTACATCGTCCCATACCTTCCTCTGTCTCTCTTGCCTAGCATGTTCTTACCACAGTAAGATCTAGTAAGATTCTAGTCAACATCTTATGTTATCATAGCTTTCTGACCTATCCTTCGCATTAAAAAACTGTCATTTACCGCCAATATAGTACCTTGCCGTGTATGGCAGAGGGGTCTTTGAGCCTGAGGAATTAAGGCCGCCTGGCTAGTGCTGTCGCTGCGAACTGTGCAGGTTAGGATTTTCTTTTTGCCCCCGACAGATACAAATCCCACACCTTACAGAGGGATGGAACCCGGGTCTCCCGAAGGAGAGTCCGGCGTTCAAGCCACTCGGTCAGCCGCTCCTCCATGTTTCGCATTAACAATAGAATTAGCATAAGTAATGGTATGAAACTTTGTAGCTGTCAATACAGTGGTGTGTTTGATTTCTCTCTCCACGACATTCTCCTCATTCTTCTCAATATCCACAACATCACTGACTACTACGTTCCTCACCGTTTCATTACCCAATGTCCAACATTCAGCATCCACACAAACGAACATGCTACACACAAGGCTTCAGTAAACGGAGGTTAGTGTCTTGTGATGTTTCTGCTGTTCATGACGTTGCTCGTTCATATTCTTTGAAATTAAAAACAGGTACTTGTACTTCCTGCGAAAGAGTGAGAGATATTAAGCACAGACGTACTGTACACACCGTTACGGCAAACGTAAGTCACATGAGGATAAAACTCAATGATGATGTAAAAAAATAAAATTAGTTGTACTACGACACGACAAATCAGCGTTTTGATTATAATAATTTTGTTAAGAAAAAACAAAACCAGACCTATAGACAAACATGAAATTATAACATTTTATAACATTAACACATTGAATCAGTCTAGGCATTTCATGTTTCTAGGCCGTTACTTCTCTTAGATTATGAATATAGTGATTATGTGCTTTATCTTCATGCCACATCTACCTTCCTATGTTACTGTGTGATCTATATATTTTGAAAAAATTACTGTTTGATTCTTTCTTGTGTTTTATTCATAACGCATATTGGAGGTTTGGGGGTGGTCTCGAAGTATGGTGTCCGCCTCGAGTGCTGGAGGTCCCGGGTTCAGGCCCCGGTGAGGACCGAGATTTATTTAAAAAATCCACCTGGACTTCCAGTAATAAAATTTCCCCTAGTCTCTGGGTAGTGAGATCGGACGACCGTGTGTATTGTTGCGCACGTAAAAAATCCTATGGCAGTTGGAAGTCGAAAAAGAGTTGCCTAACGGCGCTGCCAGCAAAATTTCAAGCTAACTCTTTCACTACCAAACAAAAACTGGGCTGTGACCAAACATAAATTTATGGTAGAAAATTGGAACTAGGGGTGTGTTACAATAATGCTTTTAAAATGGTTAAGGTGGTAGAAGACCTATTGTATTACATATCAAATTAAAGAGGATTGCACAAGAAACATGACGGTGTTAATAATTAATTGATAGGTTACAAATATTATGACAATAATGAGAGGTTTAATAATAACAACTGAAATTAAGAGGTAAAAATTATTTAAAAAACTGCACTTATAAGGTGTTTTCTACACTCCTATACTGCTAATCATGTTTAATTTACTGAATAATCAAACAAACACCACTTGTCTTCAAGAATATAAACAGTATTGCTAATTAAAGTAACCCAAAAAGAAGTTTTGGTGCATTTTCCTGAACCATGTATTTTTCACACAAATGACAAAAAATAATGGCTGAAATCTTGAAGGTGGGGTCTGTCACAGTAAAGTTATGAAAAGGTTAAAATTGTAGCAGAAATGTTGTATTATATATCAAAATAAAGGGGATTGCACAAGGAATATGTTGGTAGGAGAATTTTTGCTTTAGGTTGTAAATAAAATAAAAATAATAATATAATTTGTAAAATAATTGGACAAAAGTAGGTAAAAATAATGTAAACATTGCACTTAGAATGTGTTTCTACACTCCTATACTGCTAATAATGTTTAATTTACTGAATAATCAAACAAACACCACATGTCTTCAAGAATATAAACAGTATTGCTCATTTAAATCATCCAAAAGGAAGTTTTGGTGCATATTCTGAACCATGTCTTTTTCACAAAAATGAAAAAAAAACTAATGGCCGAAATCTGGAAGTTGGTGTATGTCGCAATAATGTTATGAAAATGGTTAAAATTGTAGCAGAAATGTTGTATTATATATCAAAAAAAAGGGGATTGCACAAGGAATATGTTGGTAGGAGAATGTTTGCTGTATGTGTAAATAAAATAAAAATAATAATATAACTTCTAAAATAATTTGTTAAAAGAGGTAAAAATAATGTAAAAATTGGTACTTACCAAGGGGGCGTTGTTATCCAATATCCTGATCACTGCTAATCCTGTTGAATTTACTGCACAAACAACACTTTTCTAAACTATAATACAATTGCTCCGAATCAATCATCCGAAAAGAAGTTGTTGCCGCAGATTCTGAATCATGTATTTTTCTTTTTTCAGACAAAAATTAGGAAAACACTTGGCAGATTTACATTTAATTGTCATGTCTGTTTGTTTTTATTTACTATATGTGGCAGTCTATTTGTGATAGGCTGCAAAGCAAACTTTGGCGCACAAGTCTGGTCTATTAGTGCAGCCGGAGCAAACAAAAGATGATATGTGTCGTTTAGTTCGAGTGCTGCAAAAAACACAGTCTCTATTGACACCGACAAATTCTATTAAATGCTTGGCTCATGTAAATCTTTCGGCATAATTTCCTGCAACAGACTGAAATTCTTCGGCAGGCAGAGTGTCAAACTTTCAGGATTACTCTGAGCTACTTCGCGATGAGCACTTTCCTTTACTTGAAATCCTTCTATGACAATTTTTTATCCTCCTTTCTCTGTTTGCCATATGGAATGTAGGATGTGAGCATTGATCTGTGCAATTTCAAAGATCTAGTAGTAGATCTTCTTCCAACACTTAATGGTTTTCCTATCATGGATATTATAATATCCAACCATTTGGTCCATTCTGTCGCAGCCATTCATCGCCGTGTTATTTTCATGGAGACCATCTTCGGCTTGCTTTGCGGTTTTCGCAATCCACTCTCAACAGTTCTAACTACAGACTTGGTAGAGACAACAATGCATGGTTTTTTTTAGCTTTATTTAGCCCTTCCACCAAATAATCATTTCATCAATGGACACATTTTCAAATGGGTGAAATGCTTCCTGGATATTCTTCAGAATCATGTAAACAAGAGGATCAATTTTTTTTTTTTTTTTGGCTTCAGGTTCACATACGTGAAATATGGTGTGATAAATACATTCTAATTGATTACTGGGAAACGTAGTGGCAGTGCCATACCAAGGAGTATATAAATGTGCACTTGTACACCGGTAGTCTTTGATACATGGTCTTGGATCAAGTCCCATAGCAATAATGACAGACGTAAACTTCAGCCATTCGGGCTTCGTTGTCAGACACTCAGCTGTTGACGAACATTCACTGGTTTTTCTGTATCACCACGTGCTAAAACTTTAGGCACAACTAAAACTTCTTTCTAAATATTCACTGATATCGGAATCACTATTGTTTAAAACAATTATAAACAATAATCTAGTTTGATCTCAAGTCATACTACGTGGACGCAAACTGGTGGGCGTTTCCATTGTGAAAAACCAAAACAAACAAATTAACACTACCTTAAAACTGAAAATCCACAAGAATCCAATATTAGAAAACGATTGACCGCACCAAGATGGCGTAGAAATCTTTTGGCTGTACGACTTTTTAGTTTACTGTAACTTAAAATTCCGAAACGGAGCAGACATATATGAAATAAACCACTGATCATTTTGTGGGACGAAAAGGGCGGACTGCCATCTCAGGAAATACATCGTGTCCCAAGATGGGATCACGGTAGCGAAAATCTACCCAAAGTATTTCAGGGTTCTCGCCGATGCAACGGAGTTCGTGCATTGAGCTGAGTTTCTCAAGACTCAGGTTTGAGTTAGGAGGAAAACCGAGCACTTATGGGTTAAACCGTGTGCCGTGATGTTGATCCAACGACTAAACGACTAAACTAAACTAAACTAAACTTGTTAATCAAGTTTGTTCACGGACGTCCTCTTGCTCTCGTATCCGATCGTATTTGATGTAGCTTCAATGATGGCAGTTGACGGTGTTGCATTCAAACAAACTGGCCGAACCATTTGAACTTCTGCGTTTCAATACATGTAGCACAAGATGTTAACCCCATTGTCTGCCTGATAACATCATTTCTTATTTGGTCTCGGATAGTTAAGTTTGCATCTCTCCTCAAGCAGGTGTTGATTTTGTGTGATGTGGATATAACATTCATATCATAAGGTTTGTGTAAATATGCTGTGTATTATCTGTCGTTTTGAGGACATAAAAGATATTTGAATGTTTCAGTATGGGTGATAGTTGATATATAAACATGCTTTTTGACATCTGATTTCATTTATCTGAATAATCTGCCATCTTCTGTGATAATACTTACTAGATATGAGTATTTAAATTCTTTAAATTGTTTCAGTGTGTGCTATTTATCAGTATATTTAGTGGACAAAAAAAAAAGAAATTAAGTTGCATGTCTTTCACAGGACGTAGCAGTCAACCCCAGTATTTTCGCTGTTCGTGATTCCTTGGCAAATTTTACGTTCAGTAGTTTGCCATTGCTTTCTGAACGACCGGCTCCTATACCTTTTTCGAAAAAAAAACCCAGCACCGCTGTGTTTCTAACCCGGGTATACGGGCTCACAAACCGCGTTCGCAAGCCCTTAGCCACAGAATCCGGTTAGTGCACAAGGCAGTCTGATAAACCGCATTATTTCAGTTTTGGTTGTATTTATATTCATATTGTATCTGCTGCATGATGAACTAAGCTGATTAATATATGTTTGCAGTCTGCCCTCGTCACTATAAAACATGCACTGATCGGATGCAAATACAATCTCATTTATTGCGCGTGTATTTGTTGTTCCGTCTAAAGTAAAGAATTCGACATTTTTATTAGTCTATTCAGTATAAATGTAAATCGTGTTGCATCTATACTGATCTTTCTTGAACATTGATGAAGTAAAGTCGTATGCCTTGTTTTCTTTTATCTCAACGAACATAAACTGAGTTTCTTAAATGTCTGGTCATATTTTGATATCTTATTGTGTGTCCATTATAATACAAAACTGTGGTGTTGTAATTGGAATCTTTAAACTGATTGTTCTGTGTAATTACCCACAGTGTCTTTATGCTTTAGGTATTATGGAGAAAACATACCCGAAGATTTGTTAAGGACATTTCTCCTGTCTTGCATATCTATTGAGGATCGTTGTTACTTCCTCCAACAAAGTGTCTTCAATACCAACGTATATTCCTTTATTATTGTTTCCCGTGTTAGATTGTCTTGATTACATTTGCTGTCTCAACTGTTGGTATTTTATTTATATTTCTTGTATCACCTCTGTCAGCATCAAATAATAATTATTTGTGGTCTGGAGAACATGTCACTCCTTAGATTGGTACATCCATTTTGCTTTGCAGTTGCAATTTCTTGTTATATCTGAGTTGTTGTTGTTGTTTATTCTCTGCCAATTGTTGCATTATTCTAAGTGTTTACATTTTCTGTGCATTGTTCATCGAACACTTTTTTTTTAGCTTCTTTAAGATCTTTTTAATTACAAGAACAGCAATGCGATTTCTGAGAAGAATACGTAATGTAACAAGAAGAGAGAAGATCAGAAATGATGAAAAATGGACTAACGTCGGGTTATAGCAGCGCGAGATTTCATTTGAAAACAGCATGTTAAATGGTTTGGCCGTGTAACTAGGCTACCAACCGACCTCATACCACAACAAGGAATGATGAACAGACAAGGGGAACCAGAAGAAGAGGCCGACCATGTAAACGATGGACAGAGGGAATAATAGAGTCCATAAGAATTTCGATTTATGAAGCCCATAAGCGGGAGCTTTCCCGCTGTTTATGTTTCACCTCGACACCGCAAGGAAAACAGAGGAACAAGATGAGATGATAGACGTGAAGTATATTTCGTCTTTTTTGAATTCCACCAATTCAAACGTATTGACAGTGTAACCTATTCGTATTTAACTTATTCATTGAACACCCATAATACCCAACCCAACCTCAATTATGATCTTTATTTTCATATCTGTTTCTTTTCGGTTCTTTCTATTTTCTAAATCATCCCTCTGTGCAGGTGGGCTAGGATTTGATTTGTTGTATGCCTAAGTTGAAAGACTTTCCCCATAGTTTGTTATGTTGACTATTTCAGTCAAGTTTACATCATGTTCTTCAATACCTTTCTTATTATTATATGACCAAAGGACGCTGTGCTTCTGTCTTATAGTTATGTAAAATGTTCTATATCTATGTAAAGTCGTCATCATGTTCTTCAATACCTTTCTTATTAGTATATGAGAAAATACCAAAGTTATTCTTTCTTACAGTTGTGTAAAATGTTTTACTTTCATGTTACTCTGGCAGTTCAAGGTTTTCGCAACATTAGTCTCATAATACAGCAGGGTGGGTCCATCTAATGAAATCCACCCAGCATCCTGCTATCAGTATCATCATCATCATTCAGTGCCTTGCAGGCTAGGGTGGCCCAGCATGCTTCTCCACAAATTCGGATCTACGAGGGCATGGATCAATTCGTGTATTGACTCCCTAATGTGCCATGACATAAGACTGTCAAGGATTGTCTCACGCTGACTTCCTCTGTCTTTCTTGACACAAATCTGTCCGGCTGTCACAACCCTTTCCAGTTGTTGTCTTCTCATAATGTTACCAAAATGACGACTGCTTCTTGTTGATGTTTGTGACTTTGTTGTCCTCAAAATGTCATGATTTCCCATTTTGGCTTGTCCAACTAATTTTCAGAATTCTTCTATAAAACTACATCTCCAACGCCCCTCAGTGATTTTTTTTCGCTTGTTTACTAATTGTCCAGGAATCGCAACCGGCCAGTACTGACCATAAGACCCAGCGAGTGCTGATTAGTCTCATAATACGGGTCTACTCGAATATGCCTAATGCGGCTTAAGGCGAGAAACATGTTGGGAAATATTACATCAGCCGCGATGTACACGCACAGTTAACTGTGAGAAACAGTAATAAAGTCACAAAGTTTAGGGTTATTTTAGAAATAGCAACAACTAAACACGTAAATAATGACATGAAATATATGAAATAAAATCTCTCACAAACACCATTCATGTTCCCCTGTTCACTTTTTGACTTTGTTGTGAGCTAATCACTTGACACATTTCAGAATTTTAAACACTTTCCCACAACTGAACTTGTCCTTCTAATTAGACGACGATGCCATGCCGTTAATAGATATACTAATTTGGGGTAAATTGTCCGTTTAAATTCTTCATAAGGGACATTATGAGCATTCATGTCTTTACTTGTAGCGTGCTATAAATGTTTCTCGGGTCATACATCACCTGAGAGATGAGATGTTTGAGAAGAGCTGCTAAACTTAAGTATCCGAGACTGAGTAAGAAACGATGTTATCATACAGACAGTAGGATCACACTAGTGTGCAAATATGCAAAGGCAAAAGATCAAATGGTTCAGCTATCTCGATAGAATGCAACACAATCAGTTACCAGCACTAGCGTTACAGCAAAGAAGATCTGATACGAGAGCAAAAGGACACCCGAGAAGAAAGTGGATTGACGACATCAAAGACACTGTTCACTCACACGGGATGACACAATTCAGTGCCACACGCCGAGTTTTGGAACGTCAACTATACATACACAAGGCGCTTGGTGTCAGAAGTGGACGATGATGATGATGATGATGATGATGATGATGATGATGATGATGATGATGATGATTGTAATGATGATGATGGTTGGCTCTCACCATAGCGAGAAATGTCTACATGAGAGACTGGCTAGTCTTCCCTACAATGCTGTGATCCATAAATATTCATTGAAAAAAACTTAACATTTATCACGATGAATGCCAGACAGGTTTTCTTGGGACCCTACCATAGACTACTAGGATTGTTAGAGAGGAATGTGGCAAGACAATGGAAGGATTATAGTTTCTCTCAAAGTTATCCAGATGTTTGTGAATCATGTGGGAGAGTGTGTGTTTAAACTGAGATCAATGCAGTGGTGTGGTAGGTTGTCTGATCTCAGACAAGGACTATCATCTGTCGGAGTGACATTTGTGTAAAGACTGTTTGCCAGTACCGAAGTGCCATCTCCACGGCCACGGTATAGCAGAGCTCTCCTTCCCCTTTGTAAGGTCAGAAACCGTTGGGGCATGCATGACTGGAACTGAAACATCACATTTGCAAGGATGCATGATACTGAGGTATCCACGATTCTGTTGATTGAGTGAAACGGCGAATCATGACCGCCCACGCTTATCGGCATGACACATGATGTATGGATAATATGATGTATCTATAACTTAAATTAGCACAACACATACAACCTGGAATTAGACGAATGTTGATAATGTGTATTTCATTCTGAACATCCTGCAACGCAATGTTCGGTGTAATAAATTGCATGTTAGCTGACATTATGATCGAATATAAATATTGCAATCACTGCGCATATCTGCTTACGGAAAATGTATGTGTGATTTGCTCTTATGTATGAAGCGAATGCTGGACACTGAGTAATACAATTGTTGGAAGCAAGGCGGCAGTCATATTCTGGCCTGTGTCTCCCATATCCCCCCCCCCCCCCTTTTCCCCCGCATTTGAGCACAGGCAGGGAGTCTCTGTGACAAAGTGTTACGTGCCTGCCTCGCGCGCCGAAGGTTATGAGTTCGATTCCATGCTACGTTTTTCGGTTCACAAGTTCAATTTTTTGGAGACTCCTGGGGTCATGGTACGAGCTAAGGTGCGACGCTTTCGGCATGCCGAGCTGCGGAAAGAGACAATATGGGATAACACGTGGTGCAAAGAAGTTGATCATTGTGAATTTTAAACCATTTCTTCTTTAGCACAGGCACTCAACCAACTCAGACTATGATGTCTTGCCACTTCCAACGTCTTGCAAATCCACTTGTGTCTCTAATTCACTTCCCCTTTTGTTTGAGGAGTCCCTCGGTTTCTTTCGCCCGTTGGGTTTTAGAACAAGAAATGTGTAGTTATTGTTATCATGCTTTTTCCTTGTGTCTGTCGTAATACGTGTCGTCCCTGGGGTAAGGGGAATCAACACCCACATTCTCCTGGATCTCTGTCCACAAAACCCCACCAGTCCCTGGATCACTCTCTCTCTCTCTTTCTCTCTTACCACTGGACCATGCCCCCTCTCATTCTGTCTCAAAAACAAAATACACAACTCTAGCTTTAAAAAAAAATGACAAATTAATTTAATAAAGAAAAGTGTCAGGTATGTGCAAAGTGTGTGTGTAGAATGTCTGTCGTATAATCTAGTGTGTATGCAGAATCAGATCGAACAGCTCAGGATCAAAGTCTGCCTCATCGCAGTACCGGCCACACAACAGCACCATAGATCAAGTACAGAAGGACCTCACCAAATGATGCGTCTCTCCGGCCAGATGTCGACTTCCTCCAGTGGCTCTTGGATAGTCCGGATGCCTGGTCACCAATAGTGGATATAGTCCAATACTGACCATGAATCCGACACACACAGTGTAACTAATATGTCACTAAATGTTATGTGATCTGATAACACTTGTACAGAAATATAAATGTCTACTGTCACTTTGAAACTAAAACTAGCTGTTGGACCTACTATTCTGCCAGCTCACTTGATTACTTTCATCCAGCAGCTGTTGGACCTCCTATTCTGCCAGCTCACTTCTTGATTACTTTCAACCAGCAGCTGTTGGACCTTCTATTCTGCCAGCTCACTTGATTACTTTCATTCAGCAGCTGTTGGACCTTCTATTCTGCCAGCTCACTTAATTACTTTCATCCACCAACTGTTGGACCTTCTATTCTGCCAGCTCACTTGATTACTTTCATCCAGCAGCTGTTGGACCTTCTGTTCTGCCAGCTCACTTGATTACTTTTATCCAGCAGCTGTTGGACCTTCTATTCTGCCAGCTCACTTGATTACTTTCATACACCAGCTGTTGGACCTTCTATTCTGCCAGGTCACTTGATTACTTTCATCCAGCAGCTGTTGGACCTCCTATTCTGCCAGCTCACTTGATTACTTTCATCCAGCAGCTGTTGGACCTTCTATTCTGCCAGCTCACTTGATTACTTTCATCCAGCAGCTGTTGGACCTCCTATTCTGCCAGCTCACTTGATTACTTTCATCCAGCAGCTGTTGGACCTTCTATTCTGCCAGCTCACTTGATTACTTTACACACTATCGCCACAACGTGATGACCTCGTTCAGCCCGTTCTTGTGTCTGTCGCTGTCAATCCATTTCTGCCCCATGTGTATGTTATCGGCTGGTGTAACCTACCCGCAAGTATCTTCTGCCTACGTCATGTGTACTTTTATCTTTGCAAGGCCTTTTATCATTAGTGACTCCCGTATAGGCGATTGTGTCTCATTGTTGTTCCTTGGCTTCCCGGGACAATGTCTCGAACATGTTTCTGGTTCCTCGTATTCCTGGGTGAATTTCTTTCACGTCGTCGTTTTGTGCCCTTCTTACTTAATCGTACTATAGACATCTGGTGCTGGACTCGTATTTTCATAGATGTAGTGCCAAACAACATGTGGGTTTTGACCAAACAAAAATGGATGGCGGATAATGGGAAGCAGGGATGTGTCACTGTTATGACTTATCGGTTGTTAATATGGTAACAGTTATATTGTATTATATATCAAATTAAAGAGAATTGCATGAGGAAGTGAACTGCGTATACACATATTACAGATACGGGAAGTAAATTAAGACGATTAAACACCCCCATGACAGTGAATCTGTTTAAGACCAGTTGGCGCGCGATGGGATATGTCGACGGCTTCTGGCCGGAACAATCAAGTGGGATATGTCGTAAGCTTCTGGCCGAAACTATCAAGTGGGAGATGTGGTCAGTTTCTGGCCGGATCTGTCAAGTGGGAGATGTGGTCAGTTTCTAGCCGGATCTGTCAAGTGGGAGATGTGGTCAGTTTCTAGCCGGAACTATCAAGTGGGAGATGTTGTCAGTTTCTTACCGGAACTATCAAGTTTGAGCTGTGGTCAGTTTCTGGCCGGAACTATCAAGTGGGATATATCGTCAGTTTCTGGCCGGAACTATCAAGTGGGAGATGTGGTCAGTTTCTGTTCGGAACTATCAAATGGGAGATGAGGTCAGTTTCTCACCGGAACTGTCAAGTGGGAGATTAAGGTCATTTTCTGGCCGGAACTATCAAGTGGGAGATGTGGTCAGTTTCTGGCAATACCTATCCAGCTGCTCTGTAAATCTTAGTAAGAGTCATCATCATGTGTCCTGCCAACGGGCGTTAGCGTTCATGACTCTGCGGAGATCTCGGTCCTGGGTGTTGAGGATCAGATCTGATGCTGATATTTATCAATCACACCGGCTGAGCCCATGTCAAGCACTGGCAACACAGCGCTGGGCGAATGCCAGTATATCAGCTTCTTTTGAGTATACATACTGATGTGTGAATGTTTAATGGATTGGATGTTATTTTATTGGTGATGTTGTTTGCTGTCTGTATTCTCGTTTCTATTTCTCTATCTAGTCTTCCTTTTTTTAACACTTCCATACGCGTGTAACATATAATAAAACACTCTACTTAGCCTTTGTCGACCACGAAAACGCATTTGATAGAGTAGATAGAAATAAACTGTGGGAAATCCTTCAACAGTATGGAGTAAGTACACATCTAACAAACCTATGTAAGTGCTTATACAACAAAAGGAAATGCATAGTGAGAGCAACTGGAAGATACTCATATCCCTTCACCATAAGATCCGAAGTACGACAAGGTTGTGTCCTGGCCTCTCTCTTGTTTATAACATATATAGATAACATATGTAAAGAAACCAGTCAAACAGAGACATCAAGAACACCGCATGACGAGAACACAGAAGAAGAACCATCTGCAAATCTAACCATTAGATAACTCCTGTTTGCGGACGACCAAGCACTAATAGCACAATCAGAAGCTGAATTACAATATCACGTGAATAGTCTAAACGAAAGGTGTAGGGAACATAACATACAAATTAGCACAAGTAAAACAGAGGTATTGACTAAAACTAAAGAAGAAAAAGCAACAACGATTCACCTAAACGAATATCCCATGAAACAAGTAAAGAGTTTCAAGTACCTAGGAAGTAAAATATCATAAATGGCAGATCAGAAGACGAGATCGAGATCGACAATAAGGCGAACCAACTCATTGGACAAATGGCACCAATACTAAAGAACAAACATGTATCAATAACTACTAAGAAAGCATTTTACAACACAATCTTCCTGCCAACTCTATGTTACCGATGCCAAACCTGGTCAATGACAGAAAAAGAAAAAGAAAAATCACAACAGAAATAAGATTCCTGAGAAGAATACTCAATGTATCAAGAAGGGATAAGATCATAAATTAAGAAATCAGGACTAAAGTGGGGGTTATAGCTGCACTAGATTTTATTAGAAGGCAGCAAGTCAAATGGTTTGGCCATGCAAGTAGGTTACCAACTAACCGTATACCACAACAAGTAATGATGTACAGACCAGAAGGAAGCAGAATAAGAAGCCGACCACGTAAACGATGTACGCAGGGAATAACAGAGTCCATGGGAATATCATAATAATAATAATAATAATAAGTCTTTATTTTCAAAGGGTTAAGAATTGGGCACGCAGGCCCGTCTGACATTCTGCCCTTCTTCTCTATTTCCTCTCATACATTCTTTCATTCAACATCACTTATGAAGCAACTTTTGACAACAAAAGAACATTAAAACGCATGAAAAATAATCAATAACAAATGACTCACTGAGGCAGTGTTTAACATGGGCATTATAAATACCTAAGGAGGGTGTAACGTGCCATACATAAGGGAATGTTTTTTGGCTAGTTGTCGTTTGAGATAAGTTACCATTATTGTCTTTTTTGTGTTATTTGTTATGGGGGCATGTAGTCTGTACTAAGGTAGTGTTCAAACAGGTTGCGAATGTATGAATCATGATTGATACATGAAGCCCATACGCGGGCACTCTCTCGCTGTTTATACTTCACCTCGACACCGCAAGGTACAAGAGGAACATGATGAGATGAGATGATGACATGAGATGAGATATGCGTGTAATTTCCAACTTGTTTTAATGATTGTTCATCTATATTTACTTTATATTGCTGACTATATCGTGCGTGCTTAATCTTTATATCATGATGCTATGTCATATAATCTTAAGCAAATCGTACTTCTATGATTCTTTATCTTGTTTCAGATAACGATATGGGTCATTTCTGCAGTCTACAACATTCCACTGCTGGTCATCTTCGACACGTTCTCGGTAACCTCGGAAACGGGAGAGGACATTATTTTCTGCAACATCCGGAGTGACATCATCAACCTTAGGCTCTACTTCACGCTTAATTTTGTAATCTGGTACGCCGTGCCTTTGATCATTATGTCCGTTGTCTACGCCCTTATTTCGTTAACACTGTGGCGTTCCGTGGAAATTTTTAACCAACAGAGCAACGTTGACACTATCAGTAAAGCCAGCTCGACGAGGATGATGCCCATGGAACGCAATCAGAGGCTACTGTGTAACCCGTCATCTTCCAGCAGCTACAGTGACGGACCCACTCCAAACAGCGCTGGAGAAAGCAGCCATCGTGACAGTGGAGGCAGCATGTGTGATCTTTGCCGGATGAATGCGATCAACGCTAAAAGTCGATCTTGCCTCCTTCTTTCCGAAAATGTCTCTGGTGGCATTCCAGTAAGTGGAGAAGCCGACTTTGGTCGTACTCAAACAGGGCATGCAGTCGCCAGAAGCGACTTGTGTGATACAATTCAGCCCATGCTACCCGTATGCGAATACGGCAACCCACTCCTCCGTTATACTTCCATTACAGAATGTCGCCGAGGAGATGATGCCCGACAATTCATCAAGCAGCCATACTCTACTCGCATTTCTGGTGACCAGTATAACAAGAACAATTCATACGAGATGACTTACTTGACCTCGCCGTGCCTTCAGTACCACAGAGCATCCCACAGACGTACAAATGGAGCCACGCAACCGACACCCGGTTTAGCAAATCCAAAACGACGATCTACTCGTCAGTCTTTTCAGTCAGATACGGACTCCAGCCCAGGACAAACATCAGCGTTCGACACAGTCGCTCAACGCTCTCAGAATGTCATGTCATTTCGCGTGCTCTCCTCACGGCGAAAGGTGGTTCGCCTTCTTGTATTGGTGCTCTTAACCTTTGCTCTATGTGTGCTTCCTCATCACGTTCGTCTGCTCATGTTTTACTGGAACGTGTATCCGGTGACGTCATTCGGATTTACGTTTTTCCCGCCGGTGGCTTTTATCTGCATGTACCTCAACTCAGCTCTGAACCCATTGCTCTACAGCTTATTCTCTGAGAGCTTCAGGCGAAGCTTGCGGGAATGTACACGTCGGGCATGCCAGCGAGGAAAATCATTTATTATAGAAATAATAACACGGCACTGCAGAAGACATTAAGAATAGAAGGGCTGCTGTTTAGTTACCAATGATAACCTCAGAGAATAAGACATCTGAAAATGCTTATATTCACAAACAGTAATGACCAGATTCTAATAATCTCATTGCTGTTGTGTCCAAGGCAATTAATTTAGTACAGGTCACGGACATTTTTTACGCCCTGAGGTGAAATGGGTATATCGCGCCTATCACATTTTTTTTAATGGTGCCGCACTCGGCGGGTGTCAAATCTGTATCACGACAAACGCCTTGACTTACCAAATTATATCACCGGACCCATTTTAAGCTGGGTCGACTTGGAAGCTTAGATCAATATAACAGAAGAAAGCATTCCTATCTCTAAGGATTCGAAAACCTGAAAACCACTTCCTTACCGCGGCTTCCATAAATTAAATAGTCGCTGCTTTAACTGCCCTGATTCTGTATTGTACTTGGGATGTAACTATACCGACGTTATGGTGACCTCAGACTGTGATTGCAGTGACATTTCAGCACAGCCAGAATGTATAAATCGATGTGTGTAATAGAATGAATTGTGATGGTATAACCGTAGACATGAGATGTGATGTGATGTGTTGGGATTGCTGCGTTGTTCACAGCTAAAACACACACAGACACCTGCTGTCGTAAAGAGAAGTACAGTGAGAACGTACTGCTGGGCTTCTTTCTTGCAATGTTCAGTGTTGTTTGAACATACATCAACCTGAGTTATCCAGTCATTTCCCACTATTGTTGGACTTGGTGGAGTTCTGTCGGCGAAATACGAAGCCAGACATAACTACATGTAGAATCTAAAACTGATTCCCATAGCGGAGCTACTCATCTCATTTGCTAGACTTATACAGATAATAAGCACAATCTATAGTGAGTAACTGCTGCCGACTTGTATCATAGGCATTGATTGAGAACAGCATTAATGCTGTTGGAAGACTTGAAAAAGTAAAAAACGAAGCCATGTGCATCATTTTGGGCTGCACGATAGACACCAGATGTGTAGCGATGAGATAACTCCTTGACTTCCCGACAATGAACCACAAGACCTAGATCTGGAGAGCTCGTTTTTTTTTTTTTTAAATTCGCATATCCTTTTACAGGACATCGCTGTCAACAGCAGCATCTTTCAGCTGTCTGTTGATTTCTTGGCAAGATTACGCTCAGTAGTTTGCCATTGCTTTCTGAGCGGTCGGCTCAGTTATCCCGCAAGTCACCAGCGGGGGACGAACCGCTCCCAGTTCTCGCCCGCTACGAGACTCTGCGTGATAAACGGGATTACAGAGAAAGTGGTGTAACCCCTCGGCCAGAGAGACCGGCGGAGAGCTCGTGCATACTTGAAAATAAGTGCGGATGAGCAGCACCCTCTATACGAAGATATATTCAGAGAAAAGGGCATCAGGCTGGGCAAATCATGGATGGGTCGGGCGGAAAATATCATCAGACAGGTCTGCAGTCCTACCAGTATCAACCCCGGCAAGGAAAGGGTGCCTGTGCCTCCAGCTTTTAAGTGCACCTTCTCTTGCATTATCATACTTGACAGACGGTGCAGAGAACAGAACCCTATCACTTTCAGTGCAGAGGTCAAAGCACTCATCAATGAACACGCAGTCAACCCCGAAGTGCTCATCTATACAGATGGATCTGTTGTAAAGAAGTAGAGAAGTGCATGGGTATTTACAGCCCGTTCAGCGGGCCGAACCGCCCAAGAATCCAGTGGTGCCCACACTATGCCCACGAGCAGCACGACGATGGAGGTGATGTCAGTAACACAGGCTTTCCTATGGCTAGAATCACAGCATTATACCAACGTGTGTGTACTAAGTGATTCAATGAGCATGATTCGGAAGGTCGAAGCTGGATCTGTACGTAGACAGTGGACTGAGTCGCTGAGGAAGTCTGTTGTCCGTAAAGTCACCTTCATCTTTGTCCCGGGACATGCGGGAGTCGAGGGAAATGAACTAGCTGATAAACTGGCTGGCTCTGCACCCCCTGCTGATGGCCAGCCCATGGATCGAGCCGATGTTATTAACGTCCTTAAAGACATGTCGAGAACAGAAGACTTTGACGTCAGTGAATCCACATCGCTGTCCAGGATGAAAGACTTGGGAGTAAGAATTGTCACGGCCAGACACGAGAGGTACATCGGGAAAACGAGGTGCCTCGTTAACCAACACAGAACTGGCACTATTAGCCACCGAACGCTGATGCATATGCTGGGGGGGGGGGGGGTGGCGGATCTAATCACCTATGGACCTGTCCGGAGTGCAATGAAGATGCCCCGAACTGATAACTGATAACTGATAGCATTAATGCCGTCGGACGAGGATCCGGTGTCAGCTGTCTACGTTCGCTAAAGGAGAGAAAGGCGAGTCACTTATATGTCGTTACACTCAGACCTACAAAATGTAATGGTTCTATTATATTACAAACTCACAGAAGGTCCCGGCTATGTCTCTTGTATTGTTTCTTTCTTTCTTTCTTTTATTTTTGTAAACAGTGTACAGTGGTTCCTAACTGATGTCATTGTCTCTAAATATATGGCAGGCGACATTGAACATGTTACTGGAGTATTCTCAAGACAGACCACTTGAATAAGCTATCTGATGCAATGCATTATCACCACTGCTTCCAGCACGAAGATTCATTAGAACACCATTCCAGATACATGACCACTATTAGTTGACTTGCAACATATTCCCTAGCATTAAAAATAGGTTTCACGCATCAGTGCCTCAAGTGTGGAGGTAATACGTTGTTGGCAGGGG